>OZ038515.1:13486400-13521400 GCA_964036315.1 Acanthosepion esculentum
CATGTGTCTATATGTTTATGTATATATGTATATGTGTTTGTATATGTATGTGTGTGTGCGTATATGTGTATGTGTGTGTATGTATATGTGTATATGTGTTTATATATATATATATATAGATATATATATATATATATGTATATGTATATATGCGTATATATATTTGTGAATATGTATGTTTGTATGTGTATATGTATGTATGTATATGTATGTCTGTAGATATATATGTGTATATATCTATGTGGAGTTGCGTATGTATGTGTGTATATATATGTACTAGCGGATGTGTATATGCATTTTTATACTCATGTCGTTTTAATTTACGTTTGTTTAATTTTTCATGTATACACTTGTATTTGTAAATGTCTATATATATATTTAGTTTATATGCATATATGCATGCGTGCTTATGTATGTACATCTAGATGTGTATGTATGTATGTGTGTGCTTGTATATAGTTGCATCTTTATATGTATTTCTTCACTTGCCTTATTTACTTTTCTGCGTCGACGTATGGGTCAATATATTTATATGTGCTTATCTATGTGTATGTTTATGTACGTAGGTCTGTGTATGCGTACCTATTATCCTTATATGTGTCTATGCGGGTGCATGTATTAATTTATATGCGGATGTGCGAGTGTTCAATTTTATGTGGAGGTGGTTATTTACTTTTGTCTGTAAATGTGTCGAAAACTATATGTTTTCAAAAATGTATATATGTATATATGTGTGTATGTGTGTGTGTATATATATATATATATATGTATATATGTATATATATATATATATATATATATATATTTATATATAGTTATTTGTTTAAATTTTATCTATGTATATTTGACCGGTTTAGCTATTTTTCAAGTTTAAATTCGTTTAATAACATATTAAGCCACGAATAGCTTCGACATTTGACCGTCTAGATCATATTGAATGTAGATGTATGTGCCTGTGTGTATCGATGTGTATGTGTAAGTATAGTGCATTTGCCTATGTGTGGTTTGCTTTTTTGTATGTGTGTGTATATATCTAAATACGTCCGAGCGCTTAACATGCCGTTGTTCGAATGATTTCACGTGAGAGGCGACTAACATGTTGAAATGAAACGAAAAATGTATACATCTCTGTCTGGGATTCTGAATACAACTTTCAACTTAATTTCAATGAAAATATAAATTAAATAGCATATATATCTTTTATTTTTATTTTTATATTTTTTCTCCTTGGTAATTCTACAATTTAAAACTTAATAGAGATCTGATTTAGATTTCTAAATAGGTAATTTTAATTTTTTAATTTTTTACTTTTAATTTTAATTTCAAATTTTATAAATCTTTTAATATCTAGATAACCTTGCTTAGTTGTCAAATTTTTCGAATCATCCTATACTTGTTTTTTGATTGGCCACTCTAGCTTATGTAACAGCGTTTACTCTTAGCTAAGGATCGTTGATTAATTTGAAACTTTTAAAACCGTTTATTCTATATTCTATATTATCACTTGACAAGACACAAGAAGTGTTGAAACAAAATGGCTACTTTTGTCGTGATTTTATAAAATATTTATGTTGTAATATTCAAATAAATAATTATATCTGTTCTACTCTGTATTGAGCACTCTTTAAAGAATATTAATTGTTGGTTATTGGATTTCACTCCGTATATACCAATCCTAAACTTGGGTATATATATATATATATATATATATCAAAGGAAAAAATTAATGCATCATTGAAAACTTGGTTATTTATGAATTATAATTTATTTTGGCAGATAAGTTTTTTATACCTGTCTCATCAGAAGCAAAATTAAAAATGGTTTAATTTTGGTTTGATGAGACAGGTGTATATATATATATATATATATATATATATATATATACCTTACAATCCAATATGAATTAAGATTCCTTCTGGGTAATAGCCATTTCACCTACAAATTAAAACTAATTTGCAGGATTTTTAAACCACCAGGTGGATAAGAAAAAAATCAAATGAGAATGGCTTAAAAAACAAATTTAAAAAATAGGCAAAAGTGAGAAAAAAAAGAAAGAAAAAAAACGAAAGAAAATAACGACAGAATAAAAGAATTAGTGAAAAGACAAGATGGAAAGTAAAGAAAAAGAGAAGAAATAAGGTAATTAGAAAGTAGCAATGTCTAGACATGGGGGATGGTGAAAGGATATACATAAATGTAGATTGACCTAATTTATATAGACCTGAAGCAGTTATATGAATATATTTTCGGTTTACATGTTATTATTAAATAATTGTTTGACTCCATTTCATAATATATATATATATATATATAGGCTCCTGAAAAATTTATTTCGGTTGAGCTCTCTGGGGAGAGTTCTCTCTGTCACTGTGTGTTTATCTAAAAATAAATACACTTAAATTCTCCTTCATCTCTGCTGTGCGTCAACGGCTTAGTGGTAGAATCCCCGACTGACACTAATTCAGTTGGGCTTCGATCCTAGCCACACTGATGAGCTGTGATACAGCGAAGCAGTCTGTGGATGACAATATATATATATATATATATATATATATATATATATATATGTATATATATATATATATATGTATATATATATATATATATGTATATATATATATGTATATATATATATATATATATATATATATATATATATATATATATATATATATATACGTTTTAGTGGGTACATATGTTTCAGTTGCTATCCCTGTTTTTTTTATTTTCATAAATGGTGAAATTTATAACAACCAGCCTAGATCAATAAGTCCCACTAAAGATAAATATACCTTTCAACAGGAATTGAACCGGTATCCCTATTTCCATTAGGGAAACCCTCCCCTATAGCCAAAGCATGCCATTACCAATTTGATCATGGGAGATCATCTTTTAATAAAGCAATTTTTCTATTTAAGGATCCCATATTTGTTATTGGGACTTCCATGTATCTATATTTACTATCTTCAGTTTTGTATCGAAAACATAAACGTCAGTAATTTTTAAATGGGTATTTAATCTGATATGATTCCTTATGTCTATAAACGTTATTTTTAGTGTGTACACACATTTGAATTACTATCCATGCATCTTACTTTCCTAAAAGTGAAATTAATAACATTATCTAAATAAATCCTACTAAGGAAAAATATTTAAATGTATGTAGTAATTATAAAAGTATATGTCATACCCCACCTCTGTACCCAGCTATACACATGTCCAATTATTTTATTGGCACTAATAGTGGGGTTCAGCCAAATTTTAAATTAATCATTATTGATTGACCCCTGTAGAATGCGAGTCTCTTACCTTCCATTATTTGTGAGCGTATTAAATGCAGCCACTCTGAGCATTGATTATATTTCCACATTCACTTGTCAAACATTTGATGTATGGAAGATGGGAGATAGGCTTGAATGCTGCTTCACCAATGCAGAACAGGATTTTGAAACAGAGGGTGCCCGCATTTGAGTTGTGGAATGAAAAAAAAGATTTTTGGATAATTTAACATGTTAAAGTGTTTACACAATCTTGGAGAGTATCGAATGATGGCTTTATTACACATACCTACCTACACACCTACTATCCAAACGAAAGAGGATATTATTTACACTGTTTATATATTTTGTTGCATATGTAGATAGCCTTTTTCTCTAAATATATTCTCCTCTAGTATAACTGATTGCACAATTTTTTCTAATACAATAACAAGTCCTCGGTATGACGACGAATTACATTCGGTAGCAAGGTCTCTGGTTGGGAGATTAGACGTTTTGATGAGCATAGAACTACCTCTGAATTGCTGTTATTCCCAGGTTCACCCTGACCTTGGGTGGGAGCACATGATAGGGTCCCAGCTATGGGCAAATAGTGGCCACGACTAAAAACAAAACATTATGGAAGTATAAAAATACATTTTATATAGTAAAAATATGAGCAATACATTTTATATAAAAACAAATAACAACAATACCTATTTATAGTAAAATTAGCAACAATATCTATTTGTAGTAAAATTAGCAACAAAATCCATTTGTAGTAAAATTAGCAACAAAATCCATTTGTAGTAAAATTAGCAACAAAATTCATTTGTAGTAAAATTAGCAACAATATCCATTTGTAGTAAAATTAGCAACAAAATCCATTTGTAGTAAAATTAGCAACAAAATCCATTTGTAGTAAAATTAGCAACAAAATCCATTTGTAGTAAAATTAGCAACAATATCTATTTATAGCCAAATTAGCAACAATAGATTTTTGGAGAAAAATGACCCGCAATACATTTTATAGTAGAATTACCAACAATACATTTTATAGTAGAATTACCAACAATACATTTTATAGCAAAATGATCCACAATACATTTTATTTGTAGTTGAAGGCACACAATTGCATTCAAAATATATTTAGATGAAGTCATAAAATTGTGTTAAAAATATTTAGATTTTGGCATTAAATAATCCATATGCCACTCAACAATACCAACCAACCAATATGACAGAATTATTTCATGACATTAATCCATATAATATCCTAAAATTTCTTAAGGAAATCAAACTGTATTCCAAAATATAACTTCAAGAAAGCTACAACATAAAACACAGATATCACCACCTCAAGCAATTATGTCCATAGAAACATGTATATATACAAAAGCTGAGTATCATCTGCCATGTATTCAATTGTGAAAGCAGGATAACATATATTTTTATTACTCCAAAGTTCTCAAGAGAATTAAATTTCAGCATTAAATAATCTATAAGTTATAGATATGCCATTAAATAAAACAAAACAATATATCATTTGACAGTTCACCTTTTACATACCATACTATTTAGATTTCAGCATTAAATAACCTATAAGTTATAGATATGCCATTAAATAAATAAAACAAAAACAATAAATCATTTGACAGTTAACCTTTTACATACCATACTATTTAGATTTCAGCATTAAATAACCTATAAGTTATAGATATGCCATTAAATAAATAAAACAAAAACAATAAATCATTTGACAGTTAACCTTTTACATACCATACTATTTAGATTTCAGCATTAAATAACCAATACAGGTTGATATGCTGCTAAACAAAATCAAAATGTATTCCAAAACATAACTTCAACAAAACAACATAAAACACATATATACCTCTAGTAATTATGTCAACACAAACGTGTATATGCACAAAAGCTGAGTATCATCTACCATGTATTCAATTGTGAAAGCAGGATAACATCTATTTTTATTACTCCAAAGCTCCCAAGAAAATTAAATTTCACCCTTACATGACCGATAAGGTCTTGATATGCCATTAAACAAACAAATCAATCAATCGATTAAATAAAACCAAGAAATCGATGTAATACCATTATTTTGCCCGTTTTATAAATGTTATTATATATTTTTTCAGCTTTGTTAAGAAGCAAAGACAGTGTATTGATCCTGAGTAAGCAAATGAAGGTAAGAGACTTGTTTTCATTTGTGGCCAGTTCTTACGTATACTACTGTAGTAAGAGAACATGCAGGTGTAACTTAACTAAAGCTTTATTCAACTTAGAATGAAGCATGTCTGATTGGACTTAAATACAGAATACATGTAAGGGAGATAATCCATACAACACCTATCAAACAAAAGAGTTTTCAATGTATCTCACATCTTTAACATGTCAAATAAAATGCAGTTGCAGTTTTTAGTATAACAACTATGTCAGGTTCAATGCCTAGATAACTGTTACAATCATCCCATTTCATTTCATCAGGGTAATAATTACTATGTGCTAATCATGCATTTTTGTAAATAAATTACACAGTTTTCTCTCTTTACCAATATAATCGGTTGGAAAGTGGTTTTAATGAAATTTTTCAGAATTTGAAATAAAAGACATGAATTTTAATCTCATATCACTGCAGCTTGCAATCCCCCCAGCAACATCTATATCATCTTCAGATGTGCATTTAATTGATTGATTTGAGTTTTACGGCTTATCAGTCTTAACCTTTGAAGGTTATTTAAAGCCAAAACATATTTTTAGATTGCAAGGATTCTTTTTTTTTTAAAGATAATAATGATTTACTGATACAGCTACTAATTAACTCATAGCCAGGAGGAAAAAAGTGGATTCATATTTTTCTGAACAGTATTTGCATGTAAGCAAATATAAAAAACTGATGAAATTGGTACTTGGCTCTATGATTAAAAATTCCGAGCCGCTATCCACTACACCACCTGCATATCCAAACTTACAGCACCTGGCATTCAAAAGTGGTCACCCATCTAGGTAATGTTGCTTAACTTCAGTGATTGTACGAGAACTAGTGCTTCAACATGATATGGCTGTAAGCCGCTTGGTAGGTACAAGTAGTGTAAGGGTTAGCAACTTGGGAAGAGAACTTAGCAAGCTGAGTTCAAATCCCGGCTTTTGTTCGATTCACTTTTGCACAAATACTATTGAGAAAAATATTAATCCATCCCTTCTAACACAAGCTATGGGTTAAATAGGCCTGACTGAGCTCTCTTGCCTTGAGGTGGCAACCAATCTAGGAGAAGAAAAACTCTGAATTCCAACCAGACTGAAGAGTGATGGGATCTGTCAAGCTAGCTTGTCCTAGATACACCATTGCTGCTATTGCTGCAGTACATATTGTGGCACTGTGACTCTAACGGGCTACAGGACTTGTCACTTAAGAAAGAAGTGGTTCCTGTTGCAATGGGCATCTTTTGGAACAATAGTAGACAAAATCCAGAAATGGCTGGGTAAAATTAGGACTGTGATTTTTTTAGGATGGACATCATAACAAGTGAGCTAACTCACTCCATAAATAGGAACTGAGTAATGCCCCTTTTTGGAACTCTCTAGGACAATAGAAAAGTAAAAGAATTTCAAGATGGTGGGCACACACCCTCACAGGTCATGTACCAAAATATCAATCTACCGGTGATCACTGGTCATATTTTACATCTATTGTTATCCAATAATAAATAAAATATATAAAGGTTTGGATTGTGTGCTCGCTCTTATTTGATACAAATAAGCATACATCTAGCAACCCAACAGATTTGAACTGAGATGAGTTAGAAAACAGCACTGCATGCGACAAGAAGAATGCTGAGAAAGTTTTTTGTTGTTTTTTTAAGCATTTCACCCCAAGCAAGACGGGATTACAGAGTGGGAGCGAGAGTAAAGAGGCGTGATGGAGAAAAGGATGAATAGAAGGACAGGGAATAATAGGTCAGGGCATCTGGAGATGTCGATTGACATTACATTTGAATAGTTGGAGATTATAGCTATCAGGGAAACAAGTGATAGGAAGGGTATTCCACAGACGGGAGGTGTGATACATGAAGCTATTGGAGTAGAAGAGACGGCCACATTTAACTGTTTCGACAGTGAAAAGGTGGGATCTAGATGCCAGCCTAGTAGCACCATGAAATTCATGTATCTTGGGAACTAGCAAAAGTAGCTCATCAGAGCAGTTACTGTGAAAGTATTTGTAGAAAAGACAGTGAGAGAGCAGCTGTAGACGAGATACCAGATCAGGACCAACCACATTGCTTATCCATCTCTGGATCTTGTCGAGGACCTTAAGGCGAACAGTGGGGGCACCAGACCATATATGGCAGTAGTATTCCATGCTTTGGAAAATTGTTGATTTATAGATTTGAAGGATGGACTTGGATGAGAAAAACTTTTTGGCGTGACACAGGGAACCAACTTTCCTTGTGGTGGATGAAGCAATTGATTCAATGTAATTATTCCATCTCCAGTTAGCGGACAGTGTGAGACCAAGCAGTCATAAAGAGGTGCTCTCGTGGAGCTGAGCATCAGACATTCTAATGGGTGGCAGGGATGGTTCCCTGTGGTGAGTAATAGAGAGCAGTTTTGTTTTAGAGGCAGTAAAGTTAACTCGACAATTTCTGCCCCAGTCAACAACCGATTGGAGGTCCTTTTCGAGTCAAATGTTAGTTTTGTCAGCGATACCGGATTTGCTATTGAGGCAGGAGTAAATAGTTGTGTCGTCAGCATAGATGCCTTCTTGGGAACTGATGACATTGGGGAGATCATTAATGAAGATAAGGAACAAAGTAGGGCCTAGGATAGAGCCTTTACAATATTTACATTATTTCGACTGTTCATATTCACAACATTTCAACCATTGTATGCTCTGGCCTTCTTCAGGACCTATCTATATTTCTGAGATGAGGCATTTTAACTATTTACACTATTTTCATTGTTCAGACTGTTGTCCTCATCTTTGTTGCCATATTCATGACATATTGGCCATTGTACACTCCGGCCTTCTTCAGGTGATTGGAATTTCAAACTGAACCCTTTATTTTGTCCACCGGGGTAGATTGTTCTAGTTTCATGTGCCATGCCTCTTCTGGATATCTCACTTTCAGTTTCAGTTATTTCCCTTTAGTAACTTAACTCCACCCTTCTAGTTTTTATTCACCTCTGCTGGTCAGGTATTGAATGTTCATATTACAATTTGTTGTTATTATTGATTTACTCGTGTACTCTGTATTACTGGCTCCCATATTGTATTCATATCTTCCAATTACCTGAAGAAGTCCAGAGTGTACAACAGCTGAAATGTTGTGAATAGGACAACAAAGATGAGGACAACATTCCAAACAATGTAAATAGTGTAAATAGTTACAATATCTTATCTCACAAATATAGGCATAACCTGAAGAAGGCCATAGTGTACAACGGCTGAAACATTGTGAATATAACAATAAATATGAGGACAACAGTCTAAACGATGTAAATAGTTAAAATACCTCATTTGGGAAATATAGGCAGATCTTGAAGAAGGCCAGAGCGTACAATGACCGGAACATTGTGAATATGGCAATAAAGATGAGGACAACAGTCTGAACAATGTGAATAGTGTAAATAGTTACAATCCCTCATCTCAGAAATAGAGACAGATGTTGAAGGTGAATATGACAATAAAAATGAGGACAAAATCCGAACAATATAAATAGTGCAAATAGTTACTCATCTCAGAAATATAGACAGAAACTGAAGAAGGCCAGTGCGTACAACAGCCGAAATGCTGTGAATGTGACAATGAAGATGAAGACAACAATCCGAACAATGTAAATAGTGTAAAGAGTTATAATACGTCATCTTAGAAATATAGACAGAAACTGAAGAAGGCCAGTGCGTACAACAGCCGAAATGCTGTGAATGTGACAATGAAGATGAAGACAACAATCCGAACAATGTAAATAGTGTAAAGAGTTATAATACGTCATCTTAGAAATATAGACAGAAACTGAAGAAGGCCAGTGCGTACAACAGCCGAAATGCTGTGAATGTGACAATGAAGATGAAGACAACAATCCGAACAATGTAAATAGTGTAAAGATTTATAATACGTCATCTTAGAAATATAGACAGAAACTGAAGAAGGCCAGTGCGTACAACAGCCGAAATGCTGTGAATGTGACAATGAAGATGAAGACAACAATCCGAACAATGTAAATAGTGTAAAGAGTTATAATACGTCATCTTAGAAATATAGACAGAAACTGAAGAAGGCCAGTGCGTACAACAGCCGAAATGCTGTGAATGTGACAATGAAGATGAAGACAACAATCCGAACAATGTAAATAGTGTAAAGAGTTATAATACGTCATCTTAGAAATATAGACAGATATTAGTAAATGGCAAGAATTTTATCATGGCTTGTGAAAATGTTAACATTTGCATTTTTAGCCTGAATATTTGCTTGAAATCTGAATTTCAGATCATGTCAATGAAATATATTTTAAAGACCACCTTCTTATGAGACATCCACACACACACACATATATATATATATATTTATATATATATATATATATATGCCGGCGCACATTGAATAATCATGCAGATAAACTATTATGGAAAACAAATGAGAGTGAAGAGAATAATGCAGGGGATTGTATTGAGCTTGTTATTGCGTGTCTGTCTGAGACAAGACAAGATTCTTTGTGCTTTCAGGAAGCTGCTTTCAAGAATGCTGTACAGCAAAACCTGTCCGATGAGAGACAGAATCAACTGCGCTGGCAATCGAAAATCGGCGGGGAACCAATGACTGAGACTTCAAAGGCTCAAATTCTGGAGAAACGGAATCACTTCTGGGAAATATACAGAGTAAGTAAAAATAAAATAAAATAAAATTAAATAAAAAGGAATGTGCATGAGCAACACACACACACACACACACACACACACACACACACACACACACACACATTGATCTGAAGTTTAGAATATCTCTCCTTCTGGTTCTTTTTTCTCGCTTTCTTCAGTTTCGTTTCTTTTATCATTTTTCTTCTCTGATTTCTCTCTCTCTTTTCATCATTTCCCCTTTTTGTTTTTACTCCCCTCCTCTGATCTATTTATTGCACTTTATGACTCCCTTGTTTCATTTTGCTTTCTTTTTCTTCCCTTTCCTGTTTATCTTTAAAAAATATATATAATTTATTTCCTTCTCTCTCATTCTTACTTTCTTTCTTTCATTCTTTCTTTCTTTTGATGTATACAGGTAGGTATATCATTACTAATTCTCCAACCTAATGATGAAATAATAAGAGCATTTGTTTTACACAAAAAATACTTATTTATCAACACAATATCTTTCCTTGTCAATGCGCCTAATTCACTAATTAATATTAATTATATGGATCAGTCATTATACAGTTAGAATTTCAGATCCAAATTCAGCTACTAAGTACCCAAATGACTATGAATTTATTGACCTACTCTCTCATTTCTGTTTTTTTTTATACTTTATGATTTTCTTATTTGCATTATTTGCATTCAGACTAATGTCCACATATTTGTCATTATGATAATAACAACAGAGATGAGGATATTAAACTGAATCTAAATAACAATAACTTCTGATCTCAGAAATTCAGACAGAAATTTGTGATTTTGTTTTTGTATTTTATGATTTTTTTCTCTAAAATTTGCAAGAATTGTATTAGGAAAGAAATAAAAAAATAGATGGAATGTGGTTAAGAATTCAAATAATTTGGTGCTTTATTTGAAAAATCATGGGGTTAATTTTTTAGAAACGGTTTGTAAATCACACAAGTGCAGATATGCGCATGTCCATAGTTAAAAAAAATACGTGTATGTTGTGTAATGGTTACCATCACAGAAATTGGGATTCGATGTATCAAGTTTAAATTCACACCAAAGCTGTTGTGTTCACTATCACAAAAATACCCCTGGAAAAGTAAGTTTCCAGCTAGGGATTAATAGAAGGTCAGACTTGGCTTTGCTTGGGAACCAGACTGGGAGAAAGACAATGCTGAATCCTAAATCAGTTGGGTGTGGCCAGTAACACCAAGTGATAACAACTTCTTCACAATAGTAGCAGATATACAATAATAATCATTGATAGAGAACAAGATATGTATATTAAGATATATATAAGGTAAGTAATAACTGCAATAGATAAGCTGATTGCCAGTAGATAGGAAAAGAAAAATACATACTAAAATATTTTTGCCTTTTAGTATATATTTTACAGTTTCATTGCAATTTTAATGTCTTATATATTATTTTTACAGAATACAGTATAGTTGATTTATGAACAAACAGATAGAAAGAAGAGAATTTGATATGGAAGGGGGACACAAGGGGTTGATTGATGCAGTAGCAGAGTGATAAACATAGAAGACAAACTCTAAATGAAAGAAAATCTTCAAATTGCAGTTAATGAATATGTAGAACAAAACAGTTTGTATGACTATAAATGGATAGATAGACGATGATAGAATCTTGTGTTATCTCAGAATTTTAGTCTCATTGAATTATATTTTCTAATTTCAGTACATAAGTTGGATGTGTGATTAGTAGCCGTATAAATAGTTTGCAAAAACTGACTTGTTAGGTTGTTGGGAAAATAATGTCTGAATTTAGAATCGACTTTTATTCCTGCATGAATGTATTTAAGCAGTGTTTAAATCAGTCAAGTCAGGTACCCTGATCATCTATATACATTTCTGCCATCAAGTTACAAGGTTATTTCTCTAAAAATTTGAAGAATTTTATTAGGAAATAAGTTAAAAAAATAAATGGAATGTGGTTAAGAATTCAAATAATTTGGTACTTACAAGGTTATTTATGACTGGAAGAAGAACAGTGCTGAATCTTGAAGTGGTTGTGTGTGATGCTAGCAACACTACCTGGTAACAACCTACTCAAGCATGGCAGCAAAGATTATATTGCAAATGAATGTTATCTTTTTTGTCCATTGGAACTAATGTGTTACTAATAATATGATGTGCACCAGTTTATGGAGGTTAATAATAATATTGTGTTGTGGCCACCAGTTAATGAAGGTTAAATAATACAAATTCACATTGGGTAAGTCACTAGATAATGGTTAAGCTAATGGAAGAAAGTGAATATTATTCAGTTTGTATCTTCCCCATTATGGGCATTATTATATCCATGATATAACAACATATTTCTTAGATGGAATGGAATAACCGAAAAGAATGACAAACATGTTTTGTTCTCAGAGAGGTTTTTATTCTGCTAAGTCATACACAAAATTATATACACATATTTACATGTGTCCCATGTAGAGAAACTATAAAACATATAATCAACAACAAACAGAGTAAAAAGTGGATGAAAATATAGTCTTACTTGTAATAATTTCCAACTGGGAATTGGGTCTGCTGGAGATTCTTCAGTGTTTCTGGAGAAGCCATATTTATCTGCTATGTTGCTAGCGAGTACATATTCTTTTCAAAATAGGAAACTGTGAGTCATGGGTTTTTCTCAACATGAGGACTATGAACTGGAGATAGTTTTTATATCTGGTGAAGGTATATTCCCAAAGAGAAACAGCATCATAGGTTTGTAAGCTACATCACATGGCATCTGGCTGACCTGGTCAGAAATCCAGGCAAAACAGAACACTTGTGTATCTTGACTCTAGGCAGTTGACTGATGGACTGACCACTTTTCTCATTCTATGAAGTGATGTCACTAAGCAGCCATCACATGACTCGTATGACTTCATTTCAACCAAAGGGAGATAATCATCTTTTGTATTTCTACAGAACATTGATAGAAAATAAGATATATATACTAAGATAGATGTAAAGCTAATTAATAATTGTAATAGATAAGCTGATAGCCAGTAGATAGGAAAAGTAAAACTCATGCTAAAATGCAAAAAAATGGTGACATGTGTATGAATAAACTATGACAGATCTATTGCAATTTTAATGCTTTATATAGATTATTTTGACAGAATACAGTATAGTTGATTTATGAACAAACAGGCAGGGAGAAAGGAATGTGATGTGGAAGGAGACAAAAGGGGTTGATTGATTAATTTTGACAGACATTAAAGACATTGAAGACAGACTATAAATGAAATAAAAAACTTCAAATTGCTTTTAATGAATATATAGAACTAAAACAATTTGTATAACCATAAATGGATAGATAGACTGTGATCGAATTGTGTATTGAATTATATTCTTTAATAGTCGTAAAAAAAACCCTGCAAAAACTGACCTTTTTTTTCTAAGCTTATCACCCCAAGCACGACTGGAAGCCACTAGCACGCAAGGGGTTACAGACGGTTTGGAGGAAGAGCAGATAGGAGTGGTAAAGGAGAGGATGTGGAGAATGATAGTGGATCGATCAAGGCAAGGGGGTTACAGAAGATTTGGAGCGAGAGCCGATAGGAATGAAAGGTGAAAGGATGTGGAGAAGGGAAGTGGATAGATCAAGGCAACTGGAGATGTCGATTGACGTTACACTTAAATAGTTGGAGATTGTATTTGTCAGGGAAACAGGAATAAGGAAGGGAGTTCCACAGGTGAGATGTGCGAGACATGAAGCTATTGGAGTATTAGGTTGTTTGAAAAATAACGTCTGATTTTAGAATCAACTTTTATTCCTGCAAGATAAATCAGTCAAGATAGGAACCCTGAACATCTAATTTGATCTAATATGATATAACTTTACCAGGCAGATAGATTTACATAACCCCAGTGGAAAAACCATAAGTCTTAACTGCAGATGGAACATATCAACTTATTAAAGCACAACTTTACATTAGCTGAAGGCTATTGGTTCAGTACTTGTGCGGGGTAGTAAATATACATTTGAGCAATTTAACAACTTAACAATCCATACAGTTCTGCCATCAAGTTACAAGGTTACTTATGACTGGGAGAAGGACAATACTGAATCTTGAACCAGTTGTGCGTGGGGATAACAACACCAACCAGTAACAACCTACTTAACCACAGTTGCAGAGATTATATTGAAAATGAATATTTTCTATTTTGTCCATTGATAGAGAACAAGATATGTATACTAAGGTAGATATAAAAGTAAGTAATAATTGTAATAGATAAACTGATTCCTAGCAGATAGGAAAAGTAAAATACATACTAAAAGGCAAAAATACATATGTAACATATGCGTGAATAAACAGATCCATTGCAATTTTAATGTTTTATATAAATCATTTTGACAGAATACAGTATTGATTAGTTATGAGCAAATGTGGTATGGAAGCTGATAAAAGAAGTTGCATTCACTTTCTCACAAATACACTTGGGGAAGTTATGAATCTATTTCTCCTCTCGGCTGCCAGTCGGAGGTTAATAACAGGTCAAACTGGTCTCTCTTTCTTTGGTTGGCATCCATATTAGGAGAAAGGCAAATCTCAAATGAAAACTGATTGGGCATGAGTCTAGCAATCATCAAAAGACCCACAGAAAGCACAACAGCAAGAACTTATTATGATGAGGCTGTCTCTCTATCACGATGAAGCTGAGTCTCTATTGTGGTGAGGCTGTGTCTCTTTTGTGGTGAGGCTGTGGCTCTGTATTCCACAAAAGTGTCTGAATGACAGTAATAAAAAAATACAGTCATATCTACCAGTGCATTAGACATTCAAGTTTCTAGAACAGCGTTAATTAATATGGAATTAATATTCATTGCTGAATTAAGTGCATTTTACAAAGAAAGAAATTACATTGAGAAATAATTTTTTTTTGCTCATTGGATCATTGTTAGATGCCAAGATTGGCATACCAAGACATCTCCCATGAATATAGCAGAGATGACAATGCAGGCATTATATATTTTAATTTTTGTCAGCTTTTTTATGCCCTTCTGACTCCAGACATGGACCTTGGGTCCTGCAGATGCATCAAAAGCCTTCTTAATCTTTAATGCTATTTCATCGTCAAGAGAGCAGTGGCAGTTGAGGGTGCTACCAAGGTCTACTATGCCAAGTCGACTACCATCAACATAAATTGATGGCTCTATATACTGAATTCCTTGGGCAGGTTAATATATCACCACTGTCTTGTCAAAGCTGATGGGCAGTCCAAAAGCTTTACATGACCCTGATAGTCGATCCATGAACTCCTGTGTGTGCTGAATTGTGTGTGTGACCACCGGTCACAGTCATCGGCATAGAGAAGGTTGCGCACTAAACTCAAAAGGAGTTTTGTCCTTGCTGCAAACCTACATATGCTGAAAAGTTTGCCATCATTATCATAATACCATCATGGCAGTCCCCAAATACATCAAGGAGTTCAATTGTAAAGTAGATAGAGAACAGTGTAGGAGCCAGAAGATGTCCCTGCTTGACTCCATTTTCAACCTTGATGGGCCCTGTAAGCATACTGCCACAACTGACACAGACTTCCATACCATCATGGAAGGACCTCAGAATCTTGAGAAAGTGTGTGGTGGTGGTGGGGGGGCAGCCCAATTTTGAGAGGATCTTTCCGAGATCAGCACGATTAACAGTGTCAAAAGCTTTGTTCAGATCTACAAATATTTGATAAAGGTCCATTTGTTGTTCAGAGTGCTTCTCCTGGATTTGTCGTGCTGTGAAAATCATATCTGTGGTCTGTCAGTGTTGACGGAAACGACACTGTGACTCAGGCAGTATATTGACAACTATGCCCTGGTTTAATCTTAATAGGAGAACAGAGGCTAAGATCTTACCTGCCAAAGAAAGGAGTGCAATCCCTCTATAATTACTACATAATTCCTCAATGCAGTGCTGTGCCAGCTGCAGCTGACCGTAAAACCCACATGGACATTACTGACAACTTGCTAGCTTGTAGTTTTCTTTTTTTCAATCTAAGTTTGATGGGGATGGTGATGCAACAACATGTACAGGTCTGATAGGCTGGAAGTGTGTAGTTGCTGACCTTCACATTTGGCAGCCTTTGAGTAGATGTAAAATCGTTAGCTCACCTTCATATATATATATATATAGAGGAAGAGTCCATGTGTACTTCTTGTAGTATTTTAGTATTTAAAATAGATAGGTTGGTTAATAAAACAAGGGAAAATGAAAAGGTACCAATGTGATCAGTGGGAAAAGAATTTATTATATATTAAATGTTAATCACAAGACAGCAATGAAGCACGGAGCTTAATGTTATTAGTCTGGAATTTTGGGGCATGCCTGTGTCTTTCATCAGGACATATATCTATCTATATATATATATATATATATATATATATATATATATATATATATATATATATATATATATATAATATATGGATAAAATAACTGAAAAAAAATTGGGTGTTTTTTTTTGCGAAAGTATTTATTTCTATGTTTTTATATATATTTAATATTTCAGACCACCTCGGTCCTTCCTCAGAAATTAATTGAATTACTGTATTACTGTATTTGGGAGTTTGTTTACACTTTACAGCGTTCGTCGTTAGATGCGGACGTCACGTGATGTGGAATGCAACTATGTTTGATTTTTTAACGTAAATCTAACGATAGTATTTTAGATGTTGTTTAAAAAGGTTTTTTTAACTATATCTAAAGAATATTTTTAACTATTGAAATATTTATACAGATTTAAAATACACAAGTATTATTTTATCCATATATTATATACATATCAAGAAAGTATACGTGGCTTCTCATCATGCTATATATATATATATATGTATATATATATATATATATATATATATATATATATATATATGTATGTATATGTATGTATATATATATATATATAATTCTGTGTAAAGGATGCAAGTCAATTGTTGCATTAAATTATGGACTAAAACATGCATCTTATACACTAAAATATATGGTATTTATATTTCTCTGTCTTTCTCTCTCTCTTCCTCTATGAGAGTTATACTGCTTAGAAATACACAAATAGTTTGTTTAGAAGATCAAACTGTTCAAATCATTGAAGCGGGAAGCACAGGCTTGTCTTTTAAAGGAGGCGTTCAAACTTTTGGATTCACTTGTGTACGAACCTTGATTACAAAACATTGGCGCTAATAATTTGACATTATCAGCCATCAAAGAGGACTATAGATCCGCAAAAAGAAAGAAGTTTGTTTCGACTGACAGTGTACGGTGATAAAGATAACAAAAACTTTGTCTATCAATCGCAGACTAAAAGATACTTTCTGGGAAAAGAAGTGTCCTCAGCCTATACTTGATATTTCTGAGGCACTGAAGCAAAGTGTAAACATTGTTTTAATCTGCCAAGTTTATTTTTGTGACTGTTCCAGACACTCTTCACATCATCACTTTTTCAGCCCTTATTTGGTTGTTCTTGAACTGTCACCCCACGGAAAGAAAAACAATCAGAATAACACAAAAAGAAAAATTGTGCCTCTGTCTATAATGAGATGTGGTCATTTTTAGGAAAGAATGCTTGTATAAATAGATATGAACACAAAGTGAGGTATAGAAATGTCTGATTAAAACCCATAAGAGCTTGTCTAAGATTTGTAGAATATGATATTTAGTTGAATTATTGAATTCACATTCAGCTCATATATATATATATATATATACATATATATATAAATAAATATACATATTTCCTTACATTGAAATTTATATGTGCATGATTGCACACATCTATGGTTGCTTGTATCTATACTTATTTATTTAATCCATATATATATATATATATATATATATATATATATATATATATATTTTGGATATTATATATATTCATTAATATATATATATATATATATATATATTGGATATTATGTATATTCACTAATATATATATATATATATATATATATTTATTTATTTACTTATTTATTTGTTGGATATCATGTATATCCATTAATATATATATATATATATATATATTTATTTATTTACTTATTTATTTGTTGGATATCATGTATATCCATTAATATATATATATATATATATATATATATAAATATAAAAGTGGACATGGAAGTCAGCACTTAGAGGCGACAGTCTGTTTCATGCTAGTGCAATCGTCAGGCACCTGACGATTGCACTAGTATGAAACAGACGGTCGCCTCTAAGTGCTGACTTCCATGTCCACTTTTATATTTACACACGCTCTATCTCTGATATTGAGCACTTTATCCCATAAATATAGCACACTTTAAGACTATATTTCTTCATATATATATATATATATATATATATATATATATATATATATTTAGTTGAATGGACATGAGCTTGTGACCCTGGGTTTGCATGCTTATGAGGATCACATAAGCGGGAAACCCAGGGTTACAAACTCATATCCATTCAACTAATTATGTTAGCTCTTTCACTGACTGATATTGAGCACTTTCCAGTAAGCACTGCACATATATAAAATATATATAGAATTTATATATTTACATATATATATTCATATTATATATATATATTATATTACATATACATATATATATATATATATATATATATATATATATATATATATTAATGGATATACATGATATCCAACAAATAAATAAGTAAATAAATAAATATATTAATACATGTTTCATTAAATAATATAGATAAGTGTTGTCTATATATTTTATGTAAGTTTTTTTCATATAGTCTGATAATCTTAATAACATTATCATTAAATAATGAAAGAAAATCACAATATTGATACATACTTTTTTTTTTTTTTAATCCAATCTGAGCTTTCGGCTTACATAAGCCATTATCAAAGATGACAATTACACAATATATTTATGCAATACATGAACAAGAAATTGATGATAGTAGTATTTGTTTACATGGATGATTTCCAAGCAACGATAAACACGTGCATATAAAACGCTGAAAGCAAAAATCGCACAACAGCTCATGACGTCACACATGACCACGAGAGAGTGAATCCGATGAGTATTGAGTATGGAAAGCCGTTGGTATGAACCAATGGCTTCTGTTACTAATTATAGGCATTTAAGGATATTTGTGGAGATTTCATAGTTTATTTTGTTCAGGTTAGGTTTCAACTGTTTTATGTATATAGCTTCAAGAATTTTTAGTTTTTGTTTATTGTTTTCATGTTTAAGTATAGTTGTGTTTTCGACGAGGATTTTCCGGAATTGTGTATGCGGCCAGGCATGTTGTTTTAAATGCCTAAAAATGTTATAGTTATCATTCAAATGTAGTGTCAAGCGTCGTGAAAGCAAGTTTGTGGTGTGACCAACATAGATATTATTTAGTTCGTTGGAGATACAATCTCCCAAAGGGCACCTGAATTTGTAAACTATGTTGGTTTTTTTCAAATCGCTAACTGGGGGAGAAAAATCGTTTCGAATAATTGAGTTGGATATTTTAGATTTAGTGTAGTATATAATTAACTTAATTCTTTTGCTAGGATCTGTTGTGGATATGTTAGTATTTAAATAAATATATATATATATATATTAGTGAATATACATAATATCCAATGTTGATGGCATGACTCAGTGTTTCATGTCGTTCTTGCAATCTTCAGGTGAGGTGTATATTCTTACCGTTATGGTGTTTGCACTTTCATGGTGATGATTCACTATTGTGTATTAAAACTTGTTTATTTAATTACTGTTGCCTAAAAAATTAGAATTAATTATTTATAATTTGTATCATTCAAATTCTTAAGTTCGAAAGGTGAATAATTAAAAAGAAATTATTTAAATTTAAATACTCTGTCACATAACATTGAGCATTGTATTTATATCACCGGAAGCAAAAAATATATTTATATGTACGTGTATATTTTTTATCATACCCATACCCATATATATATATATATATATATATATATATATATATATATATATATATATATATATATGTATATGTATATATTATTAATCCAACTGATATTTATCACTTTAAATGTTATTTTTAGTTGATACTCATATTTGAGTAGCTGCTCTGATTATTTGTTAAACAGTATATTTATTTATTTTTGCATACTGGCCTGAATGTTCAAGAAATCTTATTGGAAAATTATATAAACTTGCAAGAACTAAACCTAAGTCTCTCAGGGCAGAGGGAGCAACTGTTTAGTCCATTATGTATTACTGTCTTGAAAAATTCTTTGTTTACATTTCAATACAAAATGGTGCAGACAAGAAAAACTTTAAGTGATCTATTACAGGACAAATTTTGTTTGAAAGCACAAAAATTGGTCTCTCTTTGTGGCAAAGTCATTTAGGTGAGTTGTGCTATATATATATATATATATATATATATATATATATATATATATATATATGGACTGACTGTGAATTCAGTAATTCAACTAAAATATCATATTCTACATATCTCAGAAAGCTCTTATGGTTTTTAATCACACATTTCCATACCCATCTTTGTGTTCAGGTCTATTTATGTAAGCAGTGTTTAACATATATATATATATATATATAGATATAATATAAAAGGCTCAGACACTAATATTCCATGGTTGTAATTTATTACATTGGAATCGTAATCACGATCCAAATCTTCAGACCTACAAATTTCAGTATATATATATATATATATATATATATATATATATATATACTGAATATGTAGTAGGCTGGAAGAATTCCAGACCAAACATGGCTATTTAAAAAAGTGCACAATACACAGTGTAGAATGGAATATGTATAACAGGTTAATACCATAAAAAGAATAAAATGTTTACCTTATTCACTACCTGGGTTTCAACTATCATCAGGTGGTGATGCAAATATATATATATATATATATATATATATATATAGGATTTATAGAAATAAAATTTGTCACTTAGCTGATTGATGTTATGTATTCGGCACCATGACTGTAGACTTTCATAGATGAACATTTTGCAATTGTTCAATGCACTCTTCAGGATCTTTCAGCAAGTAAATGAAAAACAAAAAGAAGCAAACTAAAAAATTTCCTGCCCTGACTACATCTCCATTCATTCAACCTCTATTTTGAGTTGCACTTAAGCCTTGTATTAGGTGAAAAATGGGGAAAAAAGACAGACCAGTCATCAGTGCAATGAAATGTTTACGAGTCTTTTTGAAATTGCAGAAAATGCATTGTAATGATGCACAACCAATATACAGCATAGTTGATTTAGTTGTTCTTCATTCATAGATTCTATTGTTCAACTTCGCCAATAAATCTATCTTTTGTTCTGCTTGTAATCTCAGTGTCATTATTTTTTTCTTTCTTTCCAACAGAGTGAATCTGATGATTTTCCAGCTATAGGTCATTTGCAAACGCGTTGCCTTGAGAAGCGGACCAGTCGACTCTGTACAGAGGTAAGTATATAAGGAGAATGCTTTCATTATTTGCTGAGCTAACAAAATGACATTGCAACAACCCCAGCTAACAAAATGATATTACTACAACTTCAGCTAACAAAATGACATTGCAACAACCCCAGCTAGCAAAATGATGTTGCCACAAACTCTGCTAACACAATGACGATGTAACAAACTCCAGCTAACAAAATGATATTACTACAACTTCAGCTAACAAAATGACATTGCAACAACCCCAGCTAACAAAATGATGTTGCCACAAACTCTGCTAACACAATGACGATGTAACAAACTCCAGCTAACAAAATGATATTACTATAACTTCAGCTAACAAAATGACTTTGCAACAAACCCTGCGAACAAAATGATGTTGCAACATCCCCAGCTAACAAGATGACATTACTACAACCAGCTAACAAAACGACATTATGATAATTTCGGATAACAAAAAGATGTTTCTTCAACATTATATAGAGATCGACAAAATGTTTTTTTGTAGACACCTCACAACAGGCTAGCAACCTTACCTTGTAACATTGTATATCCGTTGCCTTGTAATGTGTTAGTTGCTTTGCTGAAAATGGTTGATAAATTCCGGGAAGTTATTAGAATGAGAATACATCTCCTATATTAGTGATTATCAATTAGAAAAATATATGAAAGATTTTCTTAATACCTTTTATATATATTGTTAAGTGAAGAGAGTATATTCTGATGCTAAAAAAAAATAATTTATTTTGAAAGGGTTTCATTTTTTTCACCGAATTTTCTTTTGAGACTCAGGGTTAATTTAATTTATTTTTTAAGAAAAAGAAAATAATCTGGCTTTGTGAACATCATAGACCAATTCACGCTAGAGGAAAACAAAGCATCCGCAGTTGGAATTGTCCTATAATATTCAATTAAAAGATTAACAAGCTCCAATTATATATTTGAGTTCATATAGTAATATTATTAAAAAGATGGATGTCCCTGGGTCAGATATTTAAATCGGGGTGAAGTTTCAATGTGGAAATATCAGAGCTATTTTCTATAAATAACCCTCTAAGTAGTGTGGGTCTCACAGATACATGCAACTACATGTAATGGGAAGAGATTGTCCTTTTTCTACTAATGCAAGTGTCCTCCTACTTTGTTCTTAATTTTCATCGATGACCTTCCTGATGACATCAGTTCTCAACTTTGTACCCATGCTGATGACACAGCCATTTACTCCTGTCTCAATCGTAACTCTTATCAGTTTGTGTTGTAGCATACCTACAGACAATAATGGGTACGTCCCCATTCACATAAATAAAGTAGTAAATACTGTATGTTTGTCTGCAGCTGGAGATTCATTGTGGAATTCACTTGACTCACATTTAGCAGTTGACTACTTCTTCTATGCGCTGCTGGCGAATCTTATATGTGCTGTTCTTGTCCTAAGTATTATCATTCATTACCAACCTTCATTCGATTATTCTGTTCAGTAGCCATCCCTAAATTACAACTGTTTGATGAGGTGAAATTGCTAGGTGATCTAAAAAATGGGGTAATGAGTGGCTTGTTAATTTTAACGCCTCCAAAATGAAACTTCTCTCTATTAATCATCTGAAAGACTCCTTCCTGCCTCCCCATTAGCATGGCTGATGCTAACCTCCATAAGATTGTCTCACTGCACCTTTCTATATCTTGATGGATGTCTTGTGACTGGTTCATGAACACAATTCCCTATGTTCCTGTTGAGTGGCACTTGATTCTGAAAGTTTTAATTAATTCATTTATTTATACAGTGTATTTTATTTTCCTTAATTCTGGAGAGTGGATGTTTACTTTGAATGTCTCACATCTTGATTTTAGTGGTGATACTGTCAGTAATCCAGGCCCAGATAATATTATTCACAGTTCACTTGACTACGTGTGTGTCCTAACCAATAAAGCATTGTCTTGCAATGCCATATCAGCAATTATATTTTAAAAGATAATCTTTGTTTCCACTGCCTCCTCTTCAGCATCTGGGAATTATCTTGAATAACTATTCAAATACATGTCTGAGTAACATTACCCAGGACAATAAAAAATGAATAAATAAAAATATTACGGTATATCTCTCCAGCCGGCTCAGGACAGTAATTGTTTCTGTGCCTTTATCACCATCAATGGACTGCCTTGAATTAATGTCCAATTTATTGCTAGTGTGGGAAGATCCCTACCCAGGATAAAGTAATTTCTCGCAGGATATTTCACCAGTCACCTCATGAAAATTATTGATTTCATTGCCTTGACAGCCATCTATGAATTGTCTTGAATGATGACCAAAGTACAACAATTTGAATATCTGGGAAGTGTTTTAGCAGAGGATGGAAAGTATGACACTGAAATCCAAAGTCGTATTGGGATAGTAAAAGATGCCTTCCAAAAGCTAAGCAAAATATTAAGAAATCGCAAAATTTTGTTAGAAACAAAGAAAAGATTTTCTCATGATGTGATCAGAGTGGTGGGCTTTTGATCAGGTATCAGAAGATGTGAAACCAACTGAGCAGAAACCTTCATCATGCCAAGTTCATTATGCAGTATATTCTCCACTCTCTCATGGGATATGCCAATGGCATTGGCTATTTGATTTATCGTCAATCACAATGTGGTGAATGCAATCAATGTTTAATTTGGTGGCGGCAGTTGCAGGATGTCCAGACCTTGGGTCATCTCCAGGACTCTCTTCCCCTCCTAAATTCAGCTGCCGACTTTTGCCCTGTTGATAAAGCTGGAGCGACATTCTTTAATGTGGCAACCATGTCATCATGAATGTCCTTGGGGGCTAAATCCTTTTTCTGTGGGTACTAGATAACATCATGATGCCAAATTTTGTCCATTTACAAGAGAAGTCGCTACTAGTTACTTTTGAAGTCTTCTTTGAACAGTCAGACGTTAGTTTACCTGGAAAGAAACAATGCAGTAATTAATGAGAATTAATAAGAATTGAAATTAATACACCCAAGATTTCACAGCTGTGGCATCAAACCTTCATAGTCAGCCTATGAACTTTTCAGTGCATCCTCATATATATATATATATATATATATATATATATATATATATATATATGTATATATATATATATATATATATATACACACATACAGGGTGTATCAAGAATACTTTTACAAACTTTAGAGGTGGGTTCATCACAGCAAAACAAGGACAAAAATCCATATTAATATATGTCTGTAAATCCTTCCTTTTTGTGTTATGAAGCTTAAAGGAAGTTTATGGTAGATAGCTCTGTGTTGCTATGTAGACTAGGTTACATTTGTCATTCATGTACATTTGTGGCTAGTCTGTCTTCAACGTTTAACGTGTGTAGTATTGAGTTAACTGAGAAGTGTTGCATTTAACAATGGCAGGATATTCATATTGTGAACAGGCAGATATGATTTTTACATACAGCTGTGCAAATGCTAATGGATATGAGGCTGCAGGGCTGTATCAGATTGCACTTCTAGATTGAAGGCAGCCGAGTCATCCGACCTTTGCTGCTGTTTATTGTCACATTGCTGAGATGGGATCTGTGGCACCACAAACTATAGATCAAGAAAGACCAATATCCCCTCGTATGCCCGACTACAAATAACATATTCTACGGGCAGTTGGAGACAATCCAGATATCAGCACACATCAAGTGGCCCTAGCATGCCATGCATTTCATAGTATCGCATCGATGGTACTTCAATAGCAGCTCCTGTATCTGTATCATTTGCACCCTGTGCAGTGTCTTTTGTTCTCTGATCACTTACCATGGGAGAGCTTTTGCCGATGGTTTATTGCACAAACTGCCAATCTGTTGTTTGTCCCTTCAGTCTTGTTATTTCAAACACACTTCCAAATCTGCTAGAGGATGTACCTGTGCTAATACAAAGATGCATATGATTCATGCATGATAGGGCTCCAGCACATTTTAGTCACATTGTTCGTGATGCACTGGATGACATCTATCATGAAAGATGGATAAGTAGGGGAGGTCTGGTTGCATGTCCTGCACACTCCCTTGACCTCAATCCTTTGGATTTTTATCCGTACGGCCACCTAAAATAATTGGCTTATGCAGCAGACGCTTCATCAACATGTCATGGGGGTCTACAAAAACATTTGACACTGTGGGAGTATATGAAAGGATCCACCAGTCAATGATCCAACAGGTGCATACGTGTGTAGAAGCAAGTAGAGGACATTTTGAAACATTTGCTAAGAGTTGCTGTGTTGAGGTACAATGGTGGCCTTTTGGACATATGTTTATAGGGACATTTTACTTTGTTTTGGTGTTAGGAACCTGCCCCAATCTTTGTAAAACCCTGTATATAAATATATTTTCATTTAATATATATTTTCATATCATTCTTTCATGCATGCTCACACACACACACACACACACACACACGCATACATACACACACGCATACATACACACACACACATGCCCACGCACACACACATGCACACGCACACGCATACATACACACACACGCACACACACGCACACACACACACATTCCCAATATCCCCCTCTTTGTTTTTATCTCCTTTTAATATAGACTGTTTTTTTTTCCATTCCATAATTTATTTCGATTTTGTCTATCCGCAGAATACAGTGTCAGGCATTTATTTTATTTTGTGGGGTGGATGGGTCATACTAACATATTTTTGTTTTAGTTTGAATATTTGGTTGTTTTTTTTTTATTAGGATCACCCCTCCCATCCCCTCATTTCACGATACATAATTTTTATATGTTTGCCAAAAAAAAAATGAGAAAAATAATGAAATAAAAATACAAGTCGTAAATATCCATAGATTTTTTACTTCATGGGGTTTTAGTAGGTTCTCTTGTGAGCAAGTGGTGTTTTAGTAAATTGGATTGGATGAAGAGGAATGTGTTTTTGTGGTGAATGAGTAAATTATTATGAATGAATGAGTTGTGAATCAGATCAGCTTGGTTTAGGATAGTCAATGACAACCAGTTTCACCCCACTTCCTCTTCGGCCTTACGCCAAAATTGTACACAAAAATACAATAAATATACACATACATATATATTCATTAATTCACTAGATACCCTCCTTTCTCCTTTTGTCCTTTAAAACCTACTGTGGTGTATGGATCCAGAGCATTGCTGCTGGTGTTCCCATAGCAATTGAGTTTTTAGTGGATGAAGTTGCTGGTCTTATGTCCAATTGATTTTGTACCCGGTTTTGGCTTACAGTACCTGGTGTTTCCAAGTGGTCCCCCATCTAAGTACTGACTAAGCTTGACACTGCTTAACTTCAGTGATCCAAGAGGAACCAGTATTGCATCAGGATTTGAATGTAAGTCTGTCACTGGATAGATGTCTGTTTCATTTTCTGTTTCTATCTATTTAACTATCACTCTGTACTTCTTTCTGTGTATTTATATATAGAAAGAGACACACAGGAAGATACAGTAAGAAAGAGAGAGAGAGAGAGAGAGAGAGAGAGAGAGAGTGACTTAATGTTAAATAACTTACTATTTTCTTAGTGGATGTTTTAATTTTGTATTCTCTGTTAGATCAGCCTGAATTAAAATTGACATTTATAAATTATATATTCATTGATGCCACATTTTGACATGAGAGTGCATGATGGGAAAAAAAAGATGGTGGGTTCAAATTGGTTGCAAGTGAATGAACATAAGAATCCCTCACTTGGGGAAAAGGAAATTCACAATTCCGAATGCAGCGAAAGAAAGATTTATTCATAGTTTTATAGTTATCTCTGCGTCTTCTGTCCACATGCAAGGGCATGTAGTCACATTGCAGTGTGTTTTTCATTCATCTTTAAGGTGCAAATATTTCATATCATACTATGCATATGTCACTCTGTAGAGGTGAATTACAAAGGAAATAGACCCTTTCAAAGGTTTATTTGACCAAAAGATATGGACTCACAAAACAGTTTTATTGAAAAGCTTAAAGGGAACCTAAAGTTAATAATTATGTGGAAATCTGTTTAAATTAACTGTGAATCACTTAAAATTTGGTAGAGAATTTCAACCATTTCAGAATAAAATATTTCAAGCCAAGAAGGGCCAACAATATAATAATAATAATTTTCTATATATGGTTCAAACAAACAATTTAGATAAAAACTCAGTAAATTTGGTGTAATTTAGAATTTGTTAAATTAAAAAAAAAAAAAGTGAAATAATTATTTGATTCATCTGATTTTTACAGCTTATCGACCCATTGCAGGTTATTTAAAGCCAGAAAATATTTTTAGGTTCTAAGAATTTTTTTTTGAGATAATAATGATTTAGTGATGAAGTTTTACTAATTAATCCATAGCTGAGGGAAGACGTGGTGGAAGCATATAAAGGGTGTTTCATTAAGATGGATCAAAGTTAGCAGTAAATAAGACTCCTCCTTGTTTGCATCATCTCCAAGACCTCATCGTTGTTCACATGCTCGCTCCATGATATCCTCAGTATCCTTCTGTAGAACCACATCTCTGTTGCCTTGAGTCTCTTCTTCATCTTTGAGGAGAATGTCCAAAATTTGCTGATGTAAAGGAGGACAGATGTCACATAACAGCTCAATACTCTTTTCTTTATTGTCAAAGAAATCCTCCTGTCTTGCAATAATGTTTTCTTTTAAATGATGAAGATAATGCGTGTGCATTGATATTTTCACCGGAAAAATGTTCAAATAAAAATTAAAAAAACCTGGCCAAACTTAATTCGGCTTCACAATGCTTTCGTTTTTATCTTCTTTCTTTTTATGTGCTGTGTCCTTTCTGGACATAGGCGATCATGGCTCTCCACTTCCCCCTATCCTTTGTGGCTCTTAGTAAGTTTTGTCCTTCTGCCATCTCCCGCAGACCACGTTCTGTCATCCACTTGCTTAAGCCTACCAGGTATGTCATGTGTTACTTTCCCTTGTCTCTCTTTCCTTCTATTCAATCTGTGAGTATCAGATTTTCCAGGCCTTCTTTTCTCATTATGTGTCCCAGAAACTTCAGCTGCCTCTTCCTGATGTTAAGTGTTTCATTAAGATGGATTATATATAAGGGTGTTTCATTAAGACGGATCAAAGTCAGCAGTAAATAAATCAGTGTTATTGTTGAAAATTTATTTATTTCTCTATTGGATCATGTTATTTAAACCATGGCAATTATGTGTGAAAAATAATATCGCCCAAATGTCTGCCAAATCTGAAAGAAAAAGAAAAAATCATTAGACGCTTAAACTTAATTCACATTAAAATTGGTCCCAGTTATTGGAACACCCTTTATTTCCCAAGTGTATTTGCACGTAAGTGAATATAATGAATCCAAATAGAATTGGAACTCAGCTCTTGGATTAACAATTATGAGCTATTGTGCATTACACCACCCACACATCCAAGCTTACAGCACCAGATATTCCCAAGTAGTCACCCATCTAGGTACTGACTCGGCTTGATATGTTTTACTTTGGTGATTGTATGGGAATCTATGTTTCAATGTGAGGTAGCTGTACGCTGTTTGAGTGAAATGAATGTTCTTTTGAGATACTTGAATTTAATTAAAAGGTCTGTATGTATGTATGTGTGAACAATTGAGTGGATTTACTTGTACACGCACAAACTCATATTTGATCTGGTGTGCTTCACTGCTCGTCCATGAAGAACATCATAGCAAGGCCCTTTTTTCCCTATTTAAGGAAAGCACGTCACCTTCACCCAGATTAATTTTCTTGAGAGCTCATATCTGATCCATTTCATATCTGAAATGTAAACAATGCAATTTCTAAAGATTTAATTAATCCATTTTTAATCAGCATTATTATTACTTCACACTGTTATTATAGTGGACACTTTGTATTTGAAATATAGACGTATTTGCGATAGAAATGAAACACGTCGGATCAAATGATGGTTTCCTCTACAAAGTGGGAGGCATATTCGATCCCTGCCTGAGAACACCTTTCCTTTACTAAGATTTCTTGAATGCACAGACCACTAGACATAATATACACTGTTTAATAAATAAAAATAGGGCATCTATTTCAAATATGAAGTGTTCAGTGTAATAATGTTTGTAAGTTTTATAAATTTGCATATGGTCAAATTTATCCTCAGTATATATTTACCCTGCCCCTCTACTAAGGCAGGATATGTGGAGACCACATGCGTTTGCATGACAACGATAGACTAAAATAGTCTACATTGTTACTATCCCCCTTTTATATATTACTAACAAATTACATTTACAATGTAAGTGGTAGCATTTAATTTGCTTAAAAATTTTTTAAATCATATTTTAATAAATATTTTATATCAATAATATTAGTCAGGGTGATGAATTTACTGTGTAACAAAATTTTGATTTTTTTTGTTTTTGGTCAATAAGTTCCTAATTGCTTCTGTCTGGAAGGCAAAGGAAATGGCTATGATTCTCTTCAAACTTTGCTTTTGTGATCTGACAGAGCAGAAAATTGAGCCATGAAATTCACAATCCGACAAATTTGGAGGGAGCCAACTGACCAGTCAAGCAATTGCTACTTCTGCATGGCGGATACTTCCAAACGTTGAGCTGGAAAGCATGCACCTGCTATCATATATCCAGACATTTTGTCGCCCATTGCCCCAGTGTCAGACTGCTCTGATCTTCCTGTACCCACTCCCCCAAAGAGAGAGTAGCCATCTTCAGAAGGGAACAGCAATTCAGAAGAGGATGAAGTTATTGATCCAGATTGCATAGTGGCAGCAGAGAAGAGAAACCCATACTACCCCAGCCAAAAAGACCTCAGCGACCTGACCAGACATCTGCTCTACATAGGACGTTTTAATGGCATGATCTCAAAAAACAATGTTAAGGTGCATGTTTTATCATTATTTGAATAATTATTTGAATATATATATATATATATATATATATATATATATATATATATATATATATATATATGCACATTTCATTAAAAACGACTGACTATTTAGTTATTTTGTTATATGTATGTTTTATAAAGTGATTCCTTTTTTTTTGTTTCAAAACACGGTCAAAAACATACATATAACAAACTATTTCTATTTCTAATTCTAACAGTTGAAATATAATCCTTCAAAATGGCTAAATGTATAGCCGAAAGCGCTCGGATAAAAAGAACATTCGGACAGTTTTTATATAATTTATCCTCTGAAAAGAAAAACTTTATTAGATCGCACGAGAAATTATATAAAAAACTAAATAAAAGCACCTTGTCAGTCGTTTTTAATGAAATGTGCTTGAAAGAAGGATTGCTGCCTAAATACACAAATATATATATATATATATATATATCTGCACAAATATATATATATATATATCTGCACAAATATATATATATATATATATATGTATATATGTATATATATATATATATATATATATATATATATATATATAATATCCAACATCAATAGTACAACATATCTGTATCCAATGCCAAGCTTTTGATGTTGAGGCCCAAGCAGTGGAATTAGTTAGAAGAAAGTATGCAAGTTACAGGTCAGAGAAAGCATCACCTGTGTTTTTCAAGCTTTTTCACCCATCAAGATGGGCTTTGCTTTCACCACAATATGACTGGTCTGTTCAAGGCAATTGAAATCGTCTGTAACCCCAGTGAGTGGTCCCTCTTCATCAACAACTCATCCAGGAGTCTCAAAGCCATGCTGCTTCATAACCAGAACATGTATCCATCTCTTTCTAGAGAAAATACAGCAGTCAAGATCTTGCTAGATGCCTTGCAATATGAAGAGTACAGTTGGGAGATTATCAGAGAATTCAAAGTGGTGGCCTTTCTGATAGGTCTCCATGGTGCCTTTATCAAGTTTCCTTTGAGACAGAATGGACATTGCAGCACACTACCATAGATGGTACTGACCACAGTGGACTGAGTTCAGAGTGGGGAGGAACAATGTCAAATGGGAGACACTACTGGGCCCCAGAAAATATTTTTTCCTCTACTTGCACTTAAAATTGGTCCTTATGAAACAATTTGTCACAGCTCTAGATAAGGAGTCTACAGCCTTCAAGTGCCTTCAAGACTTCTTCCTTAAGCTGTATGCAGCAAAAGACAAAGCCTGTGTCTTTGTCGGACCACAGATAAAGAAGATCATGGAGTGCAAAGAATTTGCCAAGAATCTCACTAGAACGGAGAAAGTAGTGCGGAACATCTTTGTTGCAGTTGTTCAGGGTTTCCTGGGGAATCCCAAGGCCAAAAAGTATGTGGAGCTTGTTGAGATGCTGGTGAAGAACTACAGCAAAATGGGCTGCAGGATGTCCCTCAGTGTTCATATCCTTGATGTTCATCTTGATAAATACTCAGAGGAGCAAGGCAAGTGCTTCCACCAGGATATACTGAACTTTGAACACCACTACCAAGGATTGTATAATGTATGGGAGACCATATTTGGGGGCTGATTCGTGAAAGAGATTTACAGTATAAGTGTAAATCGTGAAAAACTACTTCTAATTTTTTTTGTTCTCTCTTGTGTGATCCTAGAAGAAATAAATGTTACTTTAGAATCATGTGTCATTTTGCTTCTGCTTTGCTTGGACAAGAATGTTCACAATCACCAGTTTTCTCAATGGGAATCGGTGAATTTCAGAAATATTATTTCAGAAGTATCCCAAAAGCAAAGTTTGAAGCAAATATTAGCCATTTTTTTGTACTTTCTAGGCATAAGCAAATTGGAAATAGCAGTTACTACCCAAAGATAAAATTTATGTTATTTTTTGGGGGGGAACATGGATGGATACCACAACAAGAACTCAAACATATTAGTGTCGTAGTGGTACCACATGTACTGCAGCCACAGCTGTAGTGGTACATCTTGCATCTGAGCAAGAGAGCCTGATGAAGCGTAGCCATCTTCAGGATGGTTTGTATTCATAGTTTCCCTTCTCTAGACTGATTACGAATAAAAGGCAATAGGGCACAATTTGTCCTACGATTTACCCATAATACCTGGAGAGAGAAGGGTATTTGCTTGTAAGTGAATGTAACGAACTCAGCTCTGATTTCTCATTCTGAACTGCTATTCATTACACGAATCAGACATCCACTGTACCGTATAAATAGACAGAGAAAAACATCAGGCATTAGCGCAAGATGGTGATGTTCTAAGCATAGCTCAGATATGGTATAAGGCCAGAACTATGAGACACCTATTGAGGATCGAACTCACTATTTAGTCATAACTGATCTATCGAGACAAGCTTGGTAACCATTACATAACATTGAATACATTAGGCATTAGTGCAAAATGAACCATACAACCCAGTTAAGGGGAAAAAATTTCCTGAATGAAAAATTTGATATATCTGTTTTTGTTGCGGGTGTAAAAATACTGCTATGCCTACTGAATAATTTATACAAGCCGAGCTTCATGTAAAACTTGACAAACAGTGCATAAAATCACTTAAAATACCATCAAACTCTGTTCATGTCCAAGAAGCAGTCACCTTTGAAATATCTTGTGTTCATTTCAGTGTTTCAATCCCATGATTAGGCATTTTGCTGACATATGGAAATTGTAGGTAGAAGCCCTGAATGATATGAATGGTTGTGCTTCCTCCTCCCTGTGAAGAGTACACAGTGATTCGATAATAGAATTGTTGTCAGGGTATACTGATAGGCACACCATTTTATGACATTTCTTTTGGAAGGATATGGGATTAAAAAAATACAACATTCAAAATGCACCAATGAAATAAAATGTTATGTGTGATTTGCACTTTATAAACCCTGGAGAGTACACCTCTCCAAATCTTGTCACTCATCTGAAAAATACATGGAATCAAATACCATAGTCCCTTCTATTCTATCCAGTAAGAAACTGAACCTGATATAAAGATTTTGTTTCCCTTATGTATTTACCTTATAGCTGTGTGTCCTTTCTTAAATACTAGAAATCAAATCACCTGATACAAGACTCTAGCCATTGAAGTTAAAATGGTTATGGTGAACTAGGTGTGTGATATGAATGAAAGAGGAGGTGGTATAAATTGAAGATTATTAGGATAAGGATGATAGAAAATGATTGTCCATTCACTTGAAGAGGCTATGGCTTTAGTTTTCAGGGATGCACTCGTGAGAGAGTCTGTTTCACAAAGTGGCAATTCTAGGTGGGAAAAAAGCTGTCTGAGTAGAACGTTATTCATACATGTGGAATACAGAAGAAATAAGGCTGATTCAACTCCATGGAGGTAGTAGGGCTTGTCCTATGTGCAAAGGTTTCAAGGAAAAAGACCGCAGAGTGCAAAATCAGTCTTCCTCCACAAGATCACCTAAATGATTCTGAATCCTATTTTTGTCACTTTCATAATGCTCGTTGCAGTAGAGATTTTATAATCGTAGATGCAACTATAGTAACACTGTTGAACAATACTGGTTTCAGACGCCTTCAAATAACACTCGCACTAATAGTACTTGCTTGATAATACTCACTCAAAAAGTAACCCCTGAATAGTGATCCGAATAGTAATCCGTATAGTGAGCCAAATAGTAATCCATATAGGGATCATTTAGATCCCATGCTGATTCCCATATATACATTTCCTTTACCATCATGTGATCTACCTATTCAAAGTGGGATCACCTGTGTTTACTCTCTGGTAATCTGTGTTCAAACTCCAGTGTCGGCAGAGACATTTTATTCCTATATAACACCTATCAAGTTTGGAAAGTGATGATTGGCTATCTGTACGATTGTTGTCTAAGAAAGATATAGAATAAAAATCACAAGAACTGTTGGTGCACTCTTTGTTTTGGAACATGTGCACCTGCTGATCTGTGTCTCGGATCATTTGCTGTAATCCAGTTAGACGTTTGTTTGAGTAAATTGGAACATATTCAAGGTGCTATAGTTTTATTTTCCATTAGTTTACTTGCAATATAATGTAGTTCAAAAAGAGATTTAATAGATGTGTTCCTACTGATACCAATCCTCAGCTATGAGTTAAATAGCAGGCACACTCACTTTGTGAGGCTTTATCAGCAACCAGTGACTCTTCAGGGTTTATAAAGTGCAAATCACACAGCTTTTTATTTCAATGAAAGAAGAAACAGTTTCTTCTTTCATTCCAGTCACACACCACATTCTTCATGACTGTTTTAAAATTAACCCTCTACCTTGTGTGGCTCTCAAGCATATTGACCCTGGAAATGCAGATTTTAATTTCTGGTAAAATCCACAGAACCGATAATTTTACTGCCTACAATACTAGCCCCCCAAATCACACCGCCTCCTCACTGTTGTCTTCTAAGTCATGTTGGGTAACTGTAAGGTCCATCTAATGTTAACTAACATCTAAAAGTCAAATTTACTATTGGGAAATTATTTTTCATCTACTTCTTCACTCATAATCCACATCTTTGTCTTTAAGGTTTCCTTAACT
>OZ038515.1:13526400-13533900 GCA_964036315.1 Acanthosepion esculentum
AATACATCTCTTCTCCCCCACCAGCTATGGGCTGGAATAGCAGGACAGACTAAGTCCTGTAGCCTTGGTTGGCAACCAGTCTACACCAAAAAGAAATGGCAACCTACTGCAGGAAAATCTCCTGCCTAGTTAGTCATGAATCGAAAGAGACATGATCACCAAAGCGCGTAACACGTATGACACTTAACTGACTGACTTACATGTTCAGACCTCAGAGCAAAGCCCCACTTGAAGAGTCATGATGACAATGACCAATCACAATGCATGGCCAGACATCCATTTTACAGTCCTGACCTAGCAGCCTTAAACTTTGATATGTTTGGGCTCATAAAGGAGGTACTGAAACCACAGAAGATCTTTAATGATCCGTCAGTCAGTTAAGTGACTTGGATGACACCCCTTTCTATTTTTGTATATTTACTGAATTCATTTGCTGTCTGTCTTGTTGTCAGTATGTGTTCTAGATTATTCTAATATCCTTCCCACATATGTCAAGGTTACCTAGCAGATCTAACAGTTTTTTGTGACATACTTTAAATTTCTAAAGTTAGTCTATTAGGAGTCCGGAAATTTGACAGCTCACAAGGATGAAGATGTACCATTAATTTTTAAACACATTTTAAAATGTCTCCCCCCCAGGTAGAAAGATATTCAGCTTAAGGTCGATTGTCTCTTTCTTATAACGATAGCCTCAAAGATGTTCAGTCTTTAGAATGCATACTATTTTCGAATAATCTACTAACGTTTGTTTCATGTTAACAGTCATATATTTCTTTCTTTAGCTGTATTGATGAGCATGAAACAAATTGCATCTACACAATTTTATTCACAAAGCTTGGGTCAACCCCATGGTATGATTTGGATTTTTTTAAGCAACTCACACCAAGTAAGGCAATAAAGCTACTAAGACACAAGGTGTTACTGAGTGTTAGAGAATATGAGGAAAAATACTCTATTAAGGAGGAAGAACAATAACAGAACAGGAATTAAGAAGACATAAGATAACAATTGACATTGCATTTAAATTTAAGTTAACTGGGAAGCAAGAAGTCGGAAGAAAGTTCCACAAGTGAGAAGTGCGATAGAAGAAACTATTAGCATAGAACTTGCGGTTACATCTAGCTATTTCAACTGAAAAACGATGAGACGTAGCTGCCATACAGTGAACCAAGTGTCCTTGTCGCAGACGTGGAAATTGATTCAATATAATCTTTCAATTTCATGTCAGTGGGAAACGTTAGTCCGAGAAAGCGCCCAGAGTCACTCTCTTGGAGGTTATCATCAGCCATGGCGATGGAAGGCAAAAACAAATTGTCTCTTGTTATTAAAAGAGACCAGTTTAGTTTTGCGGGTGTGTTAAAATTAAGCAGCCATTCGTTGCCCGAGTTCAACAAGGTGAACCTGAGAGAACAAGAATTCCTAACAGACTTTATTATTAGTGGACACAATTTTAACAGCATAAGATAAGCAGATGAAACTATGTTAATAACAGACACAGAAAGGAAGCTGCAGGAACTCCAGGAGAAGGTTGTAAAGGAAGGTGTGAAGAAAGGATTAAACATCTATTGCAAGAAGACAGAAGGTACGGTTGTCAACAAGAGGAAAAGCTCAAGATGTGAACTATGATTTGGAGATACCAAAATCAAGCAGCAAGTACGAAAAATTAAATATCTGGGATGTATTTTAACACGGGACACCAAAATCTGAAAGTGCATTGTAATAGTGAAAGTGCCTTCCAAAAGCTAAGTAAAGTATTAAGAAACAGGAAAATTTCCTATAGAAGCCAACAAAAAAAATGCTGAACTATTATGTAATATCGGTTTTCTTATATAGCCTCGAAAACTAGAAATTTCTTCACAAAAATGGTGTTCTACAGAAGGATACTGAAAATACCTTAGTCTGAGCGTAAGGAGTAATGAGGAAGGTTTTAATAAAATGGACATTTATATTTAGAATAAACAAGAGACAGCTGAAATTTATAGGACACATTATGGGGAAAGATAGCTTGGAGAATTTCACACTCACAGTTGAAACAAGCAAGACAGAGGGGAACAGTGTGTACTCTACCAGGACGCTGCTCGGCCCGAAGGCCTGGATCACGGTGTAGTATCTGTTCGCAGATCGCTCGCTTTGTCGGCCTTTTGGCTGAGAGCGTCACTTGATACTTGCCTGGTGTAGGGATTCGTCCCTGCGCTGGTGGTATCGTGGCTACGACTAGCTTGGACCGGCTTCGGCCTGGACCAGCTATGACTAGCTATGACCAGTTTGGACAAGTTAAGACCAGCTCTGACCAGCTTGGACAAGCTATGACCAGCCAAGACCAGCGGCCCGGGTGAAAACACTCGGGTCCCCACGTTAAAAACCGACCTTGTGTCACAACCTGACTCAGTGGGGGGTCAAGTAAATACCGTATGTAATCTACCAAACAGGGTTGTGTGAGAAATGGATAGCAGAACACAGAGTAGGAGGGATGGTGAAACGACAAACCTTGTTAAAAGTTACAAAAGCTAGGAAGTAGTGGAGAGTCCTGCTCACTCACGTCTTGGAAGATGAAATCAATCTATACAATTCCATGAAACATATTTGATAGTATTTAGAATGCGTCGTTTTTGAGTTAATTCAAATAATCGACTCTCTTTTTTTGCAGTTAGCGAATAAATAATTGGAATATTTTCGAAGAGTTGAGGGGATAAAATTTGTTATCATAATAATATTATACACTCTCCTGTAAAAATGCATTAAACTAAAAATGGCTTGTCGATTTTGATATTTTATGAAGTGAATCGTGTTCAAAATTTATGAGTTTGTCCGATTACCATCTTCATTTTATTTTTTGTCGCATTCAGATTATTGGTTCATAGTTCATAATTCTTTTCGATTTTAAAATCCGACACAATGAAAAAATATCCTGCTGTTTTAGCTCAAATGCTCTAAATATGGAACTTTGTGACTTGATTATAGCTCCGAATTAAGACGCCATTTGCAATTTTATGGACTTCTATTTTCTGTTTTGTTTTCCATTTTTTCCGTTCGTTAAACCCTGCTGGAAGCTAACGAGGGTATATTTAGACAGTGGTGGACATTCAGGATCATTGTTCTTTCTTTCAATATTTTTAAATGCTTAAATAAAGACACACAAACGACTTGTCTAAGTTACATTTACACACAAAGGCAAATACGTACGTATCGTAACAAGCGTCTACAAATAAACGTGTAAGGAGAAATAATAGCAAAGCCAATCAATGCAATATAGATAATATTGGCCCTTTCTGAAATCTGATAGTTGTTGTGTAATTAGGGTTACCAGATTAGAAAATTAGAAATATGGAATTCTCCCCCGCTCTCTCTCTCTCTCATATATATATATATATATATATATATATATATATATATATATATATATATATATATATATATATATATATATATATGCAGCAATCCTTCATTTATATAAAAAAACCACTAGCAGAAACTTTTACCACCTTAACTTTAAGAGTAAATGCCTACTCAGATATAAAATAACAGTAATAAAAAACTTCCTAAAAAGAGAACACCAGAATTCATCCTCTCGACTACTCTTTCCTAAAGAACTCAATAATGTAAAACAGACACTAATTAACAATGACTTCCCTAACCACCTTATAGACCACCAAATTAGACTATTTCTCCCCAAAGTGAATAACAACGATAGTGAACATACAGTCAAAAATTACATAAATATTTTTCTACAAAAACCAAATGCACATTAACTACAAACAAGATGAATCTTCACTTAGAAATATTATAAAAAATTACACTACCCCAATTGACCCAAATAAAAAAAATCAAATTAATTATCTACTATAAAAATTTCAAACAGCTAACCTTATCCTAAAAAATAACAACACACCAGCAAAGAACGAAAATTATATATGAGTTCAAATGCCACTTAAGTAACAAACCGAATTCATAATTACATCGGTCACATGATTACATGTCTATCCAGCCGCCTTTCGTTACACCTTTATGACCATAGCTCTATACGAACCCATTTAAACACACACACAAACTTACCAGACTCCATTCGCAACATACTCGTAGAAAACACAAGCATAATAACCTCATCCACCTGTAAAATACATTAAAAATAATGGAAGCCCTAATAATAAAAAAGAAAAAGCGAATACTTAACAATATTAACTGCGAACAATGTGTTGTCTTCGGAAAATAAAACATCTCTATAACACTAAAAACATACACATAACGCACACACTCAATTTTCAAACTGAAAAAATAAATCCATCCTTGATAATGGCTAAAAGTATAGCCGAAAACGCTCGGAATTACAGAACATTTGGACAGTTTCTACAAACTCTGTTTCCAATAAAGAAAGCACTTGTTCGAACACAAGAAAAACTAAATAAAAAACCTTAATCGTTGTCTATCGTTTTTAATGAAACATATATATATATATATATATATATATATATATATATATATATATATATATATATGTAGAGAGAGAGAGAGAGAGAGAGAGAGAGATTTTAAAATAGAAATAAAACTTTCAGTGCAATATAGAAAATATTATAGATAGAGTCTGTAAAATTTGACAAGTTGAATGTTAGTTATTCCTTCCTTGTGAAGACGTGATGCAATGGAATGCAGCTGAGGATGAGAAATCAATAAGCCGAGTTTGAACTCCTGTCAGTTTCGTTATATTCACTTACGCACAGATATCAAATTTGAATAGAACAGGTAAAAAATGGCACAAATATCAAATTTAGGTAATAATAGAACAGGTAAATTGTGGCACAAATATCAAGTTTAAATAATAATAGAGCAGGTAAAATGGCACAAATATCAAGTTTAAATAATAATATAGCAGGTAAAATGGCACAAATATCAAGTTTAAATAATAATAGAGCAGGTAAAATGGCACAAATATCAAGTTTAAATAATAATAGAACAGGTAAAAAGTGGCACAAATATCAAATTTAAATAATAATAGAACAGGTAAATTGTGGCACAAATATTAAATTTAGGTAATAATAGAACAGGTAAAAATGGCAAAAATGGAAAAAATAGGAAAAAATAAGATTACCATTGACAAAAAAAAAAGATTACCATTGACAAAAAAAAAGAAAAATAAGATTACCATTGAATGAAATCTAATTTAAAAAAATATCATAACCTATCATTTATTTTTTATAATTAGCAAACAAAAGTAGAATTGTTTTAGCCACTATTTGTTAATATAAATTTATACATATAAAATTTATGAAAAACAATTATAATAAAATCAAATATGTTTAGACGTGAACGCACTATCATTTTACCGGTGCAATTATTACCTCTGTCATTATTACCGTTCACCATAAGATAGATAACGGTTGAACTTAGATTTGATGAGTTTAACATTGCTAGGCTCAGGAAGCTTTCTCTCGAAAGTCTGTTAGGGAATGTGGCGGCCTTTGGGAAGAAGCTGTCCGAATGGAACTTCCTTCTTATCAATGAAATAAAAAGGGAATGAGGATGATTTGTCCCAGTGTACGTGCCAAGACGGATTTTGCTGTAATGGCCTAAACTGGAAGAAATCATGAATGTAGCGCCACATGGAAAGAGCAATAGAGAAGCTACTTAATATTAATAATATTTAATATTAGCAAAATTCATACATTTGTTAATATATGTAACGAACCGTAGGTTTATGTGTTGTTAAATTAGGAACATGTGTGTAACTCCTGATAGAATATTAAGAGGTCCACTACACGAATATGGCGGACTCAAGTTGAGTCCAACCGAAGATGTAAAGAAAACAAACAAGACCGATATATATATATATATATATATATATATATATATATATATATATATATACGAACAAGTATATGTATTAAACAAAATTTACAATGGACAAAGACATTAACATTTGTGTTTGTGCGTGAACGTAAAGAGTTCGTATTTTGATGAATGTTCGTACGTACGTGTATGTGTGTTTTTCATGACGTTTTCCTACAAGTAGGCAAAGGTCAAATCTCTGCAAGGGATCACATCTTTTAAATGTGTCCGCTGAAATGCAAAGTAAAAAGAGAGCACGAGGCAAGAAATCGCCCAGAATTTATAGTGTAGGGAGAGCGTGCCCCAGTGAACAATTAGGAAATTAAGGAGGAGTTAACTCCGACATATAAATTTATACATTTAAAATTTATGAAAATTTTATAATAAAATCAAATATGTTTAGACATGAGCTCACTGTTTTATATAAACCTTTAAAAACAAAGTTTAATAACTGGAATCTTATGTTGTGACAAAGTCCACGTAACACTTGATCAAGGTTTTTACTTCCTTCTGTGTAGTCTTTGCATAAATTCTTCAGTCTTTGTTGTAGATCAACATATACTTTCTTTGATTTTTTCATGGGTGGTTCACCAACTGAGTCCCTTGCTATCACTACACTCATTTGACGGTTCCCGGACAAACAAACCAGAAGTATATAAACGGACAACAACTGTCCTCAGATTATAAATTTAACTTTAAATAGCTTAAAATTAAACAGCTACTGGTATTTAATTTTAAGCTGTTTGAAGAGTCTTTTTTTTCATTTGTGTCATTGTTTCCTAATTTTTCACTTGTGCCATTTTTTACCTGTGCCATTATTACAATTCAACACCATCATAAGGTATGGATCCATCTCCTCCTCCAGCTATGGGTTAAATAGTGGTGTGCGTTTTCTTGAAAATTGTTGTTATTGTAAAAGAAAACATTGTTAATGCAGTATCTATACGCAACAAATAAAGAATTATTCTGAAATTACAAAATGTATTTTGGCTTTAAAATAATCCGGAAACGATTGATAGGCTGTAAAAAAACGAATCAGCCAATCCAGAGATGAGGCATTCTTTACTCGGATATCTGATGATAGAACAGAATAGAAATATTGTAGTTTTAATGGGGTTTATTTAGTGCTAAATGTACATAAACGGTTTCCGTAGAACTTTGAAATTCCTTTTGTTGGTTTAATTTTCTGTGCTGATCGGAAACACAAGCACCAAATAAGGATTTTGAGTGCACGAAGGTGATACTGAATGTAACATCGAAGGGGCGCACCAGATATAACGAATAGGGTGCAAAAAAACAGGCTCCCAAAATGTAACGGAGCGGGGACGAGGAGCAAATATAACACACAAGGAAAGGGAGGTAGGGCAAAGTATTCCCCATTTTTAGCCCTTACTTAGCCAACTCGATACTGAATATAATACTCGTGTCCGTTTGTAGAATTCCTTTAGTTTTCGTTCTATCTTGTTCCACACTATTGCAGTCATTCCTCCGCGCCGGGTTTCCATACTGACGAAGAGTGGTACAAAGTCATCTTCTCATGTAGCGGATCTTTATGTTATTATTAAGAGGAAAAATCAAAGGATTTTTTTGATTATTAAATTAGATTTTTAATCCTTTTTCAGAATGTTCGAAATTTTGGTTAAAAATCTTGTTTATTTTTTTGCGTCAGCAGAGAACCAA
>OZ038515.1:13538900-13643900 GCA_964036315.1 Acanthosepion esculentum
TCTCTTAGATGGTCAGACGCTATGTACTTGTGAAATGTCTATTTCCTTAATCTTTGCGGTATCGAGTTTTAGATTGACACTCTTCCGCTATTTTCTGGAGAGTTAATTTGGGACCCATTTGTAATTTAGCAAGTATCCTGGATCTTATTTTCGCGTCCTTATTAGAAGTTAAACCCTGTGCGAGTATTAGATATTTCAATAAATCCGGAGTCAATTCATTTAACTTGAACTGCTCACATTCTCGATTCACGACTCCTGCATAAGTGACAATATCTTCATCGTCTCACCTCACTAAGTTAAGACATTGTCATCATGTATCACCAAAAAAAGTTGATAGTATTACAACAGTTTCATCAAAAAAAAGAAGAAAATCAAGGCTAGCCCCATTCACACGAACCAAGCTCGCCTCAGTCGTCCACCTTTCTCTGAAATCTGTCGAAACAAACCGTTTTCTATCAGTTCTAATCTTCATGTTGTACCACCATGTACGCGGAAACAATGACTCGAGCACCACCAGGGACAGCGATTCCACGTAGGGCCGAACTGCACGCTCTGTCCCTTAGCCGGCGAAGGAGAGGCTCCAACGCTAAAACGTAAAGTAGGGTCGACAGTAGACAACCCTGAAGAACCGACCGACTTAGCACGAAAGTGCCCAACAACTTCCCGTTCACCTGTACCACAGCACTGGGGGAGCGATACAGTAGGTTAATCAAACGGCAGAAGTTGGGTTGGAATCCAGCGGCCTACAGGACAGCAGCCAGGTAACGATGGTCGACCCTATCAAATACTTTGGACTGATCCAAATTGATCAGTGCGGCCTCATCGTCGTCTTTTACAGCGTCTTTGATCGTGCGGATTGGATACAAGTCTACTCAGGTCCCAACAGAATCTCGGCAACTGTCTGCAAACGCTCCGTCAGGATCTTGGACAAAATCTTTAACTCTGTGTTTAGCAGCCTATATTCGTCTAAATCCCGCCCAACACCCTTACTCTTTTTCAACAGCGTGACCACACCCCTGGAGATCCGGTCGGGGCAGGACCCCTGGCGGAACCAGTTATTGAACACGGCTGTCAAAATCAGGACAAACATGTGCGACAGCTTTAAGTACAATTCATAGGGTAAACCATCCAGACCAGGCGACTTGCCGACCTTCTTCAATGCCTCTCCATGACCCCTCCCTCGCAGCTAGCCGCTTCAATCGGCAAAAGCCGAGAAAAGTCAGTCAAATAGCTATGAAACTCCTCGTCGTGGAGGCCAGACTCCTTGGTAAAGCGGCTCTCGAAATGTTCTTTGTGCAATTCTGCGCCCATATTCACGGCTTCGGAAGACATCTTATGTCTTATCACCTGACACGTGTAGTGATTGCGAGCCAAGCGCTCCAGGGCCTCTCTAGTTACAGCTATCTTTAGGGCATCCCCCAGCCTCCGCCTGGGAAAGACTATCCTTAAGAGCCTTCACCTTGTTATCCTTATCTAGCGCGAGCCGTTTGCTAAACTCGGTGGTGAAGGACCTAATCCTATCCTTAAGCCTCTCCCACCACCTATTCCCGATAACCTCCCCACTAGTTCCCGCTGCACTATCTCGTTAGCTGGAAGTCCCGCCTATCCAGTAAAGACAGATTGAACTTCCAGCAGCCAGCCATTCTAGGCCTACGATCTAACGCCACTCAGGCACAAACAAGTTTGTGATCTGATTAGCCTAACCAGTGGAACGTGGGACAATCTCGTAAATCTATGTTGTCCCTTCTAACTAACATTCTATCCAGGTAGCTAGCCACATGGGTAGACGGCCACTTATATGCCCCCCACCCAGAGTGATCGACCCGATATCTATCGACGAGACCAAACTCGCCGATTAGATTAACCAAGCTACGATCGCCCAATCTGCCGCTAGCTACCCACCCCTATCTAATTTGGGGTTCAGGATGACATTCCAGTTCCCCATTAAGACTAGGCGCGTCGAGTTCACCAGGAACGGCCCCAACTGCCGAAAAAACGAGTACCGCTTCTCCTGGTCGTTGGGTGCATAAACCGCAACAAACCGAAACGAACCACTTTTCACGGCAATATCGAACCCACCTCGAAGACACGAACACCTACGACCTTAAAAAAATTACGAGGTCCTCTACTGACTTTCCATCAATTGTAGACAATTTAAAAAGCGGACCTAATAGGGCTTTTTTGTGTTTAGAAAGGCTCTTTTTTTAACTCTTTTCTGTCCAATTTACATTTAGTGTCTAGGCCGAGGAACAATTTATCCTTTTTGTTTTTCTCTTTGGAAGGGTGGGACGGGGAAGAAGTGTACGCGTAAGGGGGTGTAGAGTTTGAACTGAGGGAGGAGGTGGAGAGATAGTGGGACGGAGCACGGGAAGGGGAAAAAGTGAGTCTCCTTGTTATGGTTATGGTGACAGTTACTTTAGGGATGCAGGGACGGATAGGGACCCGGTTTTGTCCATGACCCTATCCGCCCTACTTCACCCAAAGTGCTTTTGTGTTGGCTCGTCTTCCCCCTCTTCTCTGCTCCTCTTCAAGGATGATGCACGAGGTGGAGGCATTTCGTCCACCTCCATTACAGTATCTCGTTTGCTTCTTCTTCCTTTATTGTTGTTGCTGTTTTGCTTTTGTTGTTGTTGCTGCTGTTGTTGTTGCTGTTGTTTTTGCGGCTGCTTTTGTGTCTGTTTTTGTTGTGGTGCTTCTTTTCGTTGCACCTCGTTCTGTGGCTGCTTTTGTATTTCAGCTTGCACCTCCCTGTGATGCTCCTGCAGTGGTGGTTGCTGCTATGGTGGAGGCACGTCCTGTTTTTGGAAAGAAGACACGTTTGTCATCTTTCGACCCTTCTTAACCTCCTTCCAAGTACCTTGGGGGGAACCTTTACAGTTACTCCCTCCTCTGCTGGCGCTACGACTACTGCTGTTGTTGCTGTTGTTGTTGGGGGTGGTCGAGGTCGAGTATTCTTAGCGGGGAACTCCTTGTCCACGTGCCCGAGGCACCACACGACCAACAGTAGGGTCGCCAACCCTCTACTACCACCAATATACTCTTTTCCCTACACATCAAAATGTTTGGGATTTCCCCAAAACTTTTTCAAGTCAATGTGACTTGTAAAACCATGTCACCAGTAGCGATGCCAGATTTACTTATGAGGGCCTTCACTTCTTCCACTTCACTGTATTTTTAAAAGAAGGCCCCCACCTGGTCCTCTCAGATATCCATGGACACCCCATGAACTGGGATTCTTGCCCTACGAGTGCCCATATATTCTGTCTGGAGTCTTATATTTTTTATAGTTGTCACTTCATGCCAGTTGTCTTACTTCCTGCTCCATAGCCAGAGTGATCCACATAGCGTTGAACCTCCTGGCTAACACTTTTGGACTGATATTCAGGGTCTTTAAGGACTCTTCCATGGTTTCTCTGCTGACCACAATTTATTTTCGACTTTTTACATTGGTGGTCAACAGGGATACTATACGTGTATTCACAACTTCCAAAGCCATGGGGATGGTGAGAAACTTGTTGCCTTAAACATTTCCTCAGATTTTCCTCTTTGATTGACATAGAAGGCCTGATTTTTTTTTCTCAGCCTATTTTCAGACCAGGCCGTTTTAGGTAGTGACACCACCGGTGGTGACTCCAAATCATCATCGGCCATGATGGCCCAAAACCACCATGGCCAAACAAATAAAAGTTTGCTTTATTTACAACTTTAGTAATGAAACACAAAATGAAAAAGAAAATCAAACTTTGTTTACAATAACTTAGAAAAAGAGAAAAAGCTAAAAATAAAAACAAGATAAGTTTACAAACAACAATTAAACAAATACGAAAAAATGGAATAAAATCAGGAGTGGAACTAAACACAAAAATGGAAATAAACTAAAGAAAATAAAATTTAACTCAAAGAAAGTGAAAAAGCAAGTACACAAAAATAAAAAAAAACTGAAATATGGAAAAGTTCTAGAGAGAACACAAAAATAAAACAATAAACATAACAGTTCCTCAAAAAAACAATCTGAAATTCTCATCAGGCAAGAATACAAGTGTTGGATTTTTTGTTTGGCAAATGCCTTCGAACAATACTCAGTCAGACGCCACTAATTCCTATATATATATTTTCCTTTACCCATCACATGAACTAATTATTTCAAGATGAGGTTGACTGTTCTTGCTCTCCATTGATCTGTGTTCAAACCCAAATGTCAGCAGCAACACTTTATTCCTATGTGAAAAAAAGAGACTTGGATTGCTATGTAATATAAATCCACATATATGAATGCTGGGCAAATTATTCATCATGAAGAGAAGTGAAAGAAATTTTGTTTGACAGAAGAATGCTGAAAATAACATGGATAGAGCATGTGATCAATGAGGAAGTTTAAAGGAAGTTGTAAGCAAAAAGGGTACATACTAAAAAATACTAAGAATCAAATTTCTGGAATGCATGATGAAAGAGGGCTTGGTTTGTTTCATTGACTGAATTGTTTTTCAGGGCTTATCAACCCTTTGCATATTATTTAAAACTGGAACATATTTTTGGATTGTACAATGTATTTTGCAAGTTGATATTGTATTAACATTTTTTGGAGATAATAATGATTTGCACATACATCCTATTATTAAACCATAGCTAGGGGTGGGAGAAGAGGCGGATGAATGGCTTTCCCAAGTGTACTTGAACCTAAGAGAATGTAACATACTTGACTGGAATTTGAACTCGGCTCTTTGATTTCTAATTCCAAGCCATTATTCACTACACCACCTGCGCATCCAAGCTTACAGCACCTGTTATTCCAAAGTGGTCACCTATCTAGGTACTGACCAGGCTTAACATTGCATCATGTTGAAACACCAATTCCCATCTGATCACTGAAGTTATGGTGATCGAATGAGAATTGGTGTTTCAACATGATATGGCCATAAGCTGAAAGAGGGGTTGGAGAATTCAACACTCACAGGATGTACTGAAGGCAAGAGAGTCAGAGGGAAACAGCAAGTAACCCACCTAACAAGGTTGTGTAAATGGATGGCAGAACAGACATTGGGAGGTATATTAAGAGGAGAGAAGTTTCTCAGGGTGACAAAGAATAGGAAGTTGTAGAGAGTCATGATCGCCAATGTCATGAACACATTTTTTCTTTGCTCACGGACAATTCAACATTTTCCTCACACATTTTTTTACATACACACAAAAATATATACAGTTTGATACCAACACAAATATGTCATTATATTATGCATACATTTTGAATCTACGTGTTACGTGTGATGTTTTTTTTCTGTTCCTTGAATTTGCTCATTTTGTTCTCCAAATGTACAAGGATACCAACTCACTTTCCCTCAGCATTGCAACAAAAATCATTTAAAAGTTGTGACACTATAGTGTAACCATAGTAACAACTAAATTGGATTCAGCTCAACAGCACTACCTTGCACATCTTCAATTCACATCGGGAATTCAGAACATATATAGGCTATATATGTATATATATATATATATATATATTGCTTCAAACGTTATTATAGTGGACACTTCTTATTTGAAATAGATACCACATTTTTATTTATTAAAGTGAAAATTTGAGTAAAGAAATTAAATTTTAAAAACTATAAAACTAACAAAGATTATTATATTGGACACTTCGTATTTGAAATAGACACCCCATTTTTATTTATTAAACAGTGTGTATTATGTCTATCGGCCTGTACATTTATGAAATCTCAGTAAAGGAAATGTGTACTTAAGCAGGGATCAAAGATTAGGAGTCTGTTCCCCAAGGTAGTGGTTCCTGGAAAGATACTGTCTAAATGGAACTTCCTTCTCACTAATGGAATACGAAGGAAATGTGTATGATTTATCCTAGTGAATTGGTGGAACTAAAGAATGCAGCCTGTTAGAACATTTGCCATAGAAATAGCTAGCAATGTTTGAACTCTGTGAAGACTAGAAAGTAAGGTCAGATATGGCAGCAGTACTTATATATGTATATACAGAACTAGAGGCAACATAACTCAGAAAAGGGGAAAAAATGTAATTACCTGTAGTGGAGATGTTATTGTGTTCACATGAGGGTTTTTTAACAGGATGCAGTTTAGTGTCGTGTATGTGCGTGTCTGATGCACAATGTGGTTTGTTTGAGATTAAAAGTCGGTTTGCCATACAATTAAGAAGTCTCCTCAGAGGGGAAATTAGACGCATCACAGCAACATCCTGTTATTGTCAAAGAAAGAAAGAGATTGATTTCGTTTAATACTGCTATATACAACACCAAATTGTGAGCATTAAGAAAGGTCATATGTCAGACAATTAGGCATTATCCAACAAATATACATGTATTTTATTTCCAGTTACCTTTGCTTCACTTTACAATAGTATTTTCAACTATAAATGGAAGGTGTGTAGTGACCCCTTGTCGTATAATTCAATTGATGCCATTTTACTAACCATGTTTGTTCACAGTGAGTCTTTGTGCCCCATTTTGGTGCTAATAAAATATTTCTTAATTACAGTTTTTTATATTGAATGTTATTAAACACTAAATAGATCTCTATTACACCACCTGCACACCCACGATTGGATGTGCAGGTGATGGAATAGAGATCTAACAGTTCAGAACAATAAATCAGTGAACTGAGATCGAATTGCCATCGAGCTTATTAGAATCCTGTTTGCACAAACACCCCTGGGAAGCATATGAATCTATCTCTTATCCCCTGTCTATGGGTTAAATAGCAAAACACACTGTGTTTTCTACCTGTGATTTGAAAAACTCTGAATGTGAAACTATATGTAGCCCCAGCGAAGCACATACTATGCAGCTATTGAAAGGATCATGGAATTCACTATGACATTATAATCTTGACCGCACTCAATGTGATAGATAATAGACTATGGTAAAGTCTCTGTTCTACAAGTATTTTCATGGCAACTGTTCTGATGAGCTACTTTCGCTGGTTCCCAGACAGCATGAATTTAAGTGAGCTACTAGGCTGGCATCTCGGTCCCACCCTTTCACTGTCGAAATGGTTAAGTATAAACTATCTTTTCTACTCAAACAGCTTCTTCTCTCACACTTCCCGTCTGTGGAACTCCCTTCCTCTTCCCTGATAACTATAATCTTCAAATATTCAAGTGTAATGTCAATCGACATCTGACACTCTGAGCTTGTTCTACATCCTTCTCTGTATCCTTTCCTCAAACACGCCTCTTTACTCTTGTTCTCAATCCTCTGTAACCCCTTGCGTGCTAGTGGCACTCCCGCCTTGCTTGGGGTGAATTACTTTAAAAAAAAATAAAAAAGTAACTATTATATGTATTTGGAAACTAAGAGTTCATGGAAGTTGCTTTGTTGTGGTGGTTTATTGTAACACTGTGTAAAAAGGAGAATGAGTTAAGGATTAGGGGATAAAAATCACATAAACAACCAGACAGGTTATTGTAAATGTATCATATTTATGAAATATAATATATTTGATAGAGTCAGTTGACAGTCATAAATCCTGCAACGGAAAATGGGCCAAGGATGGTAGAGATCCTGGTTAAAAAAATCAGTTTCTTCCTCCCAAATTCTTTATTGAGAGTTTTCATTATGTAGGGTATGTGTTTACAATACGAGTTTCACTCACCAACTCCGTCACTGACAAATAATCAACAAAACTTTCCTAGTGGGGACAATAAAAGTAACCAATACATTTTTTTTTTTAAGCAAATCGCCCCAAGCAAGGTGAGAGTGCCACTAGCACGCAAGGGGTTACAGAGAGTGAGAGTAAGAGTAAAGAGGAGTGTCTGGGAAAAGGATAAATTGAAGGACAGGGATCAAGGTCAAGGCATCAGAGGATGTCGATTGACATTACATTTGAATATTTGAAGATTATAACTATCAGGGAAGCAAGTGATAGGAAAGGAGTTCCACTGACGGAAGGTGCGAGATAAGAAGCTCTTGGAGTAGAAGAGATAGCTACATTTAGTCGTTTCGACAGTGAAAGGGTGGGACCGAGATGCCAACCTAGTAGCATACCATATACATTATACTATTTATTACAAGAAAATCTTTCCACTGATGAAAGGATGGCTTATTTGACTTTCAGTAAGAAACAGAGACAGTGCAACTTTGATGCCTAGGCCTAACGACAGCCGTGTTGACTAATGCAGTGACATAACAGAGACAGCTGACTACGAAACAATGCCCATAGTTGCTAAACATCAGTTCGAGCCATATATGATTTTGTGACAATGTCACGTTATTACTGAGCAGGCAAGATCCCTGGAATATACCTAGGATATATTTTTGCATATTTCAAAATATTGCAAAGAATTACTTTTTTGACCAATATTACCCAGGTTTGATCATTATAAGGTCAAGAAATGTCTGCGTGGGTACTGTATCAAAATTCCAATGGTGAATCATAGTAAATAAACAACGGAGAAGATATCACTTTGGTAATAATAAAAATTAAGGCTCAGTAAACAAGAATATTGTAATTTACACAAGATTATAACTATCAGGGAAGCAAGTGAGAGGAAGTGACATAATGGTTTTGAGTTCAATCCCTAGTTCGGGCAGTGTCTACTTGCACTCACTGAAAATCAGCGAGCAGTAACTGAACATTACTAAATAAAATTAGAACTAGACAATATCCATAGACATGGGAAGGTAAATGAGAACAGTCTACTTCTGTAGATTAAATAAAAGGTTCAGTTCAGAATTCCCTGTAGGTTACCCAGATTGATATACATCTGATGAAGGCCGGAGGGTACGATGGCTGAAACGTTGTGATAAAAACAACAAAAATGAGGACAATAGTTCAATTATAAATAGTGTAAATAATGATAACACTTCATATCAGAAATTCAGACAAAAAAGGAATATTGTATATCTCTTCTGTGGCATGTTATATCTTAAAAAGTGTATTACATTCATTAACAAATCTTAATTTGTTTAAATTTTGCAACATGTTTGGCAGATATGTGTACTGGTATATATACACACATTTATAATGTGAGGCATACTTATCTATGAATTAATAGGTTTAAAAAGAGAAGTCACTAAGGAAAACGTGGTTGTTGTTTTGTTATGTTTTTTGTGAGAAAATAGAAACAATTTTATTTTTCACAGCCCGGAGCATGATTTTAAATTCGTAATCATGCTTAGAGCATGAGATTAAAAAAGATTTAAAAGTTTGGGGACTTCTGTTTCCAGTCAATATTTTTGTATGTTTTGTGCTTTTTTTTTCGTCCACAAACTCCAATTTAATTTTCATTCGTTGAGAAAAATAACGATTCTAATTTGTTGTAGTTCATTAGTGATTTTACTGGCTTGTACAACATACAGCAACATGACATTTTTTTGGGGGGACATCACCTCGACACAGTTGCATGAGAGAAATCTAAATTTATTTTAGTGGATACGAGTAAGAAAAGTAAAAATTATCTTTACCTATGCATCTTTCTTTCTTATATATATATAAAACTATAAAGACACATCACTCTGTTACTTGAACTATATACTTAGTTCATATCATATTAACTGAAAAACACTCATACAAGAAAATACGTGATTTACCAAATTACAAAATATATAAAAAATTCTCACTCTAAATATTTCAAATTTAGCGTTGCGATTTGCACGCTCCAACACCATATAACAGTTAACAAATAGCTCATACTTAAAAACATATTTTGGTCGGATTAACACAAAAATTGTCTCCTAGTTTTGATTCCGATGGATAATAAAGTCTGACGATGATTGCGCAATGCATTGAAAGTATACTAGCAGAAATAAAAAATAAAAATACACCACATCCATTGTATTTATTTATGAGGATCTCATCATTCGGAGGATTATCAGTAGTGGAATGCTTATGTTTGTCAATTAGCGAAGTAATTTCGTCAATAATCGCATTCAAATTGCTGATTAATTCAAGGTATGATTGACTCTTTGTAATGTATATATATATATGTATATATATATATGTATGTATGTACATACATATCTATATATATATATATATATATAGTAACAAAGAAGCTATAAGAACAGTGCATGATGTAAAATGCAAAAATATACAAACAGAGGCAATATAGAATATACAAAAACAAAACTTAGACGTTACTGCTGTTCTGTGACTTAAAGTTTCATGTAGACACCTAGCTGTCTCACAATTTTCAAGTGGTACAAGTGATGAGACTCTTAATTCCTTAAAATAAGGAACTGTGAGTATGAGTATTTAGAATACAGAATTGAGTATGAGTATTTAGAATACAGAATTGAGTATGAGTATTTAGAATACAGAATTGAGTATGAGTGACAAGATACTCAATCCATTAAAATAAATGATGAGATACTCGATTCCTTGAAATAATGAATTGAGTATGAGTATTTAGAATACAGAATTGAGTATGAGTGACAAGATACTCAATCCATTAAAATAAATGATGAGATACTCGATTCCTTAAAATAATGAATTGAGTATGAGTATTTAGAATATGGAATTGAGTACGAATGATCAAATACTCACTTCCTTAAAATAAGAAATTGTGAGTATGTGTATTTTGAAGAAAGAATTGAGTATGAGTCAGGAGATACTCACTTCCTTAAATTAAGGTGTTAAGAATGAATTTTTTTTTTTTTTTTTAAGCTTATCACACCAAGCAAGGCTGGAAGCCACTAGCAGGCAAGGGGTTACAGAAGGTTTGGAGGAAGAGCAGATAGGAGTGGTAAAGGAGAGGATGTGGAGAAAGATAGTGGATCGATCAAGGCAAGGGGGTTACAGAAGATTTGGAGCGAGAGCAGATAGGAATGAAAGGTGAAAGGATGTGGAGAAGGGAAATGGATAGATCAAGGCAACTGGAGATGTCGATTGACGTTACACTTAAATAGTTGGAGATAAAGGAATTGAGTATGTATGACGAAATACTCACTTCCTTAAAATAAGGTATTGACTATGAGTATTTAGAATATGGAATTGAGTATGAATGATGAGATACTCACTTCCTTAAAATAAGGTATTGAGTACGAGTATTCAGAATAAGGAATTGAGTATGAATGACGAGATACTCACTTCCTTAAAATTAAGTATTGAGTATTTAGGATAAGGAATTGAGAACAAGTAATGAGATACTCGCTTCCTTAGAATAAGTAATTGAGTATCTCTTTACTTGTACTGACAAAATATTGTGAGCTGTGGAAAGCTTATATATATATATATCTATCTATCTATCTATCTATATATATATATATATACATATATATATATATATATATATATATATATATATGTATATATATATATATATATATATATATATATATATATATGTATATATATATATATATATATATATATATATATATATATGCATAGTTTTATTGGAACCGAATGCATCTTAATTATAAAGATGAAAAGGATATTAAAATAATAATTCTTTGGTATATAAAAGTTATTTACCCTAACAAATACCTTAGATTTATCATCTATTATAAAAATTTCAAAACGGGCTGTCTAATACTTAGAAATGATTCATCACCTCAAAAATACACCCTATGTAAAAATATTGTTGTCTATGAATTCTTATGCTTTTCGGAGAGTATATTTCCAACACTAACAATCAACAAACAACATTAAATTCTTACATTGGCTATACATGCCCCACACTTTCCTGTAGGTTAACTCGTGATTTGTCAACATTTAGTGCAATTCCTGCACATATAGATCAATTTATAATAAATAAGCTAAATGATATTAACATAAGACAAATTTTAGTAGATTACAACAACATTTTTTATAGGACCAAGTGCAAAGAATGACTCCAAATTCTGGAGGCTGTTATAATAAAAGAGAAGCAGCCAGCATTAAATAAAGTATCTTTCTCCATAGCAGATCATATATTGAAGTGCCTGGAAAAACCTCTGTGGATTGAGCCAAGCATTGTGAGTGAAATTGGGTAGACAGAACAATCTGTGATCCATTGATAGTTACAAGTCATCGTGACTGGGTGTTTGAGCATGTTGGCCTAGTTCAGGCTGTTGACCACACCAGATAATGCGCTCTCTCCCAGAAACTGTAACTAAGGTCTGCCCATTATAGTTACAGTATAAACCACAGATGGGCTCTGTGGGTGTTGAACAAACACAAATATGCCTGAGCAAGCGCCTGCAACAGGGATTGGCTAGCTGCCCTAGCAGACAGACATATGAGTGTCCAGCCATTACACAAATATACAATCTTAAGAAGAAACTTTAAAATATTTTTGACATTTCTGGATGTTCTCAATTTGTGACACACACACACACACACACACAAACACACACACACACACATACAAACATATATAATAGTCATATTCTATCATTAATCTCTATATATAAAAGGCAGGATGTGTGTGTAACGAATGAACAGCCGCAATTTTCGACGGATTTGCACCAAAATTTACATGCATATGCTCCAAGTTAGCAGGAAGGCCAAGATTGACTTTGCATTTCCCAACTTCCATCGATAGTGGAAATAATCGATTTTTTCATGCTTCTACAGCAGTTTTCATGTAGTTTGCAGCCATTTTCTACTTGCCAGAGTGAGAGCCTATAGATGGCTGCCACGAATAGGCAGGAAGATTCTATTGGCCAGTGTGAGAGCCAACAGCTGACTGACACGAATGTTAACTAGCATGCAAAAAAAATTGATAGCTGCATTTGTCAAAAGTGGGAAATATTTAAATCTGCATGGCACTTTACTCCAATTGGCTCATTCACTTGCTTAAACTCAACGTTGATTCTGATTCCGCAGAACTGGGTTGGATGTGAAAAAGTATTTGTTGTTAACATTCTTTTTCCATTTGGTTTTTCCAGTTACAAGTCCTTAAAGCTGATCGTTTTGTGTTCAATTTGTTTAGTTCTTTTTTCGTAACAGATTTAATGTTTAGTATAGAGCTTAGAAAAAATTCACAGTGTGAGATAAGCAAGAAGTAAGGCATGTAGCAACATCAGCATGGTAAAGGGCACTCTTTAAAGGCAAGGAAGGGCAAAAATATTTTAAGTCAAGTGATAGCGATTGCTGTATAAGTCGTACGATTTTTTAATCAAGCACGGGCAACGCTGGGCAATGCTGCTAGTGCTTGTATAAATATGTACAATGCATTCTGGTTTTCAATACACAGCATATAGACTGAATACAGAACATGGCACAAAATATTTTAGGCATGCTCTCAACTCAATATTCTGCAAAAATGTTGACCAATATTGTCTACGCAGATAATATAGCTACCACTACAGATACCATTACGAATGCCACAGTTTTTCTACATCAGCTAGAAAATGCTGCCAATAATGTTGGACTCTTTGTTAATGCTTATACAACCAGCAAAGCTAAATACAAACTTTTTCAGGTGAATCAATAAAATCTGTTGAATCTTTTACATACCTAGGAAGCGAAATAAAATCTACTGTAAAGGATGTGAAAATTCACATAGCTAAAGCCTGGATCACCTTGAATAAAATGGATGTAATCTGGAAATCTGATCTACCAGACAAACTCATGTGGAGATTCTTTTGATCCACTGCAGAGGTGGTGTTAATGTATGGTGCCACTGCTTGGACATTAACTAAAACCCTTGAGTCTAAGCTTGATGTAACCTACAATCGGATGCTGAGAGCTCTACTTAACATCTCTTGGAGACAACATTCAATTAAATCACATCTCTGTAAACTCATCTTATGTGAACACAGAATGCATTTTGCAGGACACTGCTGGTGAGCAAAGCAAGCATTTGTGAGTGATCTCCTACTCTAGATACCTAGCCATGGTGCAAGACAGGCTGGTCGGCCAGCAATCACCTTATATTGACCAACTGTGTTATGACACAGAATGCCACCCTTATGAGCTTCTGACCTTGATGAATGTCCAAGCTAGTTCCCACCTTGATGAATGGCCAAGCTAGTTCCCACCTTGATGAATGTCCAAGCTAGTTCCCACCTTGATGAATGTCCAAGCTAGTTCCCACCTTGATGAATGTCCAAGCTAGTTCCCACCTTGATGAATGTCCAAGCTAGTTCCCACCTTAATGAATGTCCAATCTAGTTCCCACCTTGATGAATGTCCAAGCTAGTTCCCACCTTGATGAATGTCCAAGCTAGTTCCCACCTTGATGAATGTCCAAGCTAGTTCCCACCTTGATGAATGTCCAAGCTAGTTCCCACCTTGATGAATGTCTGAACTTGTTCAACTGAAAAAAAAAAATAATTGCTAAATTCAATATTTTAAGTTTTCCCTTTATGGCCATAAATTTTTTTTTAAAGAAACGGGATAGTCTCTGGAGTAGATTGGTCAGCATTTTCTACTAATTCAGAAAGTACCTTGGAGCTGCACATTGTTCGCTTTTCTGTCTTGACAGTTCAGAAGTGTTTATGTGGCCTTGTAGGACATAAATTATTTTCCACTCTACAACCTCAACATCACTTGTTTACTGCTACTCTATCACTATTTTCATGGGAAATGTTCAGACAAGGTAAATTCCACCAGTTCAAGCCTTTACAGCTAAGACCCCACATATGTAGGGGTGAACCATCCTCATTTCCTCTGTATTTCTTTGATAAGAAAGAAGTTCTATTTGAACAGCTCCTTCCCAGGACTGATGGTTTATGCGACAGGTACACGAGAAGATGCTTCCTTGATCACAACAGTCTTAACCTCTTGAAGTCTAGGGTCAACTGTTATGCATTCTTCCTATCTTCATAATCTATAATTCTTATAAAATTCTTATAAAGCAACCTCATTCAGTAATCTTCTACCTTGAGTTGTTCTTGGGTCTTATATTGGGTGATCAATAGCATAAAAAACAGTAATATTAGAGCATTGAACATGTATTATGTGCAAATGCATTCCCTGTTCAAAGAAAATCATGAAGAATATTTGATTTTCCCTCTACCATTTGAATTTGCAGTGTCACAAGACAGACTGCATTCAATAATGGAGGCGAAATTGTAATAAAGAAAAAAATAACTTCTTTCAATTTTTGAGTTAATAGAAAAATCAGTCTTCTTTCATCTACTGTGACCCTTTTTGGAGGTGGGCAATCACGGCCCTCCACATCTTCCCATTCTTTGTAGCTCTAAGCAATGTTTCCCTCCCAGTCTATGTTCTGCTATCTGTTGACACAAGTTTGTTATGTAGGTCAGTTGCTGTTTCCTTCTTGCCTGTGGTGTGCCCTGTGAGTGTCAACTTTTCCAGGCCCTCTTTTCTCATTATGTGTACAGGAAAATTCAGATTTCTTTTTCCGATTCTCAGTGTCCCTTTTGTTTCCATTCCGATCAAGACTTCTCATTGCTTACATGTTCCATCCATCCATCCACCTATACATCCATTTATGTTATTCTCAGAATCGTTCTGTAGAACTAAATCTCTATTGCCTCAAGTCACCTCTTTATCTGTGAGGAAATAATCAACCAAATTCAATCATTAACAATTATACCACCCTTAATCATCCATATTTACTAAGTCTAGTTTAGTCTGGTACAAGGCTACAATTATAGGGCACCCAGTGAAAATCAACCTCAACATTAAGAGTCAACCAGATATATATATATGTGTGTGTGTGTGTGTGTGTGTGTAAGTAATGTAATGGCTGAGCGCTAGTATCTGAGTATTTCATTTCTGCTCAGGCACATTTGTGTTTGTTCAATACCCAAACATCAAGTGCCTTGAAGAGGTAATGCTGCCCTGGGTCAAGAGGGTGGCTGCTGGAAGACCCTAAGTCTGGTAACAGGAATCTGCACCACACAACCAGGAGAACCTAGTCATGGCTGTCACACAATTTCTGTGATCACATCACCCCCTTACATCTAATTTCCCACACTGCTATCCACTTGATTATTATGTGTGGGCACAGTTGAGCGAGAGACCAACAAAACTCCTTGTAACACACAAGATGAACTGAAGACAAGGATTATGGCAGCATTCACCAACTTAAACAAGAAGACCGTCCAGAAGAGTTGCAGGAGATTCTGAAGTTGTATGAAGACTATCGTTGAAGCCAATGGCAATTTTATTGAATAAATTTACTCTTTAGTATTTCAAGATATTTTTGTGTTATTGTGGTAAATATATCTGTTAGAATGAGATGTCAGTGTTATTTTCATTTTTGTGTAATTTAGATGACAATTTACCCATCGCACCCTGTATATATGTGTGTGTTTGTGTGTGTGTGTATGTTTGTGTGTGTGTGTTTGTGTGTGCGTGTATATATATATATTTGAGAGAGTGAGAGATTAATAGAATATTTGTATTTGATAATATGCGTATTCATGTACGTATATGTAATCGTGTAGGGGCAAGATAATATTAGTTAAGAACTCAGAGGAATAAGGAAGAGATAATTGTTAACTTTAAATTCGATTGCCCAAGGCCTATCTTAATATTTTTTTCTGTTCTGTTTATATTTAGAAGTTTGAAGTGAAAATACATTCATTTTAAGCACAGGACATAAGATACTTGGTTATCTGCTGTTTACGGACAGATACGAGTAGTGACAGTCATATATTCTGCTGTTGGCGTAATGGAAAAAGACATTAAATTATATATTAATTATGGCAAATGATAACGATTACTTGGAAATGCCCAAATAAGAAATGAATTTAAAATTCAACATTGTCAGTTTTATTTTATTTTTTTTAAATCTCATCATATATATATATATCTATATATATATATCTATATATATCTATATCTATATATATATATATATATATATATATATATATATATATATATATATATATAACCAAACCCTGCCGAAAGAACAGAGATTAAGAATCCACCATTCTTAGCATTTACTTTTTTTAAAAAGTGCTCAATACAACGTAGAGCAAAATATTATAATAATATTTTTTATTATGAAATATTTTACATTGCTTGATTAAGACATATGCACAAAATCAGTTTATCTAGACATGAATTAATAGGCCACTACCCCTAACTGCTAACCTCATTTTTCTATTTTGGCTTTGATCTGTCTTTTGATTGGTTAATCAAGACATACCCAGAAAAATTTTGAATCTTCGTTTCCCCGCTCCTTTTTAACTCTCAAATGAGCTACTGAATTGTTTTCTGATTTCCCAAGTAAATCATTTTCATCATAATTTATTTTTAAGTTCTGAAACATAGAAATTTTTGTGTAGTGATTTAAAATATTTTATAGTAAAAATATTATTATAATATATATATATATATATATATATATATATATATATATTATTATTATTATTATTATTATAATATATATATATATATATATAAATATATATAAAGAGCAATATGATATGCCTCAAAGGAAAAAACTTAACACATCTCAAAACATCCGGTAATAAATTTATTTGGGTGGTTAAGTTTTTAATACCTGCTTCATCAGACTGAAATTACAAAATGGAATCATTTTGTAATTTTGGTCTAATGAGGCAGGTATTAAAAACTTACTCGCTCAAATAAATTTATTACCAGATTTTTTTAAAGATGTGTTAAGTTTTTACTACTATGTATGGATATATATATATATATATATATGTGCACATATACACACACACACAGATGAGGCAACATTTGGAAGAGATGGAATTACAAATTTACACAACCAACATTTATGAGCAGATTGAAATCCCCATGGTACAATACAGGCTAGACTCTAGCATGAGTTTATGATTAATGTGCGGTCTGGAATTGTAGGTGAATGTCTTACAGGAGCTGTCTACAGGGACTTTATTTTGAACACACTTCCAAACCTGCTAGAGGATGTACTCCTGCTAATATGAAGTTGCATGTGGTTCATGCATGATGGGGCTTCAGCATATTTTAGTAATATTGTTTGCAATGCACTGGCTGACATCTACCATGAAAGATAGATAAGTAGGGGAGGATCAGTTCCATGGCCTGCATGTTCCCCCAGCCTCAATCCTTTGGATTTTTATTTGTGGGGCTACCTAAAACAATTTGTTTATGCAGCAGACATTAATAATGCAAAGATACTTCATCAACAGGCCATGGAGGCCTGTAAAACCATTCAATATCATGTGGGAGCATTTGGAAAGGTCTGCCAGTCAATGATCTGATAGGTGCATGTGTGTGTAGAAGCAAGCGGAGAACTTTTTGAACATTTGTTAAGAGTTGCTATGTTGAGGTACATAGCTGTACTTTTGGACATACGTTTATATGGACTTTTTTCCCTGTTTTGGTGTCAGGAACATGCTACCCAAAATTTGTAAAAGTATTTTTGATACAGCTCCTCATATATATGTGTGTGTGTGTATATATATATATGTGTGTGTGGGGGACCGCTTGGGAACACCTGGTACTGTACGCAATTGTGGCTGAGTGGTTTAAGGCATTGCTTAGAATCACGAGGCACCGAGTTCGAATCCTGGCTGGAATTAATTTCAGCAGCTATCGGACTCCAAGCGCAGGGCACCTTTGGCAAGTGTCTGTTCCATAGCCACGGGTCCACCAAAACCATGTGAGGGAATTTGGGAGAGGAAACTGTGTGGAAGACCTCGTTGGCCAAAGCTAGCACGATATCACAAAAACACCGTGATTGCGAGTTGAGGTGGCCAGCCTTGTTCATTTATGATCACGCTGGGTTCGCACCAACGCTCTAAAACTGTTAATTGGCTCTGCACATGCCAATAACAGTATAAACTGCAGGTGGGCTCTGTGGGCATTTCCCAGGTGGGAAATTGCAAAAATGCCTGTGCAAATGTTGCAATATGCGCTAGCTAGCTGTGCATTGCAATGGGTGTCCTCGATATCGAGTGGCCAATTATTATTATATGTGTGTGTATATATATCTCTATCTATAAAAGGCAGGATGTGTGTGTGTGTGTGTGTGTGTGTGTGTGTGTGTGTAATGAATGCACGGCTGCAATTTTCCATGAATTTGCACCAAAATTTACATGCACATGCTCCAAGTTAGCAAAAGGGTCAAGACTGACTTTGCATTTCCCAACTCCCATCGATAGTGGAAATAATTGATTTTTTCATGCTTCTACAGCAGTTTTCATGTAGTTTGCGACCATTTTCTACTGGCCAGAGTGAGAGCCTATAGCTTTGCTGCCACGAATAGGCAGGAAGATTCTATTGGCCAGTGTGAGAGCCAACAGCTGACTGACACAAATGTTAACTAGCATGCTAGCATGCAAAAAAAATCGATAGTTGCATTCGTCACAAGTGTGAAAAATTTAAATCTGCATAGCACTTTACTCCAATTGGCTCATTCACTTGCTTAAACTCAACGTTGATTCTGATTCCGCAGAACTGGCTTGGGTGTGAAAAATTATTTATTGTTAACATTCTTTTTTCATTCGGTTTTTCCAGTTACGAGTCCGTTTTTAAAGCTGATCGTTTTGTGTCCATTTTGTTTAGTTCTTTTTTCGTAACAGATTTAATATTTAGTATAGAGCTTAGAAAAAATTTGCAGTGTGAGATAGGCAAGAAGTAAGGCATGTAGCAACATCAGCACGGCAAAGGGCACTCTTTTAAAGGCAAGGAAGAGCAAAAATATTTTAAGTCAAGTGATAGCAATTACTGTATGAGTTGTACAATTTTTTAATCAAGCACGGGCAACGCTGGGCCATGCTGCTAGTATATATATATATATATATATATATATATATATATATATATAAAAATATAAAATAATGTAAAATGAATGTGTCTTTTATCATTTGGCTTTGGACTTATTTATTTACCTAAGTTTGTGTGTATATGTAATGTAGTGCTGTGTTTTTGTACAGTTGTGAGATTTTTGTTTCATGTCCTGGATATGTAATCCATTTGGAAAATATGCATTAACATCATGAAAACAAATATACAAAAAAAGCCCAAAAATACAAAAAGTAAAACATCAAAAAATAAATGTCCTATATATTACCTAAGAAAACGAGAAAAAATTATATCTAATATTTACTTCCATATTCCTTTTCATTTTGATTCTGTTTATTTTACTTTCATAATAGGAGGTTTCTTTCATTCTTAAACTTTGATGTTTTCTTATGTGTTTCACGTTTCTGGCATTTTCGGCTTTGAAGTTATAGGCATCAACAAAAGGGTGATAGGTATTTCTTTTATAAATGACATGATGTGCAGTTGTATGCACGTGTCTTTTGTATGAAAACTATGCCGAAAATAATGCAGCCGTACTATACAGATGCTTTTATTCATGAAAGCGTTCTCCGTCTATTTTTCCTCTGTGGCACTTTCAAATGTTTTATGACCTAAACTTTTGTCTTGTTCCATCTGAGGGTGAACAGTTTTCTGTTTCCTCTTTTCCTCAATGTTTCGACAAAATTTCACATCAAAACATTTCTATAAAGACATATTAAATGCAGAGTGTTTTTTTTTTTTTTTTTTTTAAATACGGTTGGAGGGCAAGTCAAAAAGAGTTGGGCTGGTTGATAGTACAGAGTTGGAATGATATTCGGTAGAAATGTGTTGGGCACTGAGGTTTAAAAAACATTCGAAAATAAATGTTTAAATTCTGCTTGCTTTGAAAATTGTTCAAGAAACTAATTTCCTTATATTAGACACACACACGTGTGTGTGTCTAATGTAATAAAATATATATACGTGTGTGTGTGTGTGTTTACAAAGAAATATTTATATATATATATATATATATATATATATATATATATAAATATATATATATATATATAAATATTTATATATATATATATATATATATATATATATATATATATATATGATGAAAAATATGGAAAAGACAAAACAAAATCGGAATATGCAAGTTTACTGTTTTAATGTTGTTTTACTGTCGACATCAGACGTTTCGGTCTAGTAGACCATCTTCAGGACATGGTTATTAGAAGCATACTTAGGATTAGACGGTATTTAAGTCAACATGAAGAGACGATAGACACAAGACTAGTCAGAAACAGAACAACTGAAATTCTAAAGTGTTGAGTGACTAGTCTTGTGTCTATCGTCTCTTCATGTTGACTTAAATATCGTCTAATCCTAAGTATGTTTCTAATAACCATGTTCTGAAGATGGTCTATGTTGTAGAGTTATTTCCTCAGTGGAAACTGTATTTGGACTAAATTCGGTTCTAAATAGGTTCAATGTACAAAACGTTAGGAACTTGTTATAATAAGTATTACGCAGAGTAATCGAGTTGTGGTAGCCGACTACTTACTGTATTCGACTCCCACTGACTCCTACTTATATTAGATGGGAGAGTCTATTACCTATAGACTAGGTGTGTTTCACCATAACAGTCTACTAGAAGGTAGGTTTTGTAAGCAAAATAATTTGACATAAATAAATAAACAAATAAGCGACTTCCGGTAAAAGTAACCGCCAAAATAGACTACCCATAATGCACCACTGACCCTTATATATAAATAGCCGAGAAAAATAACAGCACTAGTTGCCTGACGATTGCACTAGCATGAAACAGATTGTCGCCTCTAAGTGCTGACTTCCATGTCCACTTTTATATTTATATATATATATATATATATATATATATATATATATATATATATATATACTAACACATTACATTGCATCTAGACATACGATTCTGTTGTTAATATTTCATTCTCTCATGTGGTATGACGTCATAGAACTGCATCATAAATTTATGATATGCATCTTCTATTCTCTGACCGTTATCGTCACATAGCAATCTTCTATGTCAACATAACAGAATATCATCTTTGAAGGTGAATATCTTTGTTTAAATATCCATATAACCATTCTGATGATGGCTCGTGTCAGCTGAAATCTTAGATCAAGGAACAGCATAATAAAAAAGTATTCAAATGTTGCCCAATTTTTGTCTTTATTTACTCCTGAAATTAAAGCAACTATATGAAGTTTAGAACAGCTCAGGATCAAATATAATAGACATTTGTTGTTTGGTATATTTAACAATATATGTTTGAATATATATATATATATATATATATATATATATATATATGTATGTATGTATGTATTTTAATTTATTTGTTTAAATGTTATTTTTAAGGGATACTCATATTTGAGTAGATGCTCTTGTTTTAATTATTTATTAAACAGTATATTTATTTGAGAAATATTGTTAGAAAAATTTGCACCTATTTTTCTAATGAGATTTCTCAAATATTCAGGCTAGTAGATGCAAATAAATAAATCTACTGTTTAATAAGTAAATAAAAACAGAGCATCTCTTCAAATATAGGTATCCATTAAAAATAACATTCAGACAGATAAATCAAAAATATGTTGGATCTCATCCATTACTAATATATATATATATATATATATAAACTGATAAAGATATATATATATATATATATATAACCGATAAAGATATCACCTTAATAATCACTTACTACTAGATGTAAACTTATATTTGAGAAAAAGTTTCTAGTGTTTTAATGTAAACTCTATATTTTTTTAATCGACTATTTCACCTTAAATCCCCAAAATGTCCGTAATAAGGTTTTTTAAATCTTTACCATATAATTAAATGGCTTAGACTGTTTAAACTGAAAAATTTACAAAATCACAAAGTAAAGAAAAAAACAACGCCTATTCCAATAGAAGTTAATGACACTTTTTTACAACTTCTTTCTCTTTTTCTCTCTTTTTCTTTTTTCTTTATATACTTCTTTGTCCATCCCACTTCCTATATCAAGATATAACTTCCGTTAACAGATTTAAAGTGTCAATGTCTAGATTTCAGCGAAAATTTAAATTTGAAACAATAGAAATGTTACATCTAACTCAATGCTGTCTCTCTACCCCCCTACACTGCCCCCACTTCGTGAATTTCCTTATTATTGCCCGTCATAAATGTGTAAATTTATTTTCATTTTTTCATTTCAACATTTGGAAATAAATCTGATGATCCACTGTCCTTTGGAAGGGCTGTGGTGAAATAATTTATTATATGGAACCTTAAAGCAATCTGTTTTTATTTAAATTAATAGCTCTGATTTACATTGAGCTCTCTGGATTCTATCCTCATTGGGTCTTCCCATACGGATTACCTAGTTTTTCGTAAACTATATATATATATATTTATGTATGTAGATATATATATATATATATATATATATATATATATATATATATATATATATATATATATATATATATACATATATATATATATATATATATATATATATATATATATGTATGTATGTATGTAGATATATATTTATGTATGTATATGATTATAATTAAGTGCTCATATCTATTTGTCTACGATGAAAAAAATGAAATTGCAATGCTCTGAATATGTTTCAAATTATCAAATTATTCAAGAATAAAATGCATAGCTAATATAGGTTGAGGATAATATAATTGTGTCGGCTTATAAAGAAATATATAAGTGTGTGTGTGTGTGTGTGTAAGCATATTTTTTAAGCAAGTATGCTTATTCACATATTGATATTGCAACAATGCCCTAAAATGCAAGGAGTTAATGGAAGTGAAAGAAAATGAGAAGACGTTAGGAGACAGAATCCAGAAATGCAATTTTAAACAGGAAACAAGGGACAAACTTCTACAGAGGTGTTTGAACCAGGTGATAGGCAAACTTATCATAATTATTATAAATTTAAAACCAAGAACACCACCTCCCATCTTAAAAAACCATATCAATAAACTTATTACTGCTAACAATGCTGAAATAGGATCCTATAAACTTCAAATGATTATAGGTGACTATCAACCTGGCTACCCTTTTTATGGAAATGTAAAAATCCATAAAAAAGATCATACCCTCTAAACTATCATTACACAAATACTTACATGAGTATATTACCTTTCGAAAACCCTTAATAAATCAATTCCTCTCTACCTCACAAGTAAATATTGTATTAACTCCACAAATGAATTTATACAAATTCTTCATACTATAAGACCAAACAACCAAATAATCACATCTTTGGATGTAGAAAATTTATTTACTTCTTTCCCTGTCCCTGAAACGATTGACATCGTTATCCGTGATGTATACAGTCACACTTCTCTCCCACCCATCAATATTAAACACACTATTTTAAAAAAAATTATTATTAGCATGTACCACTCAAGTACCTTTTCATGACCCCGCTAGGCAACATTTATACTCAAATAGATGGTATCACAATGGGATCTTCTTTAGGCCCCCATTTTTCTAATTATTATATGGCACATTTAGAAAATAAAATACTTAATATCACTAATAAACCTCCTATATACATAAGATACATAGATGACATTTTCATTTCAGCTAAAAATATTGATCAAATTACACAACTTAAAAACAAATTTGAAAGTTACTCTTTCTTCTCTTCAAATTTACACTAGAACTCAATATTAATAATAAAATTCCATTCCTTGATGTACTTATTGATTCCAGAACACATAAATCTACTACTTCTGTGTATGGAAAACCCACTATCATTATGTCTTCTTAATTATAATAGTGAATGCCCCTAACAATATAAGTTAGCGGTTATAAAAAACATAATCAAACACACAACTGATATCTTCTTCCAAAACCATATTCTATAAAGAATTACATAACATCACTCATTAATAATGAATTCCCTAATTCCATCATTGATCAACAAATTAAAATGTATCTCAATAAAGTTAATAATACCTCTAACAAAATTGATAGTATTTATAATAATTGTAACCATACTAGTGTATGTCAAAATAAACATGATACTATTAACTTATACTATTGTAACCAAATGCATAATAATTACAAACACAATGAAACAAAACTCAAAAACATAATAAGTAGAAATGTTAAACCCATTAATATAATAAACAAGTTAAACTCATTATATATTCTAAAAAATTGAAAACAATTAACCTCATAGTTTCTAATAACCCTACAACCACACAACTAAATCCCCTACAAAAAAAAACAATGTAGTATGTTTCATATTAATAATCACCCTACTACATATATTGATTTTACTACAACCATGCTCTCCCATAGACTTACCTGCTATCTTTCTGATCTCAGTTCCATTAAACAACATTTCTTAGAAAAATATAGCAATGTACATAATATTAGACAGATATTAGTTGATAACACAAGAATACTCACATATAAACACATTAAAAAGAACCTGAAGATACTGGAGGCTACCTACATTAAAACAAAGCAACCAACACTCAACAAAATTACATTTCAAAACAGTCACAACATATTACAATGCATTTAAACACATGGTTCTGTTGATAACATTTCTTTCTCTCATGTGGTCATGTATGATGTCATAGCACTGCTTTATGAATTTATGATTTGTGTCTGCTATTCTGTGATCATTATTGTTACATAGCAAACTTCTATGTAAACATAACAGGATGTCATCTTTGATGGTGAACAGGATAGCTGGCACATAGCAGTGCTAGTTTGAAATAGACTATATTCACATGAAGTCATTTTGGATTTTTTGCTGTATGAAATATATATATATATATATATATTTCATACAGCAAAAATCTCAAAATAAAAAACTCAAAATAAAAAACAAAAAAAAAAAAAAACAAAAAAAAAAAAAACAAAAAAAAACGCATATTCAAATAGAAGTTAATGACACTTGTTTACAACCTCTTTCTCTTTTTTTCTCTCTTTTTCTTTTTCTCTTTTTTCAATATAGATTTCTCTCTATCCCACTTCCTAATCAAGATATAACTTCCGTTAACAGATTTAAAGTGTCAATGTCTAGATTTCAGCGAATATTTAAATTTGAAACAATAGAAATGTTACATCTAACTCAACGCTGTCTCTCTACCTCCCTACACTGCCCCCACTTCGTGAGTTTCCTTATTGTTGCCCGTCATAAATGTGTAAATATATTTTCATTTTTTCATTTCAACTTTGGAAATAAATCTGATGATCCACTGTCCTTTGGAAGGGCTGTGGTGAAATAATTTATTATATGGAACCTTAAAGTGGTCTGTTTTTATTTAAATTAAATATATATATATATATATATATATATATATATATATATATATATATATATATATATAATAAAAATACTGATATAAATAAATAAAATATATCTGTAAAAAGATATGAATAAAGATAAAAAGAACATTTTTCTGTACAAATGTGTTTTGTCACCTGAGGGGCTGTATCAAGCAAATGCAAAGATTTTATTTCGCAACATGTATTTATAAACAAAAGTAAAATATTGTCAAGTTTTCAAATTTTTTAGATTTAAGAATGCTCTAAAATATTCTTAAAACTGTGTAAGTAGAGGTAAACTATGGAGGACACTAAGTGATGTAATTTGATGCCAAATAAATGAAAATGAGTAAATGTTGAATTTATAGTTTCTGATATGTTTATATATATTTATTTTTAATGTAATTATTATTTATTATTTTAATTTAATTTAATATTACAGAAGGTAGTAAAGGAAAGTGAGAAGAAAGGGCTAAATGACAATTGTAAAAAGACAGAATATATGGGTGTCAGCAAAAGAAACAGCCTAACATGCATGTCAAGTACGTCACAAAGAACTGTTTGAACTGCAAGATAACCGTAATATATTTGGGAAGGATGTTGAAATCATCCAGAACATATACTGAGATCAAACCACCTGCATGTGAATAGAACATTAATTCAGTAAATATACAAAAATAGAAAGGGCTGTAAGACAAGGATGTGTCGTCTCACCAGACTTATTCAACCATACAGGAAGATGATACTCAATATCAATTGCAAGAAGATGGAATGCATGGTTGTCAGCAAAAGGAACAGACCAACCTGAAAGAAACAAATTGGAGATACCAAAATTAAACAAATACAAAACTTTAAATCCCTAGGAAGTGTTTTAGCAAAGGACAGAAAATATGACTAAAATCTGAAAGTGCATTGTGATAGTTAATGATGCCTTCCGAAAACTAAGTAGAGTATTAAGAAACAGGAAAACCTCATTAGAAACTAAGAAAAGAGTAATGGACAGTTATGTAATGTTTGTCCTCCTATATGACAGTGAATGTTGGACAATGTTATCACAGATGAAGAAGAGACTTGAAGCAACAGAAATGTGGTTTTACTGAAAGATGCTGAGAATATCATGGCCCAAACATGTGAACAATGAGAAAATAGAAACAAAAATACATTTATACTTACATCAGAAAGAGAGAGTTGAAATTTCTAGGTCACATAATGAGGAAAGAGTACTTAGAAAATTTGATACTCACAAGACATAATGAAGGCAAAGAAGGATAGAAGAAAGCAGCAATTAACCAACCAAATGAGCTTGTGTTGGCAGAGCAGGGAATATGAGATATAACAAAAAGTCAAATTTTACTAAGAGCTACAAAAGACAGATAATTGTGAAGAGCCATGACTGCTCACATCCTGAATGGAAATGGCACAGAGAAGAAGACAATGAATAGCAAAGGAAAATAGCGAATATTTGTAATTAAAAACATAATTTAGGATTATATCGCATTTAGGTGTAAAGGAAAGTATAAAATTTGTATCATGCTGGAATCTAGCAGCATAAAAATGAAATTTATGCCATGTCAAGAAAAAGCAGTTATGGCTCAATACAATCTTCTAGCAGACAGTGAGTGAAAAACGTAGGTTTTACTTTGCAAAGAAAGTGTAAGAGAAGCACTTTTACCTCAAGTGTAATATCTGATGAGACAATGAAACCAAAATAATACTGCTTTCCTTATAATAATCACTAATGTCCTTATCATTTTGTCTTATTCTATCCTGCGGGAACATTAAATCAATCATCAGAATTAATTCACTTCCTGCATTCTTGCCTGTATTCATTGCCTTTTGTTCAATATCAAACCCAGGAAAACTGACATTCAGTTCTCCAACATATATTATGCTTAAATGTAATTGCCATCTTTGATAATGGCTTATGTAAGCCGAAAGCTTAGATGGGATTAAAAAACATGTATCAATATGTTGATTTTCTTTCATCTTTCAATGATAATGTTATTAAGCTTATGAGAAAATATGAAAGGAATTTACTTAAAATAAATAGACAAAACTTTATATTATTTAATGAAACATGTATCAATATATATATATATATATATATATATATATATATATATATATGTGTGTGTGTGTGTGTGTGTGTGTGTGTGTGTGTGTGTGTGTGTGTTTCATTAAAGATGATTGACAATGTGTTATGAAAAGAAAAAAGGAAAGGAAAAAAGCCAAAACTCAATAATATCTACTATGAACAGGGCCCTAACATACTGATGGTGTTTGCAAAATATAAAGAAAACATTCTCATCACTATATATACACATATATAAATATCTATATGTTCAGTTAAAAATTGGAACAAATACATCGAGTCAATTGCTTCATCCACCGCAAGGAAAGTTGGCTCCCTGTGCCGAGCCAGGAAATTTTTCTCCCCGGAATCGATCCTCCAAATCTATAAATCAACCATTCGCCCTTGCATGGAGTATTGCTGCCATATATGGTCTGGAGCCCCTGCTGTTTGCCTCAGGGTTCTTGATAAGATCCAGAGACGGATATGCAATGTAATTGGCCCTGATCTGTCATCTCGTCTGCAGTCGCTCTCTCACAGACACGCCGTTGCCTCGCTCTGTCTTTTTTACAAATACTTTCATGGTAATTGCTCCGATGAGCTGCTTTCGCTGGTTCCCAGGCCTCATGAATTTAAACGTCCTACGAGGCTGGCATCCCGTTCCCACCCCTTCACCGTTGAAACTGTTAGATGTAGACGTCTCTTCTACTCCAATAGCTTCATGTCTCGCACATCTCGCCTTCCTTATTCCTGTTTCCCCGACAAATATAATCTCCAACTATTTAAGTGTAATGTCAATCGACATCTCCAGTTGCCTTGATCTATCCACTTCCCTTCTCCACATCCTTTCACCTTTCATTCCTATCTGCTCTCGCTCAAAATTATTCTGTAACCCCCTTGCCTTGAGTGATCCACTATCTTTCTCCACATCCCCTCCTTTACCACTCCTATCTGCTCTTCCTCCAAACCTTCTGTAACCCCTTGCATGCTAGTGGCTTCCAGCCTTGCTTGGGGTGATAAGCTTAAAAAAAAAAAAAATCCTTGATAATGGCTTGTAGAATATGTGAAAACCATCGGATATATAGAGAACATTTGAACAGTTTTTACTCATTTTATGTCCATGAAAGAAATCACTTGAACAAAATTGAATAAAAGCTTAATTGCAGTACTTGTCAGTCATCTTTAATGAAACTTGTATAAAAGATGGATTGCTGCCCAAATAAACAATTACACATGCACACATACATACATACATACATATATATATTTTGGCTGATTGGCATTTGTTTACATTTGTAAAAACAATACGCTAGATTTAGTTGTATAACTCTACCGAGTGAATATAGGTCTGGCTGACACCAAATTAGTTGTGTTTCAATCCTGGCTTGAGGCATTTGGAAGTCTAGTCGCACTGAGGAGCTGTGATACAGCGAAACAGTACTGTCTGTGAATGACATAATATATATATATATATATGTGTGTGTGTGTGTGTGTGTGTGTGTGTGTGTGTGGCTAATTCAAGATGGTGTAATGGTTAGCAAGCTTGTCTTGCTAGATCAGTTACAATTATATAGTGAGTATGAACCTCACTAGGTCCACCATACTTTCTGCCTTGTGCCACATCTATGCTATGCTAAGTAAATCACTATATGTGTGTGTTTGTAGGATGTAGTATCTGAAACAAAAATGGAGATGAAGCAACAAAATAGAAAAATGGCTATAAATGACTTGTTTCTCCAAACATCTGTTTGTTCCAGTTTCTTCAGGTCAGAATGAAAGATATAATGGTGTGTGATGAAAATGGGTTGGTATTTTTGAGGGTAAGAGAGGGGCCACAAATTATATTACCTTATCACATCTGATGACTAGAAATCAGAAAGTGTTTGTTTTTTTGATTGTCTGTTTGTTTTATAGATGTATACATACATATATATTAGAGCAATTAGTGTTTTCAATTTTGAAAATTTTATTATTTATTTATTTTTGTTACTAATTTATGGGGTGTGGTGGTTATTACTGATAATATGAGGTGCAATTGAGGTGTCTGGTTTGTTTGCTAGTTCATTTTGTCTGTCATTCTGAACTGAAAAAGCCGAAACAAACAGATGTCGGCATTTATTTAACCCTAGTTTATATGTATTTAATTTTAAAATCCAGTATTTTTCTTTTTTTCTGAATGTGTATGTGGAACTGAAATCAGAATCTATCAATAAACATTTACAGTTGTCTAATGAGTGTCCTGATTGATTAAAGTGTTTAGCTATGGGGGAATAAGGATTGTTTTGACGTATGGTTAGTTTATGATTGTTGAAGCAAAATCTAAAATTATTTCCAGATTCACCACTATATCCACTATTGGAACATATTGTGCAGAATAAATAGTAGATTATGTTATGGCTTTATACTGGATTTTAAAATTAATTACATATAAACTAAGGTTAAATAAAGACTTGGGTATTTTAAATCTTTATAAATATTTCAATACTTAAACATTTTTTAGATATAGTTAGAAATTTTTACACAACATCTAAAAATATTATTACACTGAGATTTACATTAAAAATATTCAAACACAGTTTCATTCCATATCACGTGACGTCTGTGTCTTGCGACGGATGCTACTTGTAAACAAACCTCTAAAAACAGTTATTTCTGATGAAAGATCGAGGTCAATCTGAAATATCAAATAACATATATATAAAAAAATATAAATAAATACTTTCATAAAAAACATTATATTTTCTTTAATTTACAACTTTTTAGTTGTTTTTTCTATATATACATATTAAGAAAGTATACGTGGCTTCTCATTATGGTATTTGGACCCCACTTAGATGGCAAAAAACTCTACGATAGAAGAAAACTAGAAAAAATTTTCTACAAACTGGCACAGATACACTCGGATATTATATTTCTTGGACTTTTCAAAAAAATGGACTTAATACCAAAAGGATTTAGATTTAAATACAATTTCCAACATAGTTTTATTACATTGCATAAACAAAAAGCCCAACATATATACAACAGAACCTCCACACAATTAAGAAATCTTGTGCACAACACTGCTTACATTAAAAAATCTTTTTACATGAACTTATCTAAAAAATCAGTTATTCTCTCTACCTAACACTTTCTCCTTTTCAATACTTTCAAGTAGAAAAAAAAACACTCAATTTCCTGTACCAAAAAAAACTGACACAGTGTATATTTTTGAAAAACCAAAAACTCAATAAACTAATTGCTGAGGACCCCATTTTACAATACATACCATACCTGAATAACTATTTAATACAACAGATTCCATGAAGATCTCATAATGTTCACTACACCCATACCACCTTGGCTGACAACCACATCGCTAACCTATCTAAATATACTCTCACCCAAGGAGAAACCTCTTTATTAAATAAAGGATTATCATTCTGCCCCTCACAAGCACTAAACCTTCTAAACCTTTGCTATGATATGGAAAAATACATTCGTAGACTGAGACTAAAAGAATATTTCCCAGACAACAAATCTACTTCTAATACAGACAGCAGCGCTAACCAATCATGCTCCAAACTCCCTCATTCGAAGAATAACACTCTATGGACTCCACCAAGCGGACATAACCAACACTTGGATCAATATGCCAACAAAGCCAGGCAACACATGGATAACTTCTTACAAAACAAAGGACACCAGATAAAAAAATACAACTTATCCAAAATAGAACACCAAGCCATCTATACTCTTAAAAACAACCGTGACATAATTATTGTACCAGCCGACAAGGGCGGAGCTATAACCATCTTAGACACTAACAACTATATTACAGAAGCAGAATCACAACTTCAAAATAACAGATTCTATGTACCCTTACCTCTAGACTCAACTAGTACATTCAAAAAAGAATTATCACTTCTCACTCAGAACCTGAACCACAACATAAAAAATACCATAAAATCTCTTATTCCTGATAACCCTAAAACAGCAACATTCTATACTATCCCAAAACTATATAAACTCCCCAAACTTAATTCAGAAAAACACCCTAACACTTTTTCATCCAACCCGCATCAAATTACACAATCAAATAAGGAAGAGAACATCTATGAAATTTCAAAATCCCTTAAAATCATACCACTTGTTAGACCCATAATATCAGGCATTGGTACCCTCACAGAACTTATATCTGGGTACATAGACAATATCCTAAAACCTTTATTGCCTGACATACCTAGTTATATTAGAGACACTACTGACTTTCTCAATAAATTAAAAAACATTAACTTAGTCCACCATGATACAATCCTAGTAACGATGGATGTTTCATTGCTTTACATGAACATTCCACATGTTGAAGACATATCAGTTTGCCATGAGTTCCTTAGTAACAAAAAATTACCTAACAACCAAATCACAGATATATGCCAATTAATAAATTTCATTTTAACGCACAATAATTTTAAATTCAGCAACAAACACTATTTACAGATTAATGGCACAGCAATGGGCACAAAAATGGCACCTAGTTATGCCAATATCTTTATGCACATTCTAGAATGGAAGATAATAGACAATTCAGAATTTAAACCATTACATTATTTTAGATACATTGATGACATTTTCTTATTATGGCCTCATGGATTAGAAAAATTAAATTTTTTTTTTACTTTCTGCCACAACTTCCACGATACAATTAAATTTACCATGGAGCACTCATACACATCTGTCCCTTTCTTAGACGTAATGATAAAATTAAACAAACATACACTTTCTACCAGTCTATACAAAAAACCCACAAACCAACATAAATTCCTACACTTTAACAGCTGTCATCTCCTTAAATTAAAAAAATCTATCATATACAGTTCATTTCTAAGAATCAAACGCATATGCTCAGACCATCTAGATTTTCTATACAACATTAATAACTTAACAAAACAATTCCTAAAATGTAAATACCCAATAAACATAATAAAAGAATCACTAAATAAAACTATCCACATAAATCGTAACACACTTCTCACATACAAGAAAAGTAAAAACAATAATCGGATTCTGATGGTTTTTAACCACAATCAATATTCCCACACACTTATTCACAATTTAAAAAAGGATTACAAGAACCTCCAGTTAAACAAAAAGATCAAAGACATTTTTGATAAACCACCCATGAATGCAAAGAAACAATCACCTAACCTATCAGCTATCCTCACCTTTACCAAATATCTAAACAATACAAACCAATCAGGAAATTACAAATGTAACAAACCTTGTTGCTTAGTTTGCAAACACTTAATAATCGATAGTGTATTTTCTGTACCCAACACCAATATCAAGATACACCCACCTCGTCTCACCTGTGATAGCCATAACATAATCTACTATTTATTCTGCACAATATGTTCCAATAGTGGATATAGTGGTGAATCTGGAAATAATTTTAGATTTCGCTTCAACAAGCATAAACTAACCATACGTCAAAACAATCCTTATTCCCCCATAGCTAAACACTTTAATCAATCAGGACACTCATTAAACAACTGTAAATGTTTATTGATAGATTCTGATTTCAGTTCCACATACACATTCAGAAAAAAAGAAAAATACTGGATTTTAAAATTAAATACATATAAACTAAGGTTAAATAAAGACTTGGGTATTTTAAATCTTTATAAATATTTCAATACATAAACATTTTTTTAGATATAGTTAAAAAATTTTTTACACAACATCTAAAAATATTATTACACTTAGATTTACATTAAAAATATTTGAACACAGTTGCATTTCATATCATGTGACGTCCGTGTCTCGCGATAGACGCTACTTGTAAGCAAACCTCTAAAAACAGTTATTTCTGATGAAAGATCGAGGTCGATCTGAAATATCAAATTACATATATATAAAAAAATATAAATAAATACTTTCATAAAAAAAACATTATATTTTCTTTAATTTACAACTTTTTAGTTGTTTTTTCTATATATACATATTAAGAAAGTATACGTGGCTTCTCATTATGGTATATATATATATATAGATATATATATGGGTGTGTGTGTATGTTTGTGTGTATATATATGTGTGTGTCTATATATACATTTATGCATGTATATATATATATGTCTCTGTGTAAGTATATATATATATATGTATGTATGTATGTATATCTGCGTATGTATGTGAATTAAGACAAAAGAAAAATTAATATTAGCTGATGCATTTCACAACCAGTATTTATAAACAGAACTAAATTTGTCACTAATTTTTCAGATTTTCTAAATTCTAAATTTAAGAAACACTCATAAATATACTTCAAGCTGGCCAAAAGGCAAAAGTAAATATAGAAAATGCAAAGTGATGTAAATTAATGTCTAAAACAAAACTAGATAAAAGTTGTTATTGTTGCTGTTGAATATATATATATATATATATATATATCAAGATAATGAGATGTAGTGGAATTGATGCTCTGTGCTGTCATCTGTTTGTTTCGGCTTTTTCAGTTCAGAATGACAGACAAAATGAACAAGCAAACAAACCAGGCACCTCAATTGCACCTCATATTATCAGTAATAACCACCACACCCCATAAATTTTGTTGTGCACTTTTTTATAAAAGAGAGTTTAGGTTATCCATTTATACCAACCCTGTACTCAGTGATATATATATATATATATATATATATATATATATATATATATATATATATACAGGGTGCATATGGGCATGTGCCTGAGTGGTTAGAATGTTTGCTTTCTGACCATGAGACCTGGGCTCGAATTTCACCATGGTCGATTTGTCAGGAAGAAGATTTCTTGATGTCATCGGACTGGAGGGGTCGATCCCAGCATGCGGCACCTTTGTCAGTGAAATTGGGTTGATGGAACTCTTGGGCCTGTCAATAGCTGTGTAGCACAAAGTCACAAGTCATCGTGGCTGAGGGCTTGAGTGTACTGGCCTTTGTTCAAATTGTTGATCACACTAGATAACATGCTCTTTCCCAGACTGTATATATATGTATATTTATAACTGTAACTAAGGTTTGCTCAGCATAGTTGCAGTATAAACGACAAGTGGGCTCTGTGGGTGTTCAATAAACACAAATGTGTCTGAGGAAGCATCTGCAACAGAGACTGGCTAGCTGCCCTATTAGACGGGTATCCTCAAATATGAGTGGCCAGCTATAATACTACTCAGGGTGCTTGATAAAGTGTCATCTAAATTATGCAGAAATGAAAATAACACTGACATCTCATTTTAACAGATATATTTATCAAAATTACACAAAAAAAATATCTTGAACTACTAACGAGTAAATTTGTTCAATAAAATCTCCATTGGCTTCGACCTTCAGAATCTCCTGCACCTCTTTTGGATGGTCTCCTTGTTTAAGCTTGTAATAATCCTTGCCTTCAGTTCATCTTCTCTGTTATGTGGAGTTTTGTTGGTCTGTCACTCATCTGTGCCCCACACATAATAATCAAGGAGGTTGCAGTCTAGGAAGTTAGTTGGCCAGATGTAAGGGGGTGATGTGGTCACAGAAATTGACTGAAGATGACTGGGCTCTCCTACTTGTGCAGCATGGTGCAGAGTCCTCTTGCAAGACATAGGATCTTCCAGCAGCCATCCTCTTGACTCAGGACAGCACGATTTCTTCAAGGCACTTGATGTAGGCCTCTGTGCAATTCAAAGAAGCAAAACTCAGTACTCGGTGTAGACTTTGTGAGATGGAAGACACTTGGTATGACTCGGCTACAGAAATGCAGCCTGCTGCAGACAGAAAAATAGTAAAAACCTGTAAAAACTCATGAAGCAGGCTTTATGGCATCTTTGGGGTGAATTGATTAAAAAAGAAATATTGCTGTCACAATGCACTTAAAACTGAACAGAACTACATACTCATTATTTTCTTAAGGGAAACAAATGTGAGTTTCACATGACCAAATCTCTAATTTTTATTAAATTACTTGTGTTTGTAACAGCTTGAAAAATTTTCATTACAAAAACTTTCCTTTTCGTTCATTTTCAGATCCCTGAAAAACTCGCCACTTTTGACCCTTATGCAAACAACTTGTGGCATCAAAAATTGTACACACAACAGAAGTTTATTCAAGCTGTGAGGAAGGTAAGGCTTTTTTCTCATAACTTCAGCTTCCTAGTTTCATTTACACAGGTTTATGTAATATTTTTAGTAATCAAGAAATATTTTATTTATGAGAATGTTAATTATTATTAATTTTGACTCGTACTTCATTCATTTAATTTCTGTATTGTTTTTTCAGATTGTCGTTTTGCCAATTACTTATTTGCAGCACTCATCAGAAATGAAGAATAAGCCTATAGTTTATACAACAAAAAGTCAAAGAAACATTGATAAAAATTAATAATTATTAAAAATGTTTCATCTCAGAAATTCAAATAATATTCTGAAAATCTGTCTATATTTCTGAGATGAGGTATTGTAATATTTATACTATTTACATCATTCAGACTGTTGTCCTCATCTTTATTGTCATATTCATGATGTTTCGGTCGTTCTATGCCTTGACCTTCTTCAGGTGATATATGTTGGAATTTCAAACTGAACCCTTTATCTAGTCCATGGGAGTAGATTGTTCTAATTCCACATGTCATACTTTTTTGGGATATCTTAGTATCAGTTAATTCAACTCTCCAATTTTTTGTTCCCTCTTTTGTGGCCAGGTATTGAACTCACAACTCTTTGGTGCAAGCCACTTTTCGGATTACTCAACCAATGCTTTTATCCAATGGGCCATGTGGACTAAATAAAGGGTTCGGTTCAAAATTCCAGCATATATCACCTGAAGAAGGTTGGAGCATACAATGATTGAATCATTGTGAATATGGCAATAAACATGACGATAACAGTTTGAATGATGTAAATAGTGTGAATATTCTTAAAATGTTGTTTCAATAATTAGCTTTATCATCTGTGTAATATTATTTTCCCTAGATAAAGATGTTTATCAAATGGAGTCTCTGCTAGTTTTGCCCAAGATCACAAATGGCTGCAAAAGCAAAGCATTAACCTGAAAACTAAGGACATGTTCTTAAATGGCCTCCTCAGATTGAGACATTCATATAGATATCATGCATTGCACCAAACCTGATCAAAAATATCTTAACTGTCAGCTGTATACAACTGCTTTCTAATATTAATGGTTAAAAATTGCTTTGAGTGAATGAAACCTGTAGGTCACAGCAAGGACCATCCTTCTTTGAACTTTGTGGATTGGTGCTACACAATCATAAAGAACTGTATTAAATAACAGAAAATATATATCGTGAATACAACAACAGCAACAACTAAAATGGATGTCAGATGTAACTCAAAGAGAAAATAATGTCACAATCAAGATGTTGACATTCCACACTGCAAACAAAAATTTAGAAAGGAACCCCAATCAGTACTGGAAAAATCAATAACACTTAGTGAAATTGAGAAATCTATTTTTCCAGAAAAAAAGTTTTAATAGATAGATTTTTTAATTTTCAACTGAAAGTAGCTGTGGCTGTTTGGTCGATGAATGTCAAATGTTTTTCTATGAGGAAACAGTTAATATTACTATTACCATTAGTCTTGGGTATAAACTACATCTAGCAACAAGGCTCTGATTGGAAGATTTGAGGTTCTGTAGTCAACGTGGACCTGGAACAGCAATTAAGAGGTTCCCAGTCCACATTGACCCAGAGTGGTAGCAACTCTTAGGGTCCTAGCTATGGGCAAATAGTGAATCCCCAAACAAAAACAAAACATTATGAAAGTATAAAAATGCATTTTTATAGTAAAAATACCAACAATACATATTTATAGTAAAATGACCAACTATGCAATTTTGAAGCAAAATGACCAATGATACATTTAATAGCAAAATGACCAATACATTTTATAGAAAAATGACCAATACATTTTATAGCTAAATGACCAAAAATACATTTTATCTGTAGTTGAAGGCATATAATTGCATTTAAAACATATTTAGTTAAAGCCATAAAATTGTGCTCAAAATATTTCAATTAAATCTCAGTATTAAATGACTAATGAGGAATTGATATGCCATTAAACAAACAAATATAATAAATAATAATAATAATATTCTCATTAGAATTTCTTGACAGACTATTTTTTATTGAAGATTAATTAAATCTTTTGTAGATAATCTTACAAAACCGAGCCTACAAGAACATGGTTGCCTTTCGAAATTTGATAGAAGAATGGAAAGGCACCAAATATGATGTAAACCTAATTAGTAAGTATATACTAATTAATTTGAAACTTACTAAAAATATCTATTTTTGTGTTTGTGTTATCCGTGTTATACGTATAGACACTAGTATCATAGCCTCACCAAACTAAGTGTTCCTGCTTAAGTTTTTATGCTGTGGAGTTGCTAACTGTTCCAAACATTTCCCAATTAACAGTTATCTTCCAAGACTGAAATATCTTATGAGATTGTTATTTTTACTTTTATTTGAGGGTTTTCAACAGCAGTAAAAACTAAAACGGATATCACATGTAACTTGAAGAGAAATTAATGACATAATCAAGATGTTGACATTCCACACTACTTCAAAGAAAAGGTTAAGAAGGAGGCCCCTTGAGGAACTTATTTTCCTGAAAAAAATGTTTTAAATTTCAGCCAAAAGTACCACTGACTGCCCGATCAATGAATGCTGAATGTTTCCTTATAAGGAAACAGCTAATATTAACTTTACCATCACTATTATGTATTGTTAATATCTTAATGGCAAACCATCTATCTGATTGGCATGGTTCTTTAATAATTAGAGAATGTGGATTGCGTTTTACTACAACATGCAATCGAAATGACCCCTTAGAAATAATGGTAAATTTAATAAGAATTGAAAATATTATATCAAAATTCATTATTATATCTAATATATAACTAATGTTTTCAGCTGACATGAAGTGGAAATTGTATATTGAATCAATTGATAAGTCTGCAGCTAAGAAAGTTGGTTCACTATGTCATGCTAGAATCTATCTTATATATTTGTAAGTTTACCATTCATCTTTGCTTAAAATATTGCTGTTACATCTAATCTAGTGCTCCTGCTATATATTTAGTGATTCTTGATAAAATCCAAAGAACAATCTGCAATGTTATTGGTCCTGACCTGGCATCTTGGCTTCAGTCACTTTCCCATTTCCATAACATAGCTTCCCTATTCCTTTTCTATAAATACTTTCATGATAATTGTTCCAATCAACTTTCTGCTATGGTACCTAGACTTTATAAGTTTAAGTGCAGTACTAGATTGGCAGCAATGTTTCATCACTTTACAGTTGAAATGGTGCTAGATGTTCTATGTTAACAGTTTTTTCTTTCACGCTTGTCACTTTGGGTCTCTGTTCTGGCTTCTTCTTTCCTAGTTAACATTGATCTTCAAAAGTTTAACTGCAATGTCAATCATTATCTACAGCATTCTTAATTCCTTCTATTATTATCCTAGCACTTCCAAACTTTTTCCAGTTGTCTTTCTAGATTGGATATCTTGTGACATGGCAACACCTACCATCTGTATTCCTGAACTATAGACGGTGATGCATGTTAGAATAAGGCTCAATGAAAGGGTTCAGTACAGGCTATGGAAGTACACATGATTCTTTTGTTCAGGGCTGTTTCTGATGGGTTGGCTTATTGGTCTGATTGGTTTTCTTTGGGAGACTGGATGGTCATTTCATAGAATTACTGTGCATGCTACATGTGACATATAGGAGATACTTTGACGACCATCCCCTAAATCAGTTTCTGAACAACCACCGAGTAAATCTATTCGCGATCATAATTTGGAGAATAGAGCAGCAGTTTTCTGGAATAAAGTGTTTTATACCCTGTCAAAATAAATTCCAGCAAACCCAAACAGCGCTGTTTCACCCCTGAATGCACTGCAGCCATAGCTCACTGGAACCACTACTTCAAAATCTATTGCAAGCAGTGTAGCCTGGCCCTTACTTCTTTCAGACCTGCCTACAGTTGCTGTGAGGGAGTCCTGGCCAAGTCCGTGATCTGTCCAGTTCAAGGTTGAAAATAAACAAACTGGATCTCATGAATTCTGGAAGATCACCAATCAAATTATGAACAGAATCAAAGCGGCTGTGCTCACTATTATAAATGTCCCCAAGATCATATCCTCCTCCACAACAGACAAGGTGAAGCTCTTTGCCTCAAAACTCAACATTAGATTACAAAGGCCATCCCCTCCCCAACTTCTCATGCATAATCTCAGTAATATACTCATTTTAGCAAGAGAAGTGTCTAGACTTATCAAAAGCCTTGACCCTCAAGAAAGCCAATGGCCCAGACAAAATTTCAGTGGTTGTCCTTAAGAATACCAACCCAGAATTATCCCCGATTCTAGCAAAGTTATTTAATCACTGCTTGAAGGAGAAATCTTTCCAAAGCATGTGGAAGTTGGCAAGTGTATGACCGGTCTTTAAGAACACAGGCAACTGATCCTCCTCCTTTCAGTATAGACCCATTAGTCTCCTTAGTATCATTAGAAAGCGTTTTGAGGCCTTAATCAACAAGAAGGTCATCGAGCACCTGGATAGGAACAACCTCTTTTACGACTAGCAGTATGGGTTTCAATTAGCTTGATCCATTGCTGATGTCTTAACTACCATGACGGACAAAATTAGTGAAATCTTGATGATAAACATACCATAGCATTAGATATCTCAAAGACCTTTGACAAATTGTGGCATAAAGGTTTGCTACCCAAGGTCTCCAACTATAGAAGTATGATTGCGAACAGATCTACTCAGAGACTGTTTGGAAACTGATTCATAAGTGCAGGGATGGTCATCGTATCACCTATGCATCATCTATGGGGGGTATAAAACACTCCATTCCAGAAAAATGCTGCTCTAATCTCCGAATGGAGTTTAGGGAAATAGTTTTGTGAGCAACATGTTTGTAGAAGGTTGGGAGAGGAGATTCCATCATATAAGACTGAAAATATTTGCCTTTCTCATATATATATATATATATATATAAATATATATATATATATATATATATGTGTGTGTGTGTGTGTAATTTGGCAGCAACTCTACTTTTAAACATGTTGTGTTGAATGTTAAAGACAACATCGTCCTGCATATTTTCTTTTGAATTTTCTCATATTTTCTAATGAAACTTTTTATTTGAAAATGATATCAAAATAAATAATGTCCGTACTAGGTTATCGTATGGACAATATTTATTTTGATATCATTTTCAAATAAAAAGTCTCATTAGAAAATATGAGAAAATTCAAAAGAAAATGTGCAGGATGATGTCTTTAACATTCAACACAACATGTTTAAAATATATATATATATATATATATATATATATATATATATATATATATATATATATATATATATATATATATATGTATGAGAAAGGCAAATATATATATATATATATATGAGAAAAACCTTTATTAAATGAATTACAACCACTGTATATAAGAAAAACCTATTTAAGCAGACATTTATTTTTATGCCTCCCACATGTAATCATCATATATATACATATATATATACACCCCCACACACCCCATATATATATATATATATATATATATATATATATATATATATATATATATATGCCAGTTTTTATAAATTATTTTTCACCAAAGTCACATAGTCACATTCATTCTTTAATGCAATGATTCTAATTTGAATCCAAGAATATGTTTTTAAAGAAGCCTAAAACATTTGAAGACGTTCTCTTCTTTTTTCAATAGTTTCAATAAAACATCAATAATATATTGATTCTTAACAGTTTTTATCAAATCTTTGAAAATTAATCTTTAACTGTCTAATATTATAAGACTCTTCATCCGTTTTTAAGTAAATCCAAAGTGGCTTATCTTTTTTCTTTTAAATTAAATACAGACTTCAATCAGTTATCAGAAACTCAATCTAATCCAGTATTCACCAGTGGCAGCCTTTAAAATGTCCAAAGGAAAAAATATCCATTAAAATTATTCTTGTGTTGCAAGTCCTCAAAACCTGAAAGAAAATAACATTTTCAAAGAGGATTATTGTTGATAAGAAATATCCAGATTTAAATGAAATGGTAGAAAATAATTTAAAGCGTCCTTAATGCTAACCACAACCCTAATCCAAATCCTAATGAAAACTTTGTGAATGGGAGTCTTTTTTTATAACAAGTTAAAAGGAGCGGTAGGCATGGTAAAGTAATGGATTTTGTCTTGGATTGAGAAATCGGACAACCGAGTTTGAATTCCTGTTGAGTTCATTACATTCACTTACTCTTCTCCCCCCAACTATGGTTAAATAGTAGGACAGACTGGGTTCTATATCTTTGGGTGGCAACCAGTCTAGGAGAAGGAAAACTATGAATTTAAAACCTTATGTAGCCCTGGTGAAGCACATACTATGCAGTTTTAAGTAAATGATCATTCACGTTGACGTGATGATCCTGACTACGGTCGACTCCTTTGTTTAAACGGGACGGAAAGAAATGTCATAATCATTCTAAAATATACACATTATCATTTAACTATTTGAATAAATATTTTTTAGTTCAAAGGTTCGGGAATTAATTATTTATTTCACCGTTATGAACTATGACTTAACCAACCAAGGTAGGAAACTGCATCTAGAATTAGTTTAATCATCTGTTCTATTCAACAGTATTTTTTCCACATTGCATTTCAGAGTCTAACCAGGAACACTTCTAAAGAGAGAATTTGGGTCCCTCAGAATCTTTCACTTGAAAGTTCCACCATCTGCAGCAGTCATTTAACCAAGAATCTTACATTTGTTTTTTTATATCCTTTCTGTTAAAATGCAGTTAGTTTTCAAACATTCTAATATTTCAAGAAATTTAACTTACACCTGTTTTTATATTTTTTCTGGAAAAATGTAGTTATATAGTCTGAAACCATAACATTTCTATAAATTTAATTTAATTACCATAGTAGTAATTTAACGTAATTACTATCTGAACACCCTAACATTTCAAGAAATATTTGTTTTATATCCTTTCTGGTAAAACATAATTACTTTCTGAAAACTCTAACATTTCAAGAAATTTAACTTTCTATCTGTCCTGATACCTGTTCTGACAACCATTGACACAAGTTTGTGATGTTGGTTATATGCTGCTTTTCTTTGTCACTCTTGCCTTCAATAGGCCCTGTGAGTTTCAAATTTTTTGAACCCTCTTTCCTCATAAAATACCCTAGTATTTTCAGCTGTCTCTTTCTGATTCTTAGTGTAAGGGTCCCTTTTGTCTCCATTTTTCCTTGCATAATTTATGAAACATTGGTATACATCATTTCAATTAAAATTACATTTGTTTTTATATCCTTCTCATTAAAAGGTAATAGCTTTTGGAACACTATAAATTTTTTTTTGTAATGAATGTCACCATATACGAAAATGTTTTTGTAATGAATGTCACCATCCCAAAACATATATTTTGTAATGAATGTCACCATGAAAAAAATATCTTGGTAATGAATGTCACCATCCCCCAAAATATGTTTTGTAATCAATGTCACTCTCCCAAAAATATTTTTGTCATGAATGTCACCATCGCCAAATTTTTTTTGATAATGAATGTCACCACCCCAAAAATATTTTTTGTAATGAATGTCACCATCCCACCAAATATTTTTGTAATGAATGTCACTATCCAAAAAAATATTTTTTGTGTTGAATGTCACCATCATAATGTAATGAACATCACCATCCCAAAAAATGTTTTGTAATGTATGTTACCATCCCTAAATAATATTTTTTGTAATGAAAATCACATTTCCAAAAATGTTTTCTAATGAATGTTACCATCCCCCAAATTTTTTTGTAATGAATGTCAGCATCCCAAAAAATACCTTTTGCAATGAATGTCACCATATGGAAAAAAAATTTCCTCCTGGATTTTTTTACAAGCATATTGCTTTCATTTTTATTATTGTTTTATTTTTTTCATTAAATATTTGTTTCTTTCACCAAGAAAGTCAGAATGAAGTAACTAAGCATTTTATAAATACCAGGAAAACATGAAAAAGAGGGAACATTAACAAAGAAATAAAAAGAAAAATGGTAAAAAAATACAAAACAGAAAACACAAAGAAGAAAGTAAAAAGAAAAACCACAGGCAAAAGTTTGTTTTATACATCCAGCGGAAGAAATTGATTTTATATTGGGAAACAAAGAATAATATTTCATTGAGAATTCATTTAAGGTTTACACTGAAAGGTAAATGTAAAAGAGATTTTCTCATTGTAATCAAACAGAAATGTGTCTTTGCAGCAATTATTTTACACTATATTCAGCTTGAAGTCATTTTGAGGAAGAAACTTAGAAATCAATATTTTTTGCTATTGGCATCCATCATACGCAAAGGAACAATGGCTTTTAGTTTTTAAAAATAACCTTCTAATACAAGTGGATCAAAAATTTGTTCGATTTAGTTATACAGGGATAGGTTATTTAATACTGTTTCTTTTATTTTGCAGTAGTATAATTGTTGTGCACAAAACTTAGCTTAGACTGACATAAGGCCACAAATACGGAGCACCCATTGAGGATTGAATTTGGTAGTAATTGTCAACTCAATAAGTTTGATAACCATTACGAGACACTGTGGCATGCCTTTTTAACATATCCATAAGCAAGTACAAAAATCTAAATGTTGAGGATGGCTTTTAACTGAGGATGGAAAATGGGACACTGAAGGTGCATTGGGATACTGAAAGATGCTTTCTTAAATCCAAGCAAAGTATTAAGAAACAGGAAAATCTCATTAGGAAGAAAGAAAGAAAGAAAGAAAGAAAAGAGTACTAAATGTAATATCAATCCTCTTAGATGACAGCGAATTCTTACAGATGAAGAAGAGACTTGAAGCTACAGAAATGTGTTTCTACAGAAGGATGCTGAGGATAACATGGATCGAACATGTGAACAGTGACCAAGTTTTAGAGAAAATGGAAACAAAATGGTCACTTATATTTAACATCAGAAAGAGAGAGTTGAAATTTATAGGGTACATAATTAGGAAAGAGGGCTTGGAAAATTTGATACTCATGGGACAGATTGAAGGCAAGAGAGTCAAAAGGAAATCAGTGTATAGCCTTTCCAGTGAGCTTGAGTAAAAGATTGACAGAACAGGGATTAGTAGTGATAGCAAAAAGACAAAATTTACTCAGAGTTACAGAGGACAGGAAATTGTGAAGAGCAATAATCGCCCATGTCCTGAAGGAACACATCACATAAAGAAGGACTTTAATATGAAACATGTAGAAAACTATAATTAATACCATGGCACAACATAGAATTATATGGAAGACGGATAAGAAGAAGAAGAAAAAGCTCACCTTAAAAATACTAAGCAATATGTTGCTTTGACATATGACCACAGATATGCATTACATGGTGAAGATTAAGCTCCCTGTACGCAAGTAATAATCTGCTAGATTGACTTGCTAAAATAGCTGCAGTATAATGATTGATTTCATACCAAATATCTATCTATCTATCTATCTATCTATCTATCTATCTATCTATCTATCTATCACAGGAGAGACTATGGAAGAAAGGTTTGTTCTCCCATTTGTATTTCCCCCATTATGGGCATTATTATATCCATGACATAATAGCACCATACTTCATGGACGAGACAGAATGTCTGAAAGGAAAAGGAATGACAAACATGCTTTTTTCTCAGAGAGACTTTTTACATACTCATAACCATATATACATATATACACATGTCCCACATGGCGAAAGATATATCACATTTATCTACATAGTGAGTAGAGTGTAAGGAGAAATGAAAAGGAAAAGTCTTATATATAATTCGGAAATCCTTCTGTGCTTCTGGAGAAGCCATATTTAGGACCCCAGATTCAAATGGCTGCATTCATCTACTATGTTCCAATTGAGGACATATTCCATAAATGGGAAACAGTGAATCTTAGGTTTTCCTAAATAGAGGACTGCAAGATGGATTTTCTTTCTATATCTGAGAAAGATATATTCCCAAAGGAAAACAGCACCATGTACTTGTAAACGGCAGCATTTGCTGGAGGAGGCAGATTTGATCTCAGCCTGGGTCATTTGGGTCAGACTAAATAAGCAGCCGCTCAGTATGGCTGGTGTAAACAAAGTGAATGACTGGCCACTCTCGTCATTGTATAGAATGACGTTGTTAAGCAGCTGTCACATGACCCATGTGATATCTCGATGAAAGGGAGATAATTGCTTTTGTATCCCTACATATCTATCTATCTATCTATCTATCTATCTACACACATGGGGCTACCCCAAAAATTTAAGAACTTTTTAGTGTGGAATGACTTCCACACATAAAGAAAATATAATATAAAAGCATTTTTTAAAACCTGGTGGACTGAATTCAAGTTATATGAAATGTCTAGAAAGACAAGGAAAACTTGAACCTTCTGAATAAACCCAAAATGTTTTGGTAGCGCCTGTCATATATATATGTGTGTGTGTGTGTGTGTGTGTGTGTGTGTGTGTATATTTATATACATATTCAGACAGGTTTGGTTAAATAATTTAGACACATTCTGTCTACTCATTTTTGATAAGATCCTTTCATATTTGCGAACAAGTTTTTTGTGCGGTTGTTACAAGATGAGAGGAAAACACCATGTTGATGACTCATATTGTATTTATTCCAAGTTCTTTCGACATAGCATAATGTCATCATCAGGATATTGTTAAATATAGAGTAAGTATTTAGTGTTCATGGTTGTGAAGGACAAAAATTGTGGTCATCCGAAGATTACCATTTTTATATGTGGAGTTAGGAACACTGTGTCATCAATTGTTGACAGACACTATTTAAGGGGAGTTAACTAGGTAGGCTGTATAAAAGTTCCAGGCTTGAGTAGTTGATAGATAAAGGAAAAACTATTAATGACAAGTGCTAGCATTTAAAGACTATCTATTGTACACATTTTAAAATGTCTGTGGAGTATTCGTAATTAATTTTATTGAGTTTTGGTTTTAATTTTTTGATATAAATAGCTTTGAGAATTTTTATTTTGTGTTTATTCTTTTTGTGGAAAAGTATAGAGGTATTTTTGACAAGGATTTTTCTGAATTATGAGTGTAGAAGTGTATGTTCTTGTAAGTGTTTCAAAATATTGGAAGTATCATTCAAATGAAAACTTAGTCTTTGTGAAAGCATTGTTGTCGTGTGTCCAACATAGATATTATTTTTATCATTGGAAAAGCACACATATATATATATATATGTATATGTGTGTGTGTGTGTGTGAGAAAAGGCCTAGATGCAAACCTACCTACACAAGTAAAATGCTTGAAGCCTAGATTACCTAGACAGAGCAAAACATGCTTAACATGTTAAATCCTATGAAAAGATCGCCCTAGTCATAAACCAAGTTTTACAATCATGCGATCTTCAGACAAATTCAATGTAAATAAAAGAAAGGAGGGACAAGCTTTATATAGCACCTGTCCATAAATCACCCTAAAGCATCATGGGTTAAGGGGGAAAATAAAACAAAATAATTTAAATTAAAAAACCTGTGGATAGCCAAACATTCACAAGAAAAAAAATAGGCAAAGAAAAACCCCTGTATTGTAGGGTCAGTTTCAGTTAGAAAAAACAAAACAAAAAACCTACACCAATAAACCAATACACTCGTCATGTGCCAGGTGACACAATAGGTGTTTTACGTTATGCCTGCATCTGCTAATATATATATATATATATATATATATATATATGTATATATATATATATGTATACACTTTATTTTAGGATATGACATCAAAAATATGTGAATAACGCTACACAAATGCAATCATGTTTCAATGTATATTAACACGTCACGTCAGGTGTTAGTAAATTACTGGTTATTGTCTACTAACCGGTAATTATATATAGCCATTTACTAATGCCTGATGAGATGTCTCAATAGTGTAGCGTTATTCACGTTTTTGATGTAATATCCTAAAATAAAGAATATTGCTCTACTACTGTATCAAGCTCTCTTTTAAATTAATGTTACAAACGTTGGAATTTATATTCGATTCATTTTCATTTTATATATATATATATATATATATATATATATATATATATATCAATCAAAATTATATTAAGAAACAGACAACTTTAAGGGTTCATGGTGATTATAATTTATTTCCTTAGAATCAAAATTTGATTCTAATTCATCAGATCAACATTTTAATACAAATAAATGGGTGACCAATATACCTGGAATATTTGTCCCTCATTTATTTGTATGAAAATGTTGATCTGAGAAATTAGAATCTAATTTCGATTCTGTGGAAATAAATTATAATCACCAAGAACCCTTAAAGTTGTCTGTTTCTTAATATAATTAATATTTGCTCTGTTTTTACATTGAGCTCTCTGGATTATATCCTCCCTGGAATTATCCATATGGATTACCAAACACATCTTTACCCATATATATATATATATATATATATATATATATTGTATATTTAGGCAGCAATCCTTCTTTTATGCAAGTTTCATTAAAAACGACAGACAAGGTACTATGGTTAAGTTTTTCTATTTAATTTTTCTTGTGTACGAACAAGAGCTTTCTTTGCTGGACAAAGGGTGTGTAAGAACTGTCCAAATGTTTTATTTTTCCGAGCGCTTTAGGCTATATCTTTAGCCATTATCAAGGATGATTTGATTTTTCAGCTTAATTGAGTGTGTGCATTATGTATACACCACTACTACACACTAAGACATATACATAATGCACACACTCAATTAAGCTGAAAAATCAAATCATCCTTGATAATGGCTAAAGATATAGCCGAAAGCGCTCGGAAAAATAAAACATTTGGACAGTTCTTACACACCCTTTGTCCAGCAAAGAAAGCTCTTGTTCGTATACAAGAAAAATTAAAAAATAAACTTAACCGTAGTACCTTGTCTGTCATTTTTAATGAAACTTGCACATATATATATATATATATATATATATATATATATATATGCACAAAACACACATTAAGTATAAATGTCTTTTTTTCCCCATTTTCCTTAACATTTCTGTATTCAGCATCATTTTGTAGAACCACATATCTTTTACCTCAAGTCTCCTCTTCATCTTTACAGAAATTGTCCAGCATTCACTGTTATATGCAAGGGCTAATATTACATAACAATTCAGCATTCATTTTTTTGTTTCTAATGAAACATTCTTCTATGTAATGTGTACCTTCGGGGACATAGGAAGTCATGGCTCTTGATAATTTCTTGTCCCTTATAACACCGAGTAAAATTGATCTTTTTGCTACCCCTCCTAATCCTTGTGCTGCCAACCGTTTTCATAGGTAGGTCATTTGCTGCTTTCCTTTGTCCTTTTTGCCTTCAATATATCCTGGGCATGTCAAATTCTCCATGCCCTCTATCCTCATCACGTGTTGTAGAAATTTCAACGATCTCTTTCTAATTCTCAGTATAAGTATCCATTTGTTTCGATTTTACTCAAAACTTCCTCATTGCTAACATGTTCTGATCATATATTCTCAGCATCCTTTTGTAGAACATCTCATGTTGCTTGAAATCTCCTCTTCATCTGTGAAGAAATTGTCCAGCATTCACTTCCATAAAGTAATATTGATATTACATAGCTCAGGGGTGTCCAAACTTTTTTCAAAGAGGGCCAGATTTGATGAGGTGAATATGCATGAGGGCCAACCATTCTGCTTGGCATTCTTTGAACCATTAAAATGAAATGAAAATGAACTATCTTATGGAAATTTTATTATAAATGGCATATTTTCATTTCTTCACATGGATGCTAAATAAATTTAAACAGCTTTATCCAAAATCACTCAGCCTGTCATATCCGAAGCCCATATAAGATGAAGTAAAATATGTCTGAGAAAAAAGAATTTCCAGGAAACTATATCTTAGGTTAATCTTAGATATTACATATTATTGATAATTAATGTTGTCTGTAACCTTTTAAGTTAAAAGCATATGAATATGAACATAAAACCAGCATTCATCTTATTAAGAAGTAGAAAACATAAAGTGACACAAGTCCAAATATATTTATAATTGATTTTGACCAACCAATTTAATTCACTTTCAGAATTTATTCATCACAAATGACAAAAGCAAATAACTTTCATGCACTAATCTGAAGGGTGATATCTGGACTGCAGTATGTAGGCTATGTCTGGTTCAAAGACAGTGATTTTAGAAATTGTCTGGTTCAAAGACAGTGATTTTAGAAATTGTCTGGTTCAAAGACAGTGATTTTAGAAATTGTCTGGTTCAAAGACAGCGATTTTAGAAATTGTCTGGTTCAAAGACAGTGATTTTAGAAATTGTCTGGTTCAAAGACAGTGATTTTAGAAATTGTCTGGTTCAAAGACAGTGATTTTAGAAATTGTCTGGAAAAGTCCAAGGTTATGGTCCCGCTTCCAGAGGGCAGCCATACTGTGCTGCTGCCATCTTTTAGCAAAACATAAATTTGTATTTATTAGGTATGTACTTTACATACACTGATTGACAATACTGGCAGGCCGTAAGTGATACGAGGACAGAGGAGGCGGGGCATATGAAATTTGACTGCAGGCTGTAATTAAACCCTGGGCTGAACTTTGGACATGTCTGATATAGCCATTTAGAAAACAGAGAAATGTTTAATTTTTAAAATTTAAATTAAAAATTTTTACAGTAAAGTTCATTCTACTCGAGGTAGAATGTTACGTTAAGAGACAATTTATGCAGATAGCAGGGGAAGATAACAGTTAAGCCTAGATTTGAGCAGCTTAAGATTGTAGTGATCAGGGAAACATCCTCTTGGGAGTCAGTTCCACAGGGCAGTGATTTGTGGGAAGAAGCTGTTCAAGTGGAACTTACTTCTCACCAATGAAATACAGAGGGAATTTGGGTGGTTTGCTACACTGTAAGTGGCATGATGGGTCCTAGCCGTGAACGTTAGAGCTGGTGGAACTTCAGAATGTAGTTCATCCGAGCAAGTAACGATAGAGCAGCGAGAAGCTTACCACATCTCACCTGCGAGAAAGAGGTTGGAGGGTGGAAAATAATTTGTCACCCACGAGGACTCGGAAACATTTTTGACCTCTATCAAGACTGAAAAGGGAGAACTAGGCAGTTCCCACCCAAATATGACAACAGTAATCCATTTATTGGAGCAGTACAGGGAGCTGACCATTTTACCTGCATCTTCAGCGATGGATTATAGCTATGGGTCCCACTTGATGTCAGGTATGTGTTTAAGGCCCAATAGCCTCTCAAGGCAGGGTGCCTCCCCAAGGGGACATCTATTCATTGTGACTAGTGATGACATTTTATCGTTTAGTATCCACCTCAAGAAGTTACTCTACATTGTTAATATTTTAAGATTATCTTCATGCAGACTAACAGCAATATGAGACTAAAACTTTGATACATGAAATTATTGTTTATTTAACTCTGAACTTTGTCACTTATTATCAGTACATCAATGTCTGGCTCTGGAGGTTTTCTCCGAACATAGAATCTTCTTCTCATGGGGAATCGAGAGAATCTTTTTTCTTCCTCCCAATGAGTGTTTGTATATCAACCTATCATATGTTTATTCCTATGTGTATACATCCTAGGTATAGCTGGGTCTACCACGTGTCTACCTGTTGGGGGAAGTGTCAATGACATAGAGTAAAGCACGGATTTGCATCTGGTTGATTATGAGGAACTTTTCCAGGTTGTGTGTTTGTGTGTGTGTTCAGTATTGAGAGTGGAATGAACAAAACCCAAGGCTTGAAATAACTGTTCAACAGCTTTTATTTTAGTTGAAAGAGAGTGCAAAATTGTCGTATTTGCTGGAAACAAGTGAGGTTACCCAGTTAACAAAGTTCTTGAGTAGTTGTTTTGTAGAGAGAGATTTCTCCTCTGGGAGGAATGGGAAATCTGAGTGTGAAATGGCTTGGACTGGCATGAGTCTTCTGCAGCATGGGTTGTGTAGCTTTTTCTTTGGGTAGGTGTATTGAAAGAGAATTCTCATCTGGTTCCTGGACAGGTCTCCTGCAATAAGAGTTGAGTAGCACTTCAAGCTGGGCTTGAAGGTAGAGGCAGCTGAAAATGAAAAAATGGAAAAGAGGCCGATTAGGACTTGGTCAGCATTTTTATGGGTTCTGGAACTTCCAGTTGTACCCTGCTGATTACTTACATTGCTGCTACTGCTGAGCAAAGTAAGGAAGCCCCCACATGCCACAATAGCCAACAAGTGAGAGAGTTTCTATATGGTCTTTCAGGTCAGTTTGCTGATGTAACACAGCATAACACAGAGTGCAAAGTCCATTTTGGCAACATCTGGGGGTGAATCACTTACTACTCTATATTATGTGGCTTCCCTTGGTTTGAACATTTGCTAAAAGAAACATCATATAGGATACGTGTATTTACAATCTGCATGAAGCAAGATGCCTCTCATAGTCAATTTGTTTTATTATAACGTTGATAATATAATAATTTTGCCCCTTGCAAAATGCTCTGCTACATTACCAGACAAATCTTAGTTTAAAAGATGCATGTGTAAAATTTCTGATGATTGAAAGATATGACAGCCATTTTTATCTTGTGTTCATCTATTTCTGCAATATATCTTTGCAGTAGCTTTGCTCAACTTGGAATAAAAATAAAACCACATTCAGAGTTGCCCAGCGTAACAGATTGTTATTTAGTTGACTTCAGTTTTTTTAAATTTTGTGATGCAATTCAAATCAATCATTTGTTGGAATCATCAGGTGAATAGTAAAGATTAATCCGTTATCTAAATGGGAAGATGTGATGCTACTTTTACTTCATATTTGCATTCATTAAAACCTCAAAATTTCCAAGATTAACTTCCAAGATATTCTGAAATATATAAACAGGTTAAGTGGTTAGATTATGGAAGTAATTCAGCTGTGATTGCCTGGTGGTTTGGACCCAGCATTGTGGATGTGGTGACTCAGGTTCAAATACTGATCACAGCAATACTCAGTACATTGTTAAGTATATTCAGGTAGTGGAACAGTTCGTAACTTGGAGTGTGAAATCAGTGAGCTAAGTTTGAATTCCAGGCTGAGTTTGTTATGTTCATGTCTTCAGAAATAGTCTTGTCAAAGGTATGAACCCACCCCTTTCTCACCAGTTATGGATTGAACTGCAGGGCTGACCAGACTTGTTGACCTTGAGGTGGCATACAGACTTGGGGAATGAATTCAAAAACCAGCCTGAAGAGGTACAGGCTTCCCTTGTCTATCTTACCGTAGATAAACCATTACTTCTATGGCTTTAGTACTAGTAGGGACATTACAACGCTTTCAAGATTTGGTGCCCTTTTCTCTCTGAATTAAAGTCAAGTAGCCAGGAAACGATTCTATGAGTGGAGGGATTTATTTGTTAATGAATAGTTGTTTGTCATATTGGTTTGGCTTGCATTGTTTAACGGCATATCAACTCTTTATGGGTCATTTAATGCTGAAATTTTATTTTCTTGTGAGCTTTTGTAGTTTTTTTTGTAACAATGTATTGCTGGCAATTTTTTCTAATGTATTTTTATATTTTCATGTTTTGATCGCAGTTTGGGGTGTTCACTATTTGCCTGTAGCTGGGACCCTAAAAGGTGCTACCAAAAATCTAAACATTTTGAATTGCATAACTACAGATAAAATGTATTGTTGCTAACTTTACTATAAATAAGTATTGTTGGTATGTTTTTTATAGAAAAAATATACCAACAATATATATTGCTGGTATATTTATACTTTCATAGTGTTTTGTTTTTGTTTGACAGGGTTCACTATTTGTCCATAGCTGGCACCATAACAGGTGCTACCACCCCTGGTCAGGTCTGAACCTGGGAAAAGCAAGAATTAAGAGGTTGGTTCAATGCTCCTGTAAACCTCCCAATCAGAGGGCTTGCTGCCAGATATAGTTCATCATCATACCCAGGACGAGTTTGTCATATTGGACATTTGCATCTCTCTATATGTATGAGTGTGTTCATGTTGTCAGCTTTTGCATGTGTAGAGAAAAAGCTGCTGTAGAGAAAGAGACTACTGCAAAGGAGATTGAAAACAGAGATTTAGGGAACTTTGCTTATAAGCTAACAAGTTTAGATATAAGAATGGCAATGTTAATGGTAATATTATCTGTTTCCTTATAAGGTAACATTTGGCATTCATTGACTGAGCAGCCAGTACTATTGTCAGTTGAAATTTATAAAATCTTTCTCTTAACACATTGTCTCACAAGCCTCATTTTCCTTGTTGTTCACAAGTCCTAACACTATATTTTGATTATTTTTTTTATATATGAAGTAAGGATATTATAGTTAGTATTTATTACCCATGACCCACCGGTGTGTTATTTTGTACCTAAGATCATTTTACAATCCAGAGTCCCATACTAATACTAATATACTAATAGTCCTAACACTATATTTTAATTATTTTTTTTATATATGAAGTAAGGATATTATAGTTAGTATTTATTACCCATGACCCACTGGTGTGTTATTTTGTACCTAAGATCATTTTACAATCCAGAGTTCCATACTAATACTAATATACTAATAGTCCTAACACTATATTTTAATTATTTTTTTTATATATGAAGTAAGGATATTATAGTTAGTATTTATTACCAATGACCCACTGGTGTGTTATTTTGTACCTAAGATCATTTTACAATCCAGAGTCCCATACTAATACTAATATACTAATAGTCCTAACACTATATTTTAATTATGTCTTTTATATATGAAGTAAGGATATTATAGTTAGTATTTATTACCCATGACCCACCGGTGTGTTATTTTGTACCTAAGATCATTTTACAATCCAGAGTCCCATACGAAACTCATAAATGCAAGGAACAGCATTGATGTTTTCTCTTTTTACTTTCATTGCAGATTATTTTTAAATGAATCTGCAAAGATTATTTAAAAATTAATATTTCAAGTTTGAAAATCCTCACTGTAGACCCCCAAAGCAACTATAAACCCTAATCAAGTGACAAGAGTTATGGAACTACCAACCAAACGACAAACTTTACAAATCTAAATCCATTCTAAGATATCATGACTTTCTTGGAAGGAAGAAGTCATCTTATCCAAAATCAGATGAGGACACACCTATATTACTCATGTTTTCATGTTTTGACTCCAGTTTGGGGGTTCATTATTTGTCTATAGCTGGGACCCTAACAGCTACCAAAAATGTAAAAATTTTGAATGCAATTGTATACCTTCAGCTACAGATATGGTTTCTAATTACGATGCTTAGTCAGTTCTTTTTCTCGGTGATCTTTGCTCGATGTAACTGTTCTTTGTGATGCTTCTCATAACAAAACCTCCAAAGCATGTTTACTTGCACAGACGGAGACACTACACAGTTACAGATATCAGTAAAGACATTGATGACTAACACTGCTAATAAAGGCGCATCTTGTGACGGCTTGGCAGTGTCAACAATGCACTTATCTGATTCATTACTATTGGCATTATTTCCAGCAGTGTTCAAGTTGACATACCTGTTATTTTCAACAGTGAATTTAATGGCCACCAGTTTAGACACTGAGAAGTCTTTTTTTTAAAGAAAATGTGTCTCCCAACAGAAATCAAAACATTATTCCATTGAGCTGAAGTGTGGCTTACTAATTAAACCATGGGAAAGCATGAAAAAGCAAGACTCAATTACCTATTTAAGGAATTGTTGTGTCGGAAACCTACCACCCCTCTTGAAGATGAACTTGTCTGCGTCTGTGAACAAAGACTTTAAATAGTGGCACGTCGAGAGACAGAAGACCTGGCTGAGCTAGTTATTGACTACTCAGGCGATTTCTGTACCTTTTACCAACCTATTAAAACCCTTTTTATTGTTACGTGTTATTTGTCTCTACAAACCCCAAACCAACATCATAACAGGAATGTTCACTTTTGTGTAGGATCCACCTAATCTGCATAGGTGACTACCAACTATATAAATAGTGGTTGGTACCGGAAGACGAGGGGGAGGAATCACAAGATCCAACTAGAGACTCTGATCGACTGCGACTAGTCAACACATTCTCCAGGAACGTCTTCCCAGAAATATACAGAAATACTATATGTACTTATTGTGTACACTTTCTTGTTATAATACATTCTTGTTCTAAGTACATTTTGTGTTGCATTATTATTCCATGCAATAGGCGAGATTCAACAATGAGTCAAGACTCAACAGTCTGGGATCTTCCAAAGTCCCTATCTGTGGCTTTATTAGTATGTAAAAATTAAAAAAATTAACCTCAAAAAACAACAGTCGAAATTCTAATAGGAAAATGAAAAAAAAAGACAAAACAATCAAAAATATTTAAATGCGGTTCTGATGTACAACGATCTCATAAGCAATCAGTCATAGATGTGGGGTCTGGCAAGATACAACACTTAACTCTACAAAGTCAGTTGTGATAGTAGTATTCAATACTAAGCTAAAGTCACTGCAGTAGTATTATCTTCTTTTCTTTGTAGACAATTACCCAGGACTCTTTATCATGAATGGACCGATCCATTCATGATAGTATGCCAGGTAACTGGTTCTTACTACAACGCATAGCATCCCACTCAAAATAATCCTCATAGAAAAATTGGAAAACAATCCACTGGAGGGTCGTGTGCACTTGCAGACATACTACCACAACCCTCTGGTGGGTTGTGTTGGAGCCAACATGTTAAAACAATTTTTCTGCAATGAATCAATCAATCATCTTTCTGGAAAATTATTGATCCTTCAGATCAATAATTTTTGAAGTATGAAAATTGAAGATTATTTGAAGATCATTGAAGCAGGAAAAGTTTTCATGTTTCAGTGCAAAGAAACACAATATCACTTTTAACCTTTTCAAAATAATGCTTCAAAATATGCTTCCTGACATGCTGTGCATTCAGAAAGATGTTCATTTTTTTTTTTAAGAGAAATGAGTGGGTGATATACGAATTACTAAAAAGATCAATCTCATCTGCAAGAAAAAACAAAACTTCTTTCCTGTTATATACCTAGCCATATCAGCATCTGTGGAAATTTCTGCAGACACAGATACAAATGAGTTGTACTCTGCCCAAAGACTGAGACAGAACTGGGAGATGCAAGTACAAGTAGGACAAGTACCTTCTTATGGTGTTATTTAGTACTATAATTTGTGGCATAGATCAACCTCCTTCAAGAAGACTAGGATAGTCTCTACTTTCATCTTGTTGAAGAGGACCTCTAGACTAGTCAAGTCACAAAATCATTAATGTATGAAAGCAAGGTCACTACAATTGGTTAACATATCTTTTACAGTATTGGTTTGGAAGTCAATCATAAAGCAGAGAGAGTCACTCTACTATACATTACCGTCACGTCAGAAAAGACCTACAAGATCTGCAGCATGTACTAAATACATTAGCAGACTTTTCAAAAGTAGTTCTGCTCTATGCAGGTATTTTACCTGTTCATTTTTTAGAAGAAATGAGTGATGTGTGTCCTATTCTGATTCTTGATAAGATGACTTCTGTCTTCCATCTGAGACTATGATACCATTCTTCTTCTTTTTTCTTTTTTTTTTAAGCTTATCACCCCAAGCAAGGCTGGAAGCCACTAGCAGGCAAGGGGTTACAGAAGGTTTGGAGGAAGAGCAGATAGGAGTGGTAAAGGAGAGGATGTGGAGAAAGATAGTGGATCGATCAAGGCAAGGGGGCTACAGAAGATTTGGAGCGAGAGCAGATAGGAATGAAAGGTGAAAGGATGTGGAGAGGGGAAGTGGATAGATCAAGGCAACTGGAGATGTCGATTGACGTTACACTTAAATAGCTGGAGATTGCATTTGTCAGGGAAACAGGAATAAGGAAGGGAGTTCCACAGGCGAGATGTGCGAGACATGAAGCTATTGGAGTAGAAGAGACGTCTACATCTAACAGTTTCAATGGTGAAGGGGTGGGAACGGGATGCCAGCCTCGTAGGACGTTTAAATTCATGAATGGTTTTAATTCTGTAAAGTTTGTTGTTTGTAACATGTGGTATAGACCAACTTCCTTCAAGTAGGTTTGGATAATCTCTACTTCCATCTTCTTGAAGAGGACCTATAGACTTGACATGTCACAAAATCATTGATGTATAGCAGCAAGGTTACTAAAATTGGTTAGAATATGTTTTATAGTTTATGCTTCCTGACATGCTGCACATTCATGAGGATGTTTTAGGTGGAATGAGTGAGTAATATAGGTGTGTCCTCATCTGCTTTTCTCTGTCTGTGCAAGTAAACATGCTTTGGAGGTTTTGTTATGAGAAGCATCACAAAGAACGGTTACATCGAACAAAGATCACCGAGAAAAAGAACTGACTAAGCATCGTAATTAGAAACCATATCTGTAGCTGAAGGTATACAATTGCATTCAAAATTTTTACATTTTTGGTAGCTGTTAGGGTCCCAGCTATAGACAAATAATGAACCCCCAAACTGGAGTCAAAACATGAAAACATGAGTAATATAGGTGTGTCCTCATCTGATTTTGGATAAGATGACTTCTTCCTTCCAAGAAAGTCATGATATCTTAGAAGAATGGATTTAAATTTATAAAGTTTGTCGTTTGGTTGGTAGTTTCATAACTCTTGTCACTTGATTAGGGTTTATAGTTGCTTTGGGGTCTGCACTGAGCATTTTCAAACTTGAAATATCAATTTAAAAAATAATCTGCAATGAAAGTAAAAAGAGAAAACATTTGAATGCAGAAATTAATAGTTATTTTACTGCAAATATTGACAACATACTTTTGGAGTGATCATATCGAAAATACAACAGTATATCTTTTCTTTTCAAACTAATATCATGTTATCAAATATTGCTCTATTGTTTTTTTACAGCCCAGTGCTTAAAAAGTCGTATGATGAAGGAAAAGTCGAAAGAGCAGAACAAGTTGTTCAATGTGGTGATGTCTATAGACCAATATGAAAATGGCTTCGTAACTGTAAACCCATCAGAATGTCTGGAGCAGGTAAAATTATAAAATACATACCATATATACTCACATATTACGGGAATTTTGAAGCTAATTTTAAGGGGGTCACATCATACACAAGATATAAAATTAGCGCATATACTGCTGGCCCTGGCTATAACATTGGACAAACTATATATCCATTTACTGTAATCAAAAAGCACAGCTGTATTTAAAATAAACATGATTTTGATAAAACTGTTGTTATACTTAACTATATCCAATAATAATGCATGTAATATTCACATATTAGTATTGTGTTATAAAATACAAACATAGTGAATATGCATCTTTTCTGTCATTTACGTTTATAAGATGTTTAGCTGTTTCTCGTTCGGTTGTTTATGGCTGTATGCATTTACGTAACAAGTATAGCATTACTAAGTTCATCATTCTCTTTTACATTTTTAACATATTTAATTAGAAGATGCAATAAAGAGATAGAGGAAAAGAGTTTATTCTGTTGTAATTTGGTCTCTCAAAAAAAGGAACTAGCATGATACATGAGATACATGATAAAATCATTTTTTATAAGTGAAAATTTGGGGGTCACATGTTACGCAAGATTATGTGTTACACAAATATATACTGTACTTACTTTTTCCTTTAACTTGTCACAATTCATAAGTAATTTAACATGATGCATATTTTTTGTGAAGTAACCTGAAGATAGCTCATTTGCTTAGTCTATTCTCTTCTTTTTTTCATACTTGTAGCCAGATATGTAATTTTTATTTTTTTTTAAATCTGACAATACGTATTTTTACTCTAGAGGTTATATCTAGTGGGAACGAATATTTGAAATGACATCCCTGTTATTTTAAAAATTGAACTTAATGCCAACTTCCCAAGAAATCGAGAAGTTCTGACGAACAAATTAAGTTTTCTGACATGAAGCAAATCTGTATACACCATCAGGAAACCATTCCTTTCACTGAAATGTATACAGTGTAACCCAGATATAAGAGAGTTGTCGGGACTGGAGAATAAGTATCTTATATCCGGGTTTCTCTTATATCCGGGTTTGGTCTATTATATATATACATTAACAGGCTCTAATTTGGGACCATAGAAAATCTATCTTATATCAGGGTTTCTCTTATATCCGGGTCTCTTATATCCGGGTTACACTGTACAATCAATTAGGTCACTGCAAATCCTGATAAGGCATAACTGAATTATAAGAAATTATATCAGTTTAAAAATTTTATTTAAAAATTACTTTGTTTATGTTTCTGGTATGAAAATAAAGCCACCAGACAGGGACTTTGAAAGATCTAAGCGAAAAGTGCACATTTCTTAAATAGATAATCGAGTCTTGCTTTTTCATGCTTTTCATTGGTTTAATTAGTAAGCCACACTTCAGCTCAATGGAATAATGTTTTGATTTCTGTTGGGAGACACATATTCTTTACAAATACTTCTCAATGTCTAAACTGGTGGCCATTAATTTCACTGTTTAAAATAACAGGTATGTCAACTTGAACACTGCTGGAAATAATGCCAATAGTAATGAATCAGATAAGTGCATTGTTGACACTGCCAAGCCGTCACAAGATGCGTCTTTATTAGCAGTGTTAGTTATCAATGTCTTTACTGATATCTGTAACTGTGTAGTGTCTCCGTCTGTGCAAGTAAACATGCTTTGGAGGTTTTGTTATGAGAAGCATCACAAAGAACGGTTACATCGAGCAAAGATCAATGAAAGAGAACTGACTAAGCGTCTTAATTTGAACCCATAAATGAATTGTGGAAACAGAACAAACAGGGATTGGACATAGTTAGATCAAGTAAATCTAGTATAATTAAAATTCCCCCAAACTCTCATTGAGCCTGCTTAGCCAGGGGTTAACATAATTAATGGTTTTGTGGATTAAGTATAAAACCTTCAACCTAATGAAGATGTATTACTTTTATCATCCAACCAATTTTATGAGAGATTATAGAAGAGTCATATCCTGTTTTTATTTTTGGCTACTTGTCAGCATGAGGGGCATTTAGTTTTCACACAATGGAGAAACTTTGAGATTAATTGTCAAAAAAAGGTAGTCATAAATCAATGTTAAGATGAAGGCAAATTGTTTGAGGAACACAAATGGAATGATAAATGATTAGTCCATCCTGCCACTGTAAGAAACATTTCTGGTGGCGGAATATGAATGAATGAACGAATTTACATACTTAGAATATAACAGCATCATTTTGGCATAAGGTAAGGCGAAAAGACTCAACCTCTTTGATGTATCAACTATTCATATCCTTAAAATAAAAAGTTGTAGGATACTCAGAAAGTTTTTGGTATTGGTTGTTATCAAAAATTGATAGCATTCCATTTCAATCAACAAAAGAAGAGTTTGGAAAAGAGTTCTGTACGTCAAGCCACAAAAATATACAACACGCAACATATTAAACAATCTGCCAATTTGCGAGATGTTGGGACTGCAAAAACCACTCCCATCAATCACAGGCATGGGAATTGATAGCTGAAGTCCCACACAAGTTCATAATATCAACCCCTTGCTATAGAAAGGTCAGGTAGATTTCATTAATTTTTTTTTTGCCTATAAATTGGAAATGAATACACAAACAAAGAGACAGAATAGGTGTAGTCCGGGACAAATTAATATTTAATATAACCAACTTTAGTATCATTCGCCTGTTACATCTTGCAAATAACTTCAAAAGGTAAAATCTTAGGACCTAGATAGAATTTCCAAATTATATTAAAAATAAAGAAATTTCTTAGCTGTTAGTTTTGATGGTGTAAAATTTCCAGTAAGTGGTCAGGCCAGAACATGATTTTTAAGGCCATTTTCTAGCAGCTTGATAAGTTCAGGGTATGATGATAAACTACATCAAGCTGATCGGCAGATTGGAAGTTTTGAGGAACGTGAACCCACCTCTTAATTGCTGTTGTCCCCGTTCACTATAACCCAGGGTGGTAGCACTTGTTATGTTCCCAGTTATGGGTAAATAATCAACCCTTCAAACAAAACAATTTGAAAGTATAGAAATACATTATTATAGTAAAAATACCCACAATGCATTTTTATATAAAAAAGGACCAACAATATATTTTATATAAATGACCAGCCATACATTTCATTTGTAGTTGAAGACATATAATTGCATTTAAAATATATTTAGTTGAAGCCATAAAATTGTGTTAAAAATATTTAGATTTTAATATTAAATAACCCATAGAAGTTGATAGGCTGCTAAACAAAATTAACCAAGCAACCAACATGAGATTAATCCTGATATCCTACAATTTCTTAAATCAAACTGTATTCCAAAAATAACTACAACATAAAACACACATATAACTGCCTCTAGTAATTATGTCCACACAAACATGTATATGTACAAAAGCTGTGTATCATCTACCATGTATTCAATTGTGAAAGCAGAATAACATGTATCATATTTTTATTACTTCAAAGCTCCTAAGAAAAATAAATTTCAGCATTCAATGGCCAATAAAGAGTTGATATGCCATTAAGCAAACAAACCAAATTGAATCAAACCAGCCTGATTTTGGTTGATCTTGCAGAATTGCTACGATAAATATCTCACTTGAAAACATTTCTCTCAGAAGGGTATCTCGGAAGAGAGAAGTATGCTGCCATGCAGAATATCTTGATTTTTATCACAATTTAATTTTTCTCACATTGAATTTATTGTAAAATCTGTGTTTATTTTTTTTTTTTACATTGACAATGTTAACCCTGTACAAGGCCCAGGATCCACTCAAGGTAGAAGGTTACAGAGTAAGAGGCACAGTTTATGTGAATATGTGGGGAAGATAACAGTTTGAGAGAGAATCTATATTAAAATGCCCTTCCCACCATCTTTGACAACCAAAATGATCATTCATCAGATTTCAGACTTGAAGAGCTTCAATGAAAATTATCAGTATAGATCACTTGAGATAAATCTATCTTTGTTTTTGTAACGTTGGACAAAATAGCACCATTCCTTGAGATTTCCAGGGACTCAAGAGGAGGTTTGGTTCACCCCGTGGACTGAAAAGCCTGTTTGATGTGCTATACCAATAGTAACGAAGAGACATCTAGTTAGCAAGGATGATTTTACTTCTTTTAAACTATACATTTCCCATGACTTCCCTCGAATGTCAGCCGATATGAATTGTGTCATTGTGCACTTTTTGTCACAAATGATGTCCAAATGACCTTACTATACTATGCAGTTGACAAAATCAAAACAAACAAGGCACATGCACGAAATTAAAAACATAAAATGGCAACAATTTCCCCATCATACTCCCCCCCTCTCTCTCTCTCTATATATATATATCAATTATGTGGTGCAGGTTCAATTTACGATGGCCTGACGATGATTGTATGAAACAATTGAAAGCTAGTAGTAAAAAAAGACCTTATAAAACCGGAATTTATAAACAAGGATCATACCATTCATCAACGGATTCGAGGTTAATGTATTTTATTATTAAAAATTGTTTGCGAGAGTGATTCTTGCCATTTATATCATTAACTTCATTATCTGCTTTTTTGTATGAATGATTCATGTAACGTAAATATATATATATATATATATATATATATATATATATATATTTCATTTTTCAGTCAATGATTGACTGATTGATTGATTTGTTTTCTATGGTCTGTCAACCATAAAAAATTTCTTATTGTAAGAATTTTCTTTTTTGCAGGGATGGGGGTAGACAATAATGATATAAGTATTACTAATTAATTATATATATATATAGTCAACCACAGACAGACTGTTTTTCTGCATCACAGCTCATCAGTGTGGCTAGATATCCGATTGCTTAAAGCTGGGATCAAAACTCAACCAATTTGACATCAGTCAGAGACTCTTACTCCTAGGCTATTGGTGTACAGCAGAGAAAGGGAATTTTTAACACATTATGTACATGATATATAAATGTCATACTGGCTGCCATAATACTTAATTCTTATGAAAACTGATGCATTAAAGCAGCAGCAGCAGTCGTTAAAAATTCCCTTTTCTCCATAGTGCTCAATTGGCGAAAGAGGACAAAGATAAAATATATCTATTGGGATCAAATACAGATCAAACATGGATTGGAATCCAACAGAATGATTGGATAAAAAACAAATAGGAAAACGTTTATAAATCTAACATGTTTTGCTTTTATTAAAACTTCTTCAGAGAAATCAGAGAATGAGATGTGGAAAAAAATTCTGGCAATTTATTTTTATATTGTCTCATTTTATATTGGTCAAGTAGACTTCATGTGCATTTGACTAATTTACAAACCTGGCTTCCCCAAATACGCGATCTCTACTTTTATCATTTTTCTTCAAAAGAAAGAGAAGAATTATTGGAAAATTAATCACCACAGAAAACCTTTTCTGGCTGCCGTCAACATAGCTGATGCTAAACTTCAGAAGAGCATCACTTTGCACCTTCTTGGACTCATGCTTTCCCCTGGCCTGAAATGGAATGATAACTTACTACAATTCATCCGTGTATTGAATACTGCTGCTATATCTGGTCTGGTGCTCTGACTATATATATCTCGAGATTCTTGACAAAATTCAAAGAAGTGTCTGTCATGTAATCAATCCTGATCTGGCATCTCGACTTCAGTTACTTTCCTACCAATATAACATGACTTACCTCTGTTTTTTCTACAAATATTTTTTTGCCAATTGTTCTGATGAGCTTTCCTACTTGCTACCTTGTCCGCATGAATTTAAGTGTGCTACTAGATTGGCAAATAGGTTTCACTGTTTTACTGTTGAACTAGTTAGCTGTAACCATCACTTCTTTACTAATAGTTTCTTTTCTTGCACTTCTCAGTCTATGGAATGCACTTCTTGCTTCCTTGCCACCTACAATCTTCAAAAATTTAAATGCTACGTCAGTCACCATCTTCCATCTTCTATTTCTTCATTGTTCTTTTCCTCAATTCTCCTCACTAAAATCTTCTCTTTCTCTTTCACTCCACATAACCCGTTGCAAACTTAGTGGCTTTATTGCCTTGTTTGGAGTGAAGTGATTATAAAAAGAGTGAATGGAGATAGCGAGATATCAGAAATAATGGTGATGTGTGTTTGGGGTCTGGAGTGCGATAGGCAATTTCCTCTGTCGATCTAGGTAAAGAAGAAAATTCAAATCCAAGGAGAAATCATGAAAACAATGGGAGACAATAAGGATAATGATAAATAAGTCGAGTTTAAAAAAAAAAATCTTGAACAATGGTTGACCATTGATTTTTTTTCATTCATGCTGAACATTGATTTAAAAACACCCGCATGCCTAGTGGGAGGAAATTACCCCCCCCCCCCACTGCCAACAAAAATGAATAAGAGTTTTTGATTCTGTGAACTATTTTGAAAAAATAATGAATCATTTGACAAGGAGAAAGAATTTTTAAGATTTTGGGGGAAAAATAGGTTTACATCAATCAAGCTAAATTGGGCTCTCAGCACATAGGAAATGCAAAAGTCAAATATTTCAGGATGTTGGTGATCATGGATCTCCACAGCTTCTGTGCTTTTATATCTATGAGTTGCCACACCTTTATAGGGAATATAGGAGTGATTTCTTGTTTCGTTCTCCATAATTTGGCATTAAGAGTACTCCTTTTAGACTGGGTGACACTCAAGGCTAGAGAACCCAGTCTATTCTGTTACTTAACCTATATCTAGGGGGACATGGATTCATGCCTTTCCCAAAGACATTTATTTGAAAGTTGGTTCCATTTTTTGTGCTAATAACTGTTAAGCTATGCACATCCTTCAAAGATTCTTCTATGTATTTTGTTATCTCTCCTAATCCCTGTTCTGCCAATTATTTACACAAGCTTGTTAAATAGGTTTATGTGGTGTTTTCCTCTGTCTTTAATATATCCTGTCATTGTCAAATTTTCTAAGCCCTCTTTCCTCATAATATACCCTAGAATTATTAAGTATAAGCATCCTTTTTATTTAGATAGTTTGGACTATTGTTCTCATCTTTATTGCCATATTCATGACGTTTCAGCCATTGTACGCTCTGGCCTTCTTCAGGTGATTGAATTTTGAACTGAACTCTTTATTTTGTAGTTCCATGTGCCATGCCTTTTCCGGATGTCTCCGAGTCTTTTGTTCACCACTGCTGTAGCTATATATTGAACTCACAACTCTTTGGGTCAAGTCACTGGATCCAACCAATGCTTTTATCCACTGGGCCATATGTCCTTGAGGATATCAGTGTATGAATTTTTGGGACTTATAAACTTAATGTCTCAGTAACTGAAAAGTTGATTTAAAGGGAGGTAACTGAGACATGGCATGTGGAACTAGAACAATCTACCACAGTGGACAAAATAAAGGGTTCAGTTCAAAATTTTAATCACCTGAAGAAAGCTAAAGTGTATACCAGCTGAAATGTTGTGATTATGGCAATAAAGATGAGGACAACAGTTCAAACAATGTAAATAATGTAAATAATTACAATACCTCATCTCAGAAATATAGACACAAGTGTCCATTTTGTTTTCATTTTTTCTAAAATGTCATTGTAGCTCACATGTTCAGTCCATAGTATTCTCAGTAGCATTCTGTAGAACCACATTTCTGTTGCTTCAAGTCTCTTCTTCATCTATGATGAGATTATCCAGCATTTACTGGTATATATGAAGGCCAATATTACATCACAGTCCAGTATTCTTTTCTTTGTTTCTAACAAGATTTTCCAGTCTCTTAATACTTTAATCAATTTTTGGAAGGCATCTTTCGCTATTCCAATGTAACTTTGGATTTCGGTTTCACACTTTCCGTATTTTGTTAAAATACTTTCCAGATATTTAAATGTTTTTAATGTAGTTACTCTATGTACTTGACCCAACTTAAGAGATACCAAACTAACTTTTGTACTCAGAATGTGAAAACGAGATTAGAGCCTTGGAAGGTTGGCATAGAACGAGACTCACAGCAGAATCAGACCTGAAAATCTGTCAGTAGGGATACCAACATAAACATGATGCTAACCCAGCTGAGCTTTGGATATATATACACAAGAACACCAGATTAATGGAAAGTATATCTGTATGAACAACCCAGGAGGAGCAAAAGAGAGTCCTTCACATGTTCACCAGAAGATCAAGGGGTTAAAGTCTGAAAATCCCATACCCTCCATGGCTGATGTTTATTTGAGTCCAGAAGTAAAACAGTTATTTTACAAATGGAAAAAAAAATAGTATCATATTCTTAACATAACATTACAGATACAGTTTTGTTTTTAGTACAACCAAGTGTAGAAGACACCTGTTCTGTCTGTTGGGTACTTGATTCAGATCATAAATTTGTCAGCTTTTCCCTCAAGCAGTATCTTCTCTCTTTCTATTTTTCTCTCTTTCTTTCAGTGGATATTGTCTATAGTTAAAATGAAGGCTGCCATTGTACTTGCTTGATTTTGGTGTGATTCTCATGTTGACCTCTTCTTTCCACTTACAATTGATGTTTAGTCATTCCTTCTTGCTTTTGTTTACTACAGTCTGTAGGAATTCTTATGGTTTCCTTTCTGTGTTTGCTATCAACACTGTATCCACTGCATATCTTATAGTGTTAAGCATGTGGCAGCCAATAATGAATGCTGGTAGGATTTCTAATTCTCTCAGTATCACCTCACTGTATAGTTTGAATAAATCTGGCGAGAAGACACATCCTTGTCTTACACCTCATTCTAGTTTTGTATATTTACTGAATTCATTTTCTATTAGTATGCTGGCTGTTTGCTCCCAGTATAAATTCTGGAATTCTTAATTTGAAGAAAAATCTTTGAAGCAATAGGAAAATTTTGAATACCTTACAGAGGGACTATTATCATAGAAGACACTGTCAGATAACAGTGAGAAAACTTAAGAGATCAATCAGAATCAGAATGATTCATTTCCTTTGTTTATTATCTCAATACAAGGACAACTTCTTTGTGATTTGGACAGTTGTAGTTTGCTAGTTGGAGGGGTCCAATTTGCTTGAGAGAAGATGTCATGATTGTGTTTCCATGTCAGATTTTTCCGCTTGTGTTCAACCAAGTTATTTTTTATCTTTATCCATTGAAGATATCAGAAAATACTGTAAAAGATCTTACAATTACCTTTTGATGCCTGGGTCACAATTTATTTTATTTATTTTGGTAGCAATATCTACAAATTGTAGTAGCCAAATATTGGTTTTCTCTTTTATTCTTCCATGCAAATTAGCCAACCAGAAATTCTAGGAGGTGTTTGAAAAAGTTTTTTTTTTTTTTTATAGTATGTTTACCTTGTACAATGCCCGGGAGCCATTCAAGCTAGAAAGTTTCAGAGTAAGAGGGACAGTCTATGCAGATATGTGGGGCACATAATGGTCACCCCTAGACTTGAATATATTAAGATTGGAGTGATTGGGAAAACATCCCCTTGGCAGTCTGTTCCACAGAGCAATGATTTGCAGGAAGAAGATGCTCAAGTGGAACTTACATATCACTAATGGAATGTGAAGAGAATTGGGGGTGTGGCATGACAGGTCTTAGCCATGAAGGTTAAACCTGGTAGAACTAAAGAATGTAGTTTGTCTGAGTGCTTTCCTTGGAAATTGCGATAGAGCAGCAAGAGGCTTGTGACATTTTGCTTTCCTCGGAAATCGCGATAGAGCAGCAAGAGGCTTGTGACATTTTGCTTTCCTCGGAAATCGCGATAGAGCAGCAAGAGGCTTGTGACATTTTGCTTTCCTCGGAAATCGCGATAGAGCAGCAAGAGGCTTGTGACATTTTGTCTGTGTGAAAGGGATTTTAGGGTGGACAGTAATTTGCCACCTACAAGGATGCAGAGACGCTTTTCAATTCTATGGAAAATGAAGACTGTGCAGCTCATACCCATATATGGGTAGGAGCTGCACTGGTCTAGTCACATTCTTGTAAAAGTAGAGAAGTCAGATACTTCAGTACATACCTGACTCCTTGTTCTATTCATGGTACAGGGAACTGACCATATTTCTTTAGCAACAGATTGTATGCATGAGCTCTACTTGCAGTCTGCGTTGAATTTAAAGCCCAATATGTGCTCAAGTCATGAGGCCTTCCTGTTGGAACATCCTTTCATTATTATTAGTGATAATTCAGGGTTCAGGGTTCAGTCTGTGGAATTAAAGTGTTTTCATTGTTTCCTTTCCACCTTCGGTTGGACTTTAGTTCTGACTTGATTACACAGGCTATTTGATTAAGAAAAATAATGTTGGGGTGAGTTGAGAGTTTTCTTTGTCAATATCTTTATAGACAACAGTGTATGTTAGAGGTCGATTAGAGAAGACGTGGAAATTACTGCAAAATGAACAAATACAAACAATACAAACTAACTTTTATATTTAATGATCTGGAAAAAGAAATCACATTATTGATTTAAATAAAGACTAATCCAGTTATAAATCGATTTCAGCTTGGTGAAAAACATCATTATCTGTAATTACACTTGCTCTTTTAGAATTTTAGAGAGGACAATATCCTTCCTAAAAAAAAAAGAAATTTTCTCATTGTTTCGCCGTTTTTGTTTTAGCACTTTTATTGCGTAAACAGTTTTCAAAGTCCGGGCTGCATAAAAAGCAATTTAAGGTGGTCAGTAGATAAATAATAGTTGTATTAAGAATATGTTATTTTGATTTTATTTAGTGGCATATCAACCTCTATAGGTTATTTCATGCTGAAATCTGAATATTTTGAATGCAACTGTATGTCTTCTACGAGAGATAACATGTATTATTGGCAATTTTAGTATAAATATGTATTGTTTGTAATTTCACTACTAGTATGTATTTTTGGTAATTTTTTTATATAAAAATATATTGCTGGCATTTTTACTATAAACATGTATTTTTATTCTTATATTGATTTTCTTTTTGTTTTTTATATGCCCAGAGCTGGGACCCTAAAAGGTGCTACCATCCCGGGTTAGGGTGGACCTGGGGATTACAACAATTAAGAGGTGGTTCCATGCTCCTCAAAACACCCATCTCTTGACCAGAGGCCTTGCTGCTGGATATAGTTTATCGTCATACGCAAGGCTAAAGAATATGTTAATATTGACAACCACCTACTGGGTGATTTTCTTTGGACTAATTTCTTTACTTTTGTTTGTTTTTAGACAATGTTCTATATTGATTGGGATTTTACAGTTTAACAAACTTTTGCAGGTCATTTAAAGCCAGAAAATATTTTTAGATTTAGTGATACAATAATGATTTAGTGATACAATAATGTTTTAGTGATACAATAATGATTTAGTGATACAAATCTTCCTAATTAACCCATAGTTGGTGGGAGAAGATGTGGATTCATTCCTTTCTCAAGGGTATTAGCGTGTATGTGAATATAACAAACCTGATTGGAATTGGAACTCAGTTCTCTGAGACAGTCTTCTAGAACACAGCAGATACCTAAGAAAAGCTGGAGTCTACATGGCAAAATAAAAAAAATATATAAATAAAAATAAATAAATAAAAGAATAGACATGGTGAAACATCCAGACAAATTTTGGACAAGATTCTATCCTGAAATTATTGAAGTTATTATTATTATTTGTTATAGTGGAAGACACCTTGTCTAGATAATAGACTCTCCCACCTATTATAAGTAGCAGTCAGTAGGTAGTCGAGGAAGGAGTAAGTTATCAGCGACCACAACTTGATTACTCTGCGTAACACTTTGTTACAAGTTCCTAACGTTTCTGTATGTTTACCCCATTTAGGACGCTTTTAGTCCGACTACAAGTTCTATTGTGGAAATAACTCCACAACATTATTATTATTATTATTATTATTATTATTATTATTATTATTGTTATTATTTACTGATAAAAGAATTTCAAGAATCTAAGATGAGTTGCTCTGGACTTGGCCCAACTTAAGAGATACCAAACTTTTGTACTCAGAATGTGAAAACGAGATTAGAGCCTTGGAAGGTTGGCATAGAACGAGGCTCACAGCAGAATCAGACCTGAAAATCTGTCAGTAGGGATACCAACATAAACATGATACTAACCCAGCTGAGCTTTGGATATATATATACACAAGAACACCAGATTAATGGGAAGTATATCTGTATGAACAATCCACGAGGAGTAAAAGAGAGTCCTTCACATGTTCATTAGAAGATCAAGGGGTCAAAGTCCCGAAATCCCATACTCTCCATGGCCGATGTTTATTCGATAGAGTCCAGAAGTAAAACAGTTATTTTACAAATGAAAAAAGAAATAGTATCATATTCTTAACATAACATTACAGATACAGTTTTGTTTTTAGTACAACCAAGTGTAGAAGACACCTGTTCTGTTTGTTGGGTACTTGATTCAGATCATAAATTTGTCAGCTTTTCCCTCAAGCAGTATCTTATCTCTCTCCATTATTCTCTCTTGAGAGATTCTTACATTTTTTTTTTCCAGTGCATATTGTCTATAGTTAAAATGAAGCTGCCTTTAAGCTGAAATTACTGCTTGAATTTTGTAAACCATTGATAGCGATTTTGATTCTCCTGATATGCTCTTTTAATGTTATCTTCTAAAAATTTGGGAATTCCTTTTTGGTTGGCTTCCATGAGCATGACTGTGGAACAATTTTGAAGCCTAACAAAAATCAAATTTAATGATGAGGATAGAAATGAAGAAATTTTTCTGTAGGAACTTTGTTTTACATTGGGTGTGTTTGGCATGGGGCCACTTGAATAATTTGATGTGGACATTTGATATGTTTAGTGGTCAGTGCATTGTTCTGGTAAACCTAGATGCAATGCTCGTTCTTTACTAGTTTCGCCATGCTATGTAAAATAGCTATGATGTAGAGATGTAAAATCACACTGTATTATAAAATTATGATCTATCTATTCCATTCTAGTCAAATCTATCTATCTATCTATCTATCTATCTATCTATCTATTCCAGTCTATTCATATCTATCTATCGAACAAGCTAGCTAGCTAGTTAGCTATCTATTCTAGTCTATTCATATCTATCTATCTATCTATCTATCTATCTATCTATCTATCTATCTATCTATCCCAGTCTATTCATATCTATCTATCTAACAAGCTAGCTAGCTAGTTAGCTATCTATTCTAGTCTATTCATATCTATCTATCTATCTATCTATTCTAGTCTATTCATATCTATCTATCTATCTATCTATCCCAATCTATTCATATCTATCTATCTATCTATCTATCTATCTATCTATCTATCTATCTATCCCAGTCTATTCATATCTATCTATCTATCTATCTATCTATCTATCTATCTATCCCAGTCTATTCATATCTATCTATCTATCTATCTATCTATCTATCTATCTATCCCAGTCTATTCATATCTATCTATCTATCTATCTATCTATCTATCTATTCCAATCTTTTCATATATATCCATTTTTCTTTTCTTTTTTTAGTCAGTATCACAATAAGCAAGGCAGTACAGCAAGTGGTTGCAATAGACAGTGATTGACATTGCATTTAAATTTTTGCAGATTAAAGTTGACTGGAAAGCATTGAGCCAGAAGGGAATTCCACAAGTGATAAGTGTGAGAAAAGAAACTGTGAGCATAGAAGTTATGGCTACATCTAGCTATCTCAACTGTAAATTGATGAGATCTTGCCGCCAGTCTCGTGTTGCACTTCGATTCATAATCTAGGTACCATAGCTAAGACCTCATCTGTACAATTGCCCTGAAATCACTTATTAAAAACGGCACAGGGAGGTAACCTTACAGTGATGGGAAAAGTGACTGAAGTCAAGCCACCAGGTCAAGGCCAATTTTATTGTTGATTCTTCTTTGGATCTTATCCAGGAGCTCCAGGTAAATAGCAGGGGCACTGGACCATATCTAGCAGCAATATTCTAAGCGTGGTTAAATGGTAGACATTTAGATATGCAAGATAATCCCAGAGTGAAAAATTGACCTAGCTCTTTGCAGTTGACCTAGCAATGAAGTCGTTCCACTTCATATCAGCCCAAGAAGGTGCAATGAATCAGTTTCCTGGAGGACGGTATCAGAGGATTAATCGAGAGAAGTTTAATTTTGGAGGCATTAAAACTGACATGCCATCTTTTGCCCCTGTTAACAATGGTCTTGTGGATGTTTTTCACATCAGCTGCCATTTTGACCTCGTTGGACTTGATCGGCCTTACTATCGAGGCAGGAGTAAATGGTAGCGTTGTCAGTATAGAATCCAAGTTGAGAGCCGATGTCATTGGGAAGGTCGTTAATGATTAAAATCAGTGTAGGACCAAGGATAAAGCCCTGGGGGATACTCGTGTTAGTACGGAAGGCTGTAGATAAGTGGCCATTCAGGACAACTTTCATTTCACAATTTGATAGGAATGACTGGATTAACTCAAAAATATGTCCAGAGATACCATAACTTTCCAGCTTGTGGAAAAGACCCAAATTCCAGACCCTGTCAGAGGCTTTGGCGATATCCAGGCTTCACTGTTTTTATCTAGAGCATGACAGATTCTTTCCACAATTATCATTAGTACATCAGCTGTTGACCTGGAGAAATGAAAGCGTCTTGCTTGTCTGAGAAAAGGCCCTAAGATGAGAGATGATGAAACAATTCAGCATTGATTAGGGCCTCTATGAGTTTCTCAAAATGAGGTAGAAGGCTAATAGTTGGATTGGTTGGCTGATTCACCAGAGTTCTTAAAAACTGGAACAACAGATGATGACTCCCAGCAGGCAGCGAGGCATTTATTATGCAGTTTAGAGAGAACAGGAGCTAGTTTCAGGAGTACAATCAATGATTATTACAGGGATATCGTCGGGTCCACATGCTTTGTGGGGATCAAGGTTAGAGATGACGACAGAAACCATGGAAGGTGTTATATGCATATCACTCAACAGAGAATCAGTCTATCTATCTATCTATCTATCTATCTGACTCTGTTCTCTATCTATCTATCTATTTATCTCTCTATCTCTCTCAATCTGTTTATATCTATCAATCTCAGTCTGTTCATATTTATCTATCTATCTATCTCTCTCTCTATCTATCTATCTATCTATCTCACTCTGTTCTCTATCTATCTATCTCACTCTGTTCTTTATCTATCTATCTATCTATCTATCTCACTCTGTTCTCTATCTATCTATCTATCTATCTATCTATCTATCTCACTCTGTTCTTTATCTATCTATCTATCTATCTATCTATCTATCTATCTATCTATCTATCTATCTATCTATCTATCTATCTCACTCTGTTCTCTATCTATCTATCTATCTATCTCACTCTGTTCTTTATCTATCTATCTATCTATCTATCTATCTATCTATCTATCTATCTCACTCTGTTCTTTATCTATCTATCTATCTATCTATCTATCTCACTCTGTTCTCTATCTATCTATCTATCTATCTATCTCACTCTGTTCTTTATCTATCTATCTATCTATCTATCTCACTCTGTTCTCTATCTATCTATCTATCTATCTATCTCACTCTGTTCTTTATCTATCTATCTATCTATCTATCTATCTCACTCTGTTCTCTATCTATCTATCTATCTATCTCACTCTGTTCTTTATCTATCTATCTATCTATCTATCTATCTCACTGTTCTTTATCTATCTATCTATCTATCTATCTATCTATCTATCTATCTATCTATCTCACTCTGTTCTCTATCTATCTATCTATCTATCTATCTATCTCACTCTGTTCTTTATCTATCTATCTATTTATCTCTCTATCTCTCTCAATCTGTTTATATCTATCAATCTCAGTCTGTTCATATCTATCTCTCTATCTCTCTATCTATCTATCTATGTATCTCACTCTGTTCTCTATCTGTCTATCTCACACTGTTCTTTATCTATCTATCTATCTATCTATCTCATTCTGTTCTTTATCTATCTATCTATCTATCTATCTATCTATCTATCTATCTATCTATCTATCTATCTATCTCACTCTGCTCTCTATCTATCTATCTATCTATCTATCTATCTATCTCACTCTGTTCTTTATCTATCTATCTATCTATCTATCTATCTATCTATCTATCTATCTATCTATTCCAGTCTCTTCATATCTATCTATACCAGTCTATTCATATCTATCTATCTCCCTTGTAACTTCTTTGAATGTCCCTTCTTTTCACATTCTCTGTGATATGATGATGATGATAATTTTCCGTGAGAGAAACAAAAGCATGAAAAATAATGGGAACAAACAGAGTTTCCATATTTTGTTCTATTTTAAGAATCCTTACCTCTGCTAATTTCCCAAAGGACGTTTTTCCTAGAACTTTAGTCATGGACTGCATTTAGTATTTTAGTGACTGTGGGGAAAGTGTTATTTGGAATGTTGCCTTGGATTTTTCATATTGTCATGAACTTCCCTAAAACTTCAACGTAAAAAAAATGGCTTCATTATGAAACACAATTCCAGATAAAATTTTCCCTCTTTGTCTAATTTGCTTATTGCCTCTTTGCTTACTGCTCATTCACAAACCTGCACAGGTGTATTTAGGTTATCTTACTTTTCTAGTTTGCGCAATAAAAGGCGCAAGAGTCACTCAAGGTAGAGGGTTGCTGAGGGAGATTGTTGTAAGGCAGGGGAAAGTAAGAAATGCATATTATGAGGATGTGTAGGATAGACATTGGTTGACCTTAGACTTAAAGAAACCAAGATTGTCGTTAACAGAGGAGCCTTCACTCAGGAGAAACAGTTCTGGGGAAGAACCCTTCTGAGTGGAAACTGCTCTCTATGAAAGGAACATGAAGGGAATGGGGTTGGCTTGCCACTGTGAACTTTTCTTTAGAAACAAAGAAAAGAGTACATGGCGGGTCCTAGCTGTGAAGGTCTCTCAATTGGTAGAACTAAGAAATGTAACTCGTCAGAACATCTGTCATAGTAATACTGAGATAGTAAAAAAACTGTACAGTATTTCCATTAGTCGGATTATTGTCCTCATCTTTGTCGCCATTTTTGTCACAACGTTTCGGCCATTGTTCGCTCCGGCCTTCTTCAGGTGGTTGGAATTTCGAACCGAACCGAACCCTTTATTTCGATCACTGGGGTAGACTGTTCTAGTTCCATGAGCCATGTTTGATGGATGTCAGTTATCAATTATCTCCTGCTAATTTTCCCTCTGAAAGTTCTCCACTGCCTGAACCGGGTATTGAACTCACACTCTTTGGGTCTGTCACTGGATCTAACCAACGCCTCAAGGACACATGGCACAGTGGATAAAGGTGTTGGTTAGATCCAGTGACAGACCCAAAGTGTGTGAGTTCAATACCCGGTTCAGGCAGTGGAGAACTTTCAGAGGAAAAATTAGCAGGAGATAACTGATAACTGACATCCATCAAACATGGCTCGTGGAACTAGAACAGTCTACCCCAGTGATCGAAATACAGGGTTCGGTTCGAAATTCCGACCACCTGAAGAAGGCCGGAGCGTGCAATGGCCGAAACGTTGTGACAAAAATGGCGACAAAGATGAGGACAATAGTCCGACTAATGTAAATACTGTACATAATACCTCATCTCAGATATATAGACAGACTAAAAAAACTGTATTTACTATAGATGTCATTTGTGTGTCGGTGATTTAAAAAAAAAAAACATAATTTTAACGATGCATAATACTAGATTTTCGAAAACAAATGCTCCTGCCGGGAGCACAAAACTGATGACTGTGTATGGCACAAGATCTTCTTGCAAGACCCTGATGCAAGGCACTGTTGAAGGTGGACACAAGTGGGGATGGCAACACAAATGCTGTTCAGGCAACATCATAGAGTGGACTGACTTGACAATGCCAGAACTCCTGAGAGCCATCACCAACAGATCATCCTAGAGGAGGTCGTCTGTTTCTTTTGCATTGAGGTCTCCCTTGATGATTGAAGCAATCAAAAGACTGGTGATGATGTTGATGATGATGATGATGATGATGACACTTATTTCTGCAACTGACCAACATGTACTATTGTGCGATATTCCTTATCAACATGGCCAGCACATTTACATTTTTATCATCTTCATGGGTTTCTCGGTTTCTTTTTAATACTTCCTCTCCCTTGGTGTGCAGATAGTGCAATGGATATGGTTCAGAATGGGAAATCGGAGAACTGAGTTCAAATTGCAGTCAAGTACATTATGTTTACTTATGCACAAATAACCTTTAGAAAAAGGTATGAACCCAGTGTATCCCCCCCAGCAATGGGTTAAATAGCACAACTTTTATCTGGAAAGATCATTGTTATCTTCATAAAAATTGTTAATGTAATATTCACTTGCAAAAAAAAAAAAAAAAATTATTCTTACAATCCAAAATATTTACATTAATTATATGCAAATTATGGTCTAGATGCTTTTTCTATTATTACAACATTTTGGCTGTTGTGCTCTCCGGCCTTTATCAAGTGTTTTTGATCTATGTGACCTACAGCGAATTTTGAAATGAATCCTCTATTCATTCCAAGTTAATCCATGTTTATGTTTGAGGTCTGGTTCTTGCTATCTATGATGGCATCTTCTTGGTTAACCCTGAAGGCACCGGGTTATTTTGATATTCTAATGTGATGCCAAAGACAAAACTTACATTGGTATCTATTAGAGTGATAGAGTGGTATCTATTGGGTTCACTCTAATAGATACCATTGTAGATACCAATGTAATCTATCTCTAATAGATACCAATGTAATATTGGGGACTGCTGCAGATCAGCTCCTCTTAGATTAAGGCTTCCTGATTGACATTAAATTCGATTCAGGCATCTGGTATTTCTTGGGAACACATACAACAGAGTTTATTTTCTCCCAAAATGGAGACTATGGAAATATGTATTTTATCTGTCCCAGTTTATTTGTATCTATATTGTTGTATATATGTCTATGTTTATCTATTCAATATATCTTACATCATATGTAATAAATTTGTAGGAAGAACAGAGAAAATTAAATAATTTAAAAAAAAAATAAGGACATTAAATTATTGGAATAAATCAAAATATTAAAGAAAGCTACACAATCAGGTGATTCTGAGAGAATTAGAAGTCCTACCAGGATTCATCATTAGTGGCCACACTCTTAACAACATAAGATATGAAGATGACGCAGTGTTGATAGCAGACACAGAAAGGAAACTACAAGAACTCTTAGAGAAGGTAGGGAAGGAAAGCAGTGACTAAAGACTAAACATCACTTATATGTATGTATGTTGCGGCATTCACCCTGGATCGGTTAAGCCGGCTCCTTCCAAGGAATTCACCGCGTCCCGAATGAAGGCCGACCAAGCACGGCGATCCATCGCCAATGCTGAAACGAGCGACAGCCATTCCCGATTCCAATGGCGGTGAATTCTTGAAATGGAGTAACAAGGGAGTTTGAACTTCACACGCGGTCCCCACACCTCGTGTGCTATCCCAGTGGAGGGAGGAATATGCTCTTACTTGCCGCAGAATTTCCACAGACGCAGAGGCAGGAGTAACCAAGAGGCCGCCGGATGCCGGTGCAGATGCCGAATGGTTTTGAATTCAGAGTTGACCTTCTCCTAGACCAGTTGCCATCCAAGGCTATAGAACCCAGTCTGTCCTGCTATTTACCCATAGTTGGAGGGAGAAGAAGAGGATTCACACCTTTCCCAAGGGTGTTAGCACGTAAGTGAATGTAACGGATTCGACTGGAATTAGAACTCAGCTCTACAATTCCTCAGTCCGAGCCGTTATCCATTACTCCACCGTGCCTCCTCTAAACATCACTTGCAAGAATGCATGGTTGTTAGCAAAAGGACCCTGTATAAGGCCCAAGAACCACTCTAAGTAGAGGTATACAAAATAAGAAGCACAGTTTATGGGGATATTTGGTGAAGATAATGGTTGACTGTAGACATGAACTGGTTACTATTGTAGTAATTAGAGAAGCATTCTCTCTGGAAATTGGTTCAACATATCAGTGTTTTGTGGGAAGAAGCTGCCCAGGTGTAACTTACATCTCATCAGTGAATTGCAAAGTGAACGAGGATGGTTTGCTATAGTGTGGATGGAATGGTGGGTCTTAGATCAAATATCATTGACTGTCAAGATGCCAAATTAATACACGATGTATCTATTTTAGTTGATATATTTTTCTTTTTGGATGAGCAGTGGCTCAAAATGAGAAATTAGAGAACTGAATTCAAATTGCAGTCAAGTTTGTTACCATTAGATTTTTCCTATGCACAAATACCCTTGGGTTCTTTAGCTTTGGTTGGCAACCAGTCCACCTCAGAAAGAAATGGCAACCTACTGTGGGAAAAAAATCTGACTCATCAGTCATATATTGAAAGATACATGATCGCTCAAGTGTGTATCAAGTATGGCAGTTAACTGACTGAATCATCCTTGATTTTATTTGAATTATGTGAAACACAATCCAATCTTTTTTTCTTTTGTTACAAGGATGTTCACCCTGTTTATGGTGTTAAGATAACGACTTCGACAGTCTAAGAATCTAGTGATCAGGGGAAATATTCTACAAAGCAGCATTTCGTGGGAAGAAGCTGCTCAAGTGGAACTTACATTTCATCGGTGGAACACAAAGAGAATGGGGGGTGCTTCACGAGAATGTGTGTGGCAGGGCGGGTCTTAGCCGTGAAGGTTAGAACTGGTGGAACTAAGAAATGTAGTTTGTCTGAACACTTTCCATGGAAATAGTGATAGTCCAGCGAGATACTTGCAACATTTCGTCTGTGAGAAAGGGGTTGTAGGGTGGATAATAATTTGTCACTGACGAGGATGCCAAGACACTATTCAACTCAATCCAAAATGAAGACTGTGCAGCTCCTACCCATATATGGCAGCGGAACTCCATTTCCAGCCTGATCTGGCTCTTGCAAAGATAGAGAATAGCACGAGAAGTCAGGTACCTTGGTAAGTACCTGATGATGTTCATTAACATGCCCACGTGTGTCAAATGTGGCACAAGGCCGGTTTAATGTGGGCTTTCCGAGCCCGTAGGCTCGGGCAAAAATTGCCCGTAGAACCTGTATAAACGGGATCAGGTTGGTCAACCTCCCCGAACGAGGCTCTGCCCTTTGGCGGAGCCTCGTCCGAGTTCCTCTCTGCCCAGAGGCAGACAGTTCCCCTCTGCCTCAGAGGCAGAGAGTTCGACCGTCTAGCCGAGTTGTCCGAAAACGAACTCTGAATGACTGACGTAAGTACCTGACTCCTTATGCTATTCATGGCACAGGAAACTAACAATATTCCTAGTATCTTTAGCGATGGATCGTATGCGTGAGGTCCACTTGAGATCTGGATTGGGTTTTAGGACCAACAGGTACTCAAAGCATGGGGTCTCTCTGCAGGAGTATCCATTCATGATTGTCAGTTCCACAAAGCAGCAGTTCATGGGAAGAAGATGCTCAAGTGGAACTTGCATCTGACCAATTGAATACAAAGTGAATGAGGATGGTTTGCTATAATATGTGTAGCATGGTTGGTCTTAGCTTTGAAGGTTAGAACTTGTAGAACTGAAGAATGTAGTTTATCGGAACACTTTCAATGGAAATAACAATAAAACAGCCAGTATATGCACCTGATCCAAATCAAAACTGTGGTATGATAACATTAGAACTCGTTATAATGTCCACCGTTCTACCACTGAGCAAAACGGAGAAGCCTTTTTAACTTTCTAGTAACAGTAATCATTACTGACGTGAAATGGTATCTCACAAGACCTGAGCACTTTTTTTTTTTGTTACTTGTGAATTTATTTTTTTATTTAAATATACCTTGATAAATTTGTCTTGAAATCTATGTCGTTGGTAGACGAGCATTTAATAGGCCTTCTATTGAGATTCTTTCACAAGTGGCTTTTGATCAAAATTATCTTGAGATGAAATGACAGATATGAAAAAGTGAAAATGCCGAATTAGGCCTCGAGGCTTAATCTTTATTAAGATTTAATTTAATTAGCGAAGGAAATGCTTGTCGGTCAAGATTATCATCTCCATCAACCCGTCTGTTTGTCTCTTCTTGTCTCGTATTGCTTGAAGCCAGCGACAAACTCATTATTTATGCTAACATCCCAAATTAAAATAAGAAAAAAGGAAAATTCACGTTAGCTTCTTTCAAAGTCAGAGATCACAAAACACACAAACTCCAAAAATGTAAATAAATAAAAAAAAGATAAAAATAATTAGATCTTTGCTAATATTTTAACTTTCATTTTGATTTTAGAACTAATTTATTCTCTTACTTTTAAAATCTGTTTTTTTTTCCCAGAGATTTGAACACATTAACCAAGAATTGGAGAAGCAGTTGGATGTCAGAGAACGAACTACCGTACCTTACTTCGATCTGATGGTTTGTATTCATTTTGCTCATCATAATCATTCATTCCTTCTTCTTCTTCTAGTTCTTCTTTCCTCTTCCTCCTTCCACTTCTTCTTCTTCTTCTTCTTCTTCTTCTTCTTCTTCTTCTTCTTCTTCTTCTTCTTCTTCTTCTTCTTCTTCACCACCACCTCCTTCTGCTCTACTACCACAACCACCACCTTCTTCTTTTTCTCCTCCTCCTCCTCCTTCACCACCACCTCCTTCTGCTCTACTACTACAACCACCACCTTCTTCTTCTTCTGCTCCTTCACCACCACCACCTTCTGCTCTACTGCCACAACTACCACCTTCTTCTTCTTCTCCTTCACCACCACCTCCTTCTGCTCTTCCACCACAACCACCACCTTCTTCTTCTTCACCACCACCTCCTTCTGCTCTACCACCACAACCACCACCACCTTCTTCTTCTTCTTCTTTTTCTTCTCCTTTTACTCATTCCCAAAATTCTTCTTCTTCTTTGTGTCATGTCCTTCTAGAACGTGAGCAATTGTGACTCTTCACAACATTCTATCTTTTATAGTTCCAACTAACTTTTGGCACTTCACCATCTCTCGTCCTAACTCTGACAACTATTTACTCAAAAACACTAAATAGCTTTCCCTGCTGTTTCTCATCTACCTTCAATATGTAACCCTGTCAGTGTTAAATTCTCTTTTCTCACAATGAGATTTCAGCTGTCAGTTTCTGATTGCAAGTATAAGTGTTCCTTTTTGTTCTTATTTTTAAAAAAATTCTTGCTGATAGGTTTTGTCCGTGGCCTTCTCAGTATTCTTTGGTAAAGCCACATCTAAGTCACTTGAACTCTCTCCTTCACCTGTGAGGAAACTGACCAGTCCAATGTTCATTTATTTTTTTTCCAACAAAATTTTTCTTTGTCTTATTATCTTGCTTTTATTCTGAAAGGCATCTTTTGCTATTCATATGCACCTTTGGATTTCTGTCATATTTTCTGTTGTCTCTTACGACACTACCCAGATATTTAAATATTTTGATGTTGCACACATCTCAGGCTTATTTTTTTCTTTTCCTTGACAACTAAAACATTCTACCTTCTTACAGTTAATAGTTAATATTATTTATATTGCCAAATTTGTCATCAGCTGCAACATGATGGTTAACAAGCTTGTGTTTGAGACCATTTGCTCACAAGGGAAGAAGAAGCTGTAGTCTTGTGTCAGATTAATTTAATGCTTATAGCCACATCATGTTGAAACACTGGTCCCTGTATGATTACCGAAGTTAAGCAACATTGAGCCTGATCAGTACCTAGATGTGTGAGCACTTGTGAATACCAGATACTGTAAGTTTGGATGTGTAGGTCATGTAATGGATAATGGCTTGAAATTGTTAATTGGAGAGCTGAGTTCCAATTCTTGTTGGGTTCTTTATACTCACTTACACACAAATACCCTTGGGAAAGTTATGAATCCACCTCTTCTCCCCCAGCTATGGGTTAATTATTAAGACTTGTATCACTAAATCCTTATTATCTCAAAAAAAATTCTTACAATCTAAAAATATTTTTCTGGCTTTAAATATCCTCATCTTTTCATTTCAACTGTTATACACACCAAACTTATTCGGTTGTCTGTCGATCTTGTTACCCTTCTGCGAACTTCAAATTGAACCCTTTATTTAATCTATGAGGGTAGATTTTTCTTATTTCATTGTCCATGTCTTCTTATTTAGTATTGTTCAGTTACTGCTTGCCTTCAACTAAGTCCAAGTACACATTTTATTGGCACAGGGATTGACTCACAATTACTATATATTTCTTTTTCCTACTTGTTCTTTTTTTTCTGTTGTCTGTCCATCAAAGAAAATACCGTTTCTTCATTTTTTTATCATCACTTCCTATTTTGGTTTATTGCTTAGATATGTGTGTGTGTGTGTGTGTGTGTGTGTGTATCGCAGTAGAACAAAGTAATATCATCCTACTTATTGTCCACTATGTCTAGATGACTTTTTTTTCATATTCCTTTTCTTTTTTGAGTCCTCAGTCAAAAATCCTCTCCAAACTTTTTCACGCTGTATCATAACCTGCATTCTGCATACCTTCCTCAGTGTAAGGAGCTGGTCAATGGTGCCAAATAACATATATGTTGTATACCCACTTCTTGCTGGGGAGGGGTCTTTTGGTTGATGGAGTTGATTCTATAACAAACCTGCATTCTTCTCTCTTGGCTGTCTTCTCACAGTCGGGTGATCGCTAGTTATTTTTTTAGTTTGGATGTAAAATGAGAACTTCAACAAGAGGAATTTTAAGCTTATCTATTTTATTGACACATCAACGTGTACATTTTTAACTAACCAGTGGGGTTGCTCTATTACCCCCACTGGAGGGCAGTTTTCACACATGAAATTAACATGTCTGCATTCTTCGACACATAAAAATTAACTTCTCAAAAACATTTTCTACATCTAACATTCCTATGTTCAGCTAAGCCAATCAAAATTGAGATCCCTATTTTGTCTGCCAGCTGGCCCTAAGGTTAGCCTCAGAAGGTCTGAGTCAAATACACTGCCACTAAAAAAATAATAGTTCAAAACTATTATTTAACAGTTACAGAAATGAAAGGGAACAAGAAAACTTTAGTAGGGAGGATTGAGGAAAGGACGATAAAGGAACGTGGTTCAGGAAGACAGAAGATGGTGATTGACACTGAATTGAAATTTTTGAAAATTGTAAGGAAGCAAGAAATTGGAAGGGAGTTCCACAGGTGAGAAGTGCGAGTAAAGAAACTGTTAGAAGTGGTGGTTGCATCTCACTAGTTTAACAGCAAAATAGTTAGATCTCGTTATAAATCTAGTAGAAAACTTCAAATTCATGTAATTGAGGCACTGAGGAGAAAAGCCCATCAGAAGTATGCCATGATTTTGTCATATATTACTGATTTTATTTGTCTATCTCAATTTGGTTTTCTGTAATGACCTTTTCAATGAAATCACTTTGACAGTAAGCTGCATCATTTTAGTACACCATTGTAATTCTGAGACCTCTTTTCATAACAATATACTTTCTTTATAAGATTTTGGTATCATGTGTTAAAAAAGAAATCCCCCGAATGTCGAAGATTCTTTTTTTCAGTCAGATTGTATTCAATTTTTTTTTCTTAGAGCATGCTGCAAATTCAAGTTCTGCCTCTTCAGAAAGTGCTCATGGCGCTGTACCGATTTGAAATGCCAAATGTGAACATGACACTCTCACTTTTTTTTTTATGAATGTCCTTGAGTGGGATTTCTGGCTAAAATGAAGAAATGATAGTTCTCAGCTCATCATTCAGTAGAATTTTAACCTCATATAATAATAGGTTCTAGGAAGGAAATTGTTGTCTGAACTGTTCTGAATGGCAGATAATTTCAATATTTTTTTCATGGGCAGCATATCTGAATAGAACATGTACAGAAAAGGAAAACATAATACAAAATGTAACAAGACTTATAGTGAAGGCTGATAATGGCTAATTTGATAACTGTAATTTGTATGTGAAGTGTAATTTCTCCTATATATATATATATATATATATATATACCGGATGTAACAGTAAAATTGTCCAAAACGTGTAACACCAAAATTGTCCATTTGTTAGATTAAGCTCTGAACCGTTGTATCTGAGAAATGATTAAAGATATTTTACTGGAATTCTCCAAGGTTTTTATAACACTACTGGACTCTACTTTGAGCAATAAGAATGTATAATTACTTTCCAAGCTTAACAGAAGAATCGTGATGAAATTGTTCATAAATGAAAATGACATGTTCATCATTAATTAATCACAGCTTAGGATAGGAAGTTCATGAAGGATCTAAATAAAGTTTGAAAAAATATATATTATTCCATGATCATTTTACAACTTATTCAAGATGATCTTTGCCCTCTCTAACCTTCTAACTTTCTGTCCTGGAGTAACAAGGTGCCTCACAAGTTTCACGTACGATTTCATTTCCAAGTCTGTTTTCACTGCTGTTTGGACTGTTATAGCTGAAACTACTCTCTCACGTGCCAAACGTCTTATGGATTGAGTGGGATCTTCTCTAATTGATCTCTTTAGCTCTGTTGAAATGTTGATCCCTCTTTCTGTTGTCACCTCCTGAACCAGTTTTCCTCTCTACTGTTCCATCTTTTTTAAACTTATTCAACATTCTCTTGATGGTTCTTGAATGTACTTTGAGAATGAAAGCCAGTGTGTGAATGTTAGTACCATTACTGAAGGCCTGAATGATCTTTTTCCTCTCACCATTGCTCATTTGGAAAGCCATAGTGGGGCTGACAAGAAATGATTTTAACCTGTTCTCTTTGTAGCTGAATGACTCAAAGGGTTTTTCATTTATTCTTCTGACAAATGGTATCAAGTTAAATATCTGAAAGCTTGGAAAAAAGATACTTAATTAGTTTAGTGTTTTTTTTTATATATTAAACATTTTGTGGGCTGGATAATTATGCTATTACATGATTTGGACAATTTTGCTGTTACATCTGGTATATATATCTATATATGTATCTATATCTATATCTATATATATCTATATCTCTCTCTCTCTCTATATATATATATATATATTATTCTATTTTAAACTACAACTCTGGTGGTGGGCAAAAACAGAAAATAAAATTTGTAAATAAAAAAATATTAGACAAACTGATATTCAGAAAAAAAATTCTCTAAAAAAAAAGAAAAGACTAAAAACATCCATATTGCTTGAAAAAAATCAATCAGCACTGCAATGTTGAGCCAAAAGGAAAAAGAAATATCGACAGAGTACATAAGTTGAATGTAAAATTACTCAATACACTATGTAGAGCAAAATTAAAGTGCCTAAAGAGCCAGAACCTATTTACCTAGGTTTCACCTACTGGATCATCAGAATAATTCTGACTTCACCAGATTTAGTTTTAAAATAATATATATATATATATATATATATATATATATGTATAATTAATACAAGTAAATGGTTTGTCACTGAACTGATTGATGTTAGTTTCAGCATCCTGACTCCAGAATTTGGTAGATGGACACTCTGAGAATCACTCCATCCACTCATCAGGGTATCAGTCTAAAAAGAATTTTAAAAATAAATCTGAATGCCTTTTACAGAGTAAAGGCACTTTATTAGTGAGGAATGCAACACCTTTGAGCATGCTCAGATCAAGCATTCTCAGATCAAGCATGATCTCTGAAGAGGCATTCATTCTTATTGGCCAACTAATTTGTGGTCTTTGAAACGTAGTGTGTGTGAGTGCATGCTGTTGTTGATGGCAAGTTATGTAAACCATCTGAAAAGTCACCATAATAAACCAGAAGCAAGTCAGTTATGCCAATTTACCTCATCGTCCTGCCACCAATAGCAGTGTTGTTCGTAACAAGGTCTGCAGATCATCATCTGGACTGAGAAGACGCATGGTGGTACACAGAAGACTTGTAGGGTGTGCAGATCTAATCAACCCATGCATGATATCTATGAAATCAAATGCTGGTCACAAGAGTCATCATGTTAGAGGCCATGGACATTGAAACAAGATGGAAGGCATTACAAATGATGCAAAGGGTGAGGCTGTGGGTCTCATCTGAGTAAGATGCAGTAATCACCATACTGTAAAAGTCTACATAGGATGTACAAGACACGAGTTCAAAAAACACTTTAACCAACATCAAAGTTCTTTTAGGATAAATAAATACCAAAATCAGACGTCCCTATCAAAATATTTCTGGCACTTAAAAGAAACCAATAAAACACCTACAGTAAAATGGAAATTAATAAGAAAAGCTAGAATATGTAGGACATTAAATGACCCATGTCCTTTGTGCATACATGAGAAACTATATATTACTAGGTTTATAAAAAATAAAAATTTACTGTATCAAAGAAATGAAATATCTATTCTTTGCCAATAATGTCAAAAATAATATTTAATAAAAAAGAAAGCTGTAATATACATACTTATATTTGATATTTAATAATAATTTTTAAATAATTTAAGTAATTCTATTACATTTGTTTGTTTTAAAATGAAATATAGTAATTAAAAGTAAAAATAATATTGTAAAATTGTAGTTCAATACAACGTATTCTAATTCAAACACCCCTTTTAGAAAGAATCTTTATGTATACAAGTATAAATTTAATGGGTAAAAATGCTGAAAAACTTTTTGTTGTTTAAAAAAACCAGACGATATGCATTGAACAGATGTCAAAATTTGTTGAAAAATGCACCCCTACCCTACCTAGATATAAAATCTTTTCAAAAGTAACTCAAATTTAATACAATAGTTGTTAATAAAAATGAACACACTACGGCCCCTGCCTAAATGATTGGATTTGTCTGTATCCTTGGGAACAAATTGTATGTGCTTTTAAAACTAAGAAAATTTCAAAATAATTTATTCCAAAATTCGCTTGAAAATGAAACAGAACTAGTATTTTAATTTAATTAAATAATCGAATTCAAAGTTGTTAGTTTCTGTTTTTGAAACATGGTAATTCCTGTGTAGTGAAGGAACCATATTTTTAATTCAGCTAATTTATAATATTTATGTTTTGTAAATTTACACTGAGCACTGTTTTGTAAAAACAAAAAATATCAATAAGAACACAGGATTATATATCTTACTATTCTTTCTTTTTTTACTATAATATATATATATATATATATATATATATATATATATGTATATATATATATATATATATATATATATAAATGAATATATTTTTATATATATGTATATAATAGGAAAGGAGAGTTAGATTAATGGTCCAGAGTTCTTTAGTATTTATGTGTTTTAGGCTTCAGTGAGTTATTCTAAAACATCACTTGAGAATGAAACTGTACTGTAGATTTTAAGTTTAATATTGGAATTAAACTTTAGGATTTGAGCCAAGTTTCGAAACAGTAATTTCTGTCATGATGGAATCTTATTTTCAAGAAACAATTATAAAAATATATATGTATATATATATATGAATATATATATACATAAACATATATATATATATATATATATATATACAAGGTAACCAAAAAAGTTCTGTCCGTTTTTTGATTAGTCATTGAATGAAGTTGAAATATATACAAAATGCGTGTAGCAATTGTTTTCAAATTCAGACACCCGGAAGTAGGAACATCAGACATTATAAAAAACACGTGCACTGTGCCCGGCCATCAGTTATAAGCCGGACAGCTGTGAGAAGGATGGAAGTGTCTAGAGATCTCGTTTGGGGCTGTTTGCTTTACAACTTCAAAGTGGGCTTATCAGCAGCTGCATCAAGTTGTTGCATATGTCAAGCATTTGGGGATAGTGCTGTGGATGAACGTACTACAAGGCGTTGGTTTCGAAAAATTCAAGTCGGGAAATTTGTCTCTCCATGATTTGTCTCTTGCAGTGGACAACAACAGGTCTTGAATGACGGAGTCCTGAAGGCGGCTATTGAAGAGGACAGTAGTCTAATGTGTGGTGAACTTGCAAGACAGTTCAATGTTTCCGATGAAACAGTTAGACTTCACCTGCACTGCCTAGGTAAGACGTACAAACTGAGCAAGTGGGTTCCGCAAACGCTGTTGGAGGTCCACAAGGGACGAGTGGCAGCCTGCGTATCGCTGCATTCTCGCCACCGTACCGCATCCTTATTCAATCAAGTGCTTACCAGTGATGAAAAGTGGGTTCTGTATGAAACTCCCAAGCATTCCAGACATTGGTTATCTCCTCAGGATGCTGTCCCTCACACCACAAGACTGCCTATGCACCCACACAAGATTATGCTTTGTGTCTGGTGGACAGGTTGTCAAGTGGTTCATTATGAACTGCTACCAACATGCCAAACGGTCACTGGAGACCTATACTCGTAGCAGTTGAAACGTGTGCAACAGGCATTGTGCCAGAAGGTGCCAGCACTGGTGAATCGCAAAGGTGTGCTTTTCCTCCATTACAACGCCAGGCCACATGTCGCGCGAGTGGTCAGGGATACCATACAGCAACTTGGGTGGGAGACTTTGTGTCATCCACCTTATTCACCTAACCTTGCGCCATCCGATTACCACCTCTTCCACTCCCTGGATAATCATCTTCGTGGGAAATCCTTCACCAATGAAGCAGACTTGTGCAAAGCCCTCCGGACTTCTTTGCGTCAAAACCCCCAGAGTTCTACTGCAAGGGCATTGAACAGCTGGAGACACGTTGGCAGAAGGTTTTGGATGCCGATGGCGATTACTTCGAAGACTAAATATAAGTTACATATACTGTGAAGTGTTTTCTTTTTTTCTTTTCTTTTTACCTTGTATATATATATATATATATATATACATATATATATGAAGAAATACAGTTTTAAGGTATGCTATATTTATGGGATAAAGTGCTCAATATCAGAGAGCGTATGTAAATATAAATATAAAAGTGTACATTGAAGTCAATATTCAGAGGCGACAGGCTGTTTCATTCTAGACGCAATTGTCAGGCCGCCAATTGCGTCTAGAATGAAACACCCTGTTGCCTCTGAGTGTTGACTTCAATGTTCACTCATATATTTATATTTATATAAATATTTTAATATATTTCCTGTTTATATGTTATTTTTATAGATACAAATATTTAAGTAAAAATTTATTAATTACATTTACTGGCCTGAATATCCGAGAAATTTCATAGAAAATGTGTCCTCTGATAGGAATTGAACCTGTATCCTACACGGAACCATCATATACGATACGTATTATCTATGAATTTTTTTCAGACATTCAGGCCGGTAAATGTGGTTAATATGGTTTATTATAAACAGAGCATTTTCTCAAATATTTGTATCTATAAAAATGACGTATAAACAGAAAATATATTAAAATACCTATATTTATATATATATGTGTATATATATATATATATTTAAATTTACTGTTATATATGTGATAATTATGTTAGACAAATTTGTAAACTTCTATTTCACCTGTTTCAATGATGGAGCAGTGTCATCAAAAAAAAAAGAACCTCATTTCAATAAAATGTACATTGAAGAGATAAAATGTAGTTTACATTAAACATATCAATGCTTAACTGAACACCTGATTAAATTGTTTTTCTGTTGATGCCAATTCATCATCAAAATATTTCAAAATAGAGCTTTTCCATATATTTACCACACTCAACTCATCCAAATTTACACACACACACACACACACACACACACACACACACACACATATATATATATATATATATATATATATATATATATATATATATATATATATATAAATGGGCACATGGCTTAGTGGTTAGAGTATTTGCTTTCTGATCATGAGACCTGGGTTTGAATTTCACCATGGTGGATTTGTCAGGAAGGAGACTTCCTGATGTTATCAGTCTAGAAAGGGGATGATCCCAGAGTGTGGCACCTTTGGAAATTGCTTGAAAACCATACCATGGGTTGATGCAAGCCTTGTGAGCGAAATTGGGTAGATGGAACACTTGGGGCTGTCGAGAGCTGTGCTAGCACAAAGTCACAAGTCATCATGACTGAGGGTTTGTGTGTGCTGGTGTTATTCTGATTGCTGATCATTCTTAGATAGTAGCACACTCTCTCCCAGAAACTACAACTAAGGTTTGCTCAGAATAGTTGCACTATAAACCACAGGTTGGCTCTGGGTGTTGAAGAATTACAAATGTGCTTGAAAGAGAGTCTGCAATAGGGATTGGTTAGCCACCCTTTTAGATGAGTATTCTCGAATATGATTGGCCAGCCATTATATATATATATATATATATATATGTATATATATATATATATATATATAAACCTACCTAGGTTTCACCTAAATGGTTCTTCAGGGTAAAGCTGGCTGAAAAGGAAAATTATGGAACAGTATTTATTGCTAAGACCAAAATTAACCATGACCATGTGACAAAAAAAAAAATAACTGACGGGGGGAGGGGGTTATGTACGTTATTGAACAACCAACAAAACAAAAAAATCACCAACAAAAAACAAAAGAATAAAACAACCTTTTTTACAACAGTCCTTTTACGCGTTTTTTTTTTCTTTGGACTTGGAACTTAAACACTTGATTGTTTTCGCCTTGTTTTTTTCCTTGGGTACCAATTTGTTCTATGCAAGTTGAGCTATCTGAGGTTTTTCCAAACAAGTGCCACCATTTATATAATATATATATATATATATATATATATATATATATATATATATATATATATATATATATGTATATGGGAGTGTGTGTGTGTGTGTATGGGTAGGTGTGTCATAAAATGAAAAAAAATGTATTTGGAGCAGTAATGTCAGACAAGCAAAATATTTAAAAAATCTTTAAATTTTAAAAATGATAAAAATCATCTGCACTAGCCCTGTGTGCCTGATTATGATCGATGTTTATATCTCACTACTCTCCTAGTAGACATATATAATTCCATCTAAATGAACATTACTTTAGTCTGATGAAGTCAATTTAGAGGATGGAACACGTTACACAGAATTGTTTAATTTCTCATGCAATTGTTGTGATATGTAGAAATGTATACAATGTTTCGGCTCTTGTACACCCTGGCCTTCTTCAGGTGATTGGAATTTTGAACTGAACCCTTTATTTCCTCCACCAGGGTAGACTGTTCTAGCTCCACATGCCATGCCGTTTCTGGATGTCTCCCTTTAACTCAACTCTCCAAGTTTTTGTTCATCACTACAGTAGCCAGATATTGAACTCACAACTCTTTTGGTCAAGTCATTGTATCCAACCAACTCTTTTGTCCAAGGATTCAGTTCAAAATTCCAATCACCTAAAGAATGCTGTAGTGTACAACGGCCGAAACATTATTGAATATGGCAATAAAGATGAGGGAAACAGTCTGAACAGTGTAAATAAAAACTCTCCCCATTGTTGATTGTCCGAAGCACTTTTGGCCAGGTTTAAACCATTTTCAAGGGAGTTTTTAGTCTTGTTAGTTAATTTTTATGTTTTTGAGTGTGTGAGATGTATTATTTGAGAGTTATATTAGGAGTAGACGTCAAGTGTTGGGCATGGCTGGAATTCAAGTGAGCGACTTTCTATTTTTAAAAGACTTTTAGCACTTGTTAAACATCGTGAAGTTGATCGTGGGCGAGAGCTGTTTGATATACAGGCCCTCTTTTATAATGAGATGTTTCCAGAAATTTGATTTACAAAGGACTCTAGTACTCGCTCACTCCCACCAAATGAAAAAAAATGTAAGAACACTGGAAAAACTGAATAAAAATGAATAAAATTTTCCTTGTCCATTATATTTAACAAAAGATGTTTAAAAGAAAAGTTGCTGCTGTAATATAAATTAATATATGTATATATATATATATATATATATATATATATATATGTATGGAGGAGAAGAGGAGGCATGAAATGCTTAAAAGAGATGTGTGTACAGGTGTCCCCATTAAACTTCCTGAAGAAACCCACAGGCAGCTTGATCTGACATGTACAGATTGTAGTAGAGTGTGTTTATCAATGGCTGGTCTAAGGAGTCACTTGAGAGCGCACCAATGGAGGGTGGAAATTGACTAGAAAGCCGGAGACATCCAGCAACTGAAATTTGATATGTGTGGTAAGATATGCGGGTCCAGAAGCGGTTTCATGCAACATTTTAAATTGCATAACAATGTACCACCCGCTATTGGACCACTTAAGTTCCCTGTTTGTGCCAGAGTATGTAGGTTCCTTGCTGGTCTAAAGAGCGACATTCGTTTGGCACATCAGTAGATATTCTCCAAAAAGATATGTAGTAATGGCCATACTTGGACATGAATTGGTAACCACCATATATATATACATTAACTAAGGTATATATAAGTCTGTGTATACAAGTTGCTCTCCAAAAGATTAGGTAAATTGAATAAAGTTAAATTCATTGACCTTTGGGTCTGTTTTTAGATATTTATTTATTTTTTTACAGGGAAAACCTTTATTGCACTGACTGCCTCAAAATTATATTCATAATAAATGTCAAGAAAAATATAATTTCATGAATGTTAGTATTGCTACAATATCTACATAAAGGATTATTTCAACATATAAAATCGAATGATAATCTTGTTTTGTTTTGTGGAGGAAAAGAAGAACATTATTAAGGAGAGAGAACAATAAAAGAACAGGAATTAAGAAGACAGGAGATAATGATTGACATTACATTTAAACTTTTGAAGATCAAACTTAACAGGAAAGCAACAAGCTTCCACAAGTGAGAAGTGCGATAGAATTATTAAATTATTAGCATAGAGCTTATGGTTACATCTCACCAATTCAACTGTAAAATCATGTGACTTTTTTTGCCAACCTAGCATTGTGCTTAAATTTGCAAAGTCTAGGTACCAAAGAGGAAAGTGATATTTATTCTGTGAAAATACAGAAATGTGGCACATGGCCAAAGGGGGGATTGGGGAAAATAGGACGGTCTTCATCTGTCTTAACTATAACTTAGCTAGCCGCAAACACTGACCCAATCGTACGAACAATATTCCTTACACCAAAACACCACATTCATCCGTACCGTTCTTACTACAACCACCATAATACCTCACTGTCTCTATGAAAATACTGACTAGTCCCCATATGTACAATTCAATGTCTGTGGGGGGAGGGGAATAAAATAACAAAGAGGAAAGCTCATCAGAGCAATTACCATGAAAATATTTATAAAAAAATGCAGAGGGAAACCTTATTACAGTGAGTGACTGAAGGTGACATTATTTGTATTTCATCAGGGATCTCTAAATATATAGCAAAACATCCAGACCAGATGTGGCAGTAATATTCAAAGCAAAAACAGATGGTAGATCTATAAATGTGTAAGAATGATTCTGGCAAGAACAATTGCTGACCATGACACAGTAAACCAACTTTTCTAGCAGCAGATCTAGCAATTGATTGAATTCAAATCATCTTAGAGTCAAGAAAATTATTCCAAAACTGAGAAGAAAAGTGCTCTTGAAACTTCATACTCTCAAGAATGCTTGAACACTTAAAATATGTTTTTCCTTAATATTTAGCAAGTGCAAGATGATTATCCATGTAGTTTTTGGAATAACTTTTGGGCGATCATGCATCTTTCGATACATGACTGACTAGGCAAATCTTTCCTGTTGCTGTTACTTTTTCTGCAGTAGACTGGTTGTCCAGTCTGCTATTCAACCCATAGCTGGGAGTATTTGCGCCTAAGTGAATATAATGAACCTGACTGGAATTTGAACTTGCCTCCCCGATCTCTTATTCATCTGAACTGATATCCATTACACGACAGATGAAAAATATAAACAACAAATTTAAAAATCCAAGAGATGTGTCGTAGAGTTTTAAAGCCAGTTAGTAAATTTAACTGGATTGTGTAAAAGTAACAATTGTTTTTAGTTTTACTTAAAACGTAATGAAAATAACGTTTATTATGCCCAGTAGTTTGCGATGACATAAGTCAAAAACAAAAATAGTAAAATTTCACCCTTGACTTATAAATATGCAAAAATTTAAAAATCAACTAAATACAACAAGTTTCTGGTTTTAATTATAATAATTGTGTGAATTCCAAGCACATGACTGCAAAGACTAATAATTCTGGTAGAAATGTCCACATTTTTGTTCCAAGATTGTAATGTGAAAAAAAAAAAAAAAAATGGTTTGAGCAGGAGATAGATTGGTCATAAAATGGTTTAAATAAGCCTACTGAAAATGAAACCTATTTTTGAATTTTAGAAATTCATTTTTTAATACTTATCTTTTAATTTGATTTTTCAAATTGTAACCTCTTTGTTATTTTTTTGGTTTTATTTATCCTATAAAACCCTGAAAAACAATCTATAAAAAGAAAATTAAAACCTAAATGATATATCTATAATATTTTAAATAGAGTCTTTGAAAAGCCCTCAATACAAATACTGCAAGTGGACTTCCAGTCATATCATGTTGAAACACCAGATCTCTTAAAATCGGCAAAGTTAAGCAACATCAAGCCTGGTCAGTACCTAGCAGATATGTGCCATCAGTAATTACTCAGGGTCGGCAGCTTGTGACCTTTATGTAGCAAATCTATAAAGAATAAACTACTTAGCATTTTATGCATAATAATCAGTGTAATCTTCATAAGTTTGTTGGATTATGTGCATATTGTGCCACAGAAGGAAAATATGCTGATCCTTTTTATTCGTGGTAAGCTCTGCCTGCCATGTTTACTTAGATGGCATGTTCCTGGTAGCCAGATAGGTGACCAGGTTGGGATATCAGCTGCTGTGAGCTTTGAATTCTTGATTATCTGTGAAAATGATACCTTGGGAAAAATAATTTCCCATTGGCTTCTATGCAGTTTCTGAATTCAGACTTTTTCTTTTCCTAAACTGGCTTCTATCCAAGGCTATAGAGTGCTACAAATTTACACTGATATTTAACACATAACTGGGTTGGATGTTTGCCATTCACAGGCTTACGGCCGCATATCACATTCAAACATCAGTCCTTGTACAATCACTGAAGTTAAGAAATGTCAAGCCTGGTCAGTACCTAGATTGGTCACTACTTAGGAATACCAAGTGCTATAAACTTGAATGTGTGAGCGGTGTAATGGGTAACAACTTGGAATTGGAAATCTAAGAGCTGAGTTCCAATTCCAGTTGGGTTCGTTATATTCACTTATGTGCAAATACCTTTGGGACAGGTATGAATGCATATCTTCTTGTGGGGCTTACAGCTGCTTCACTTTCAAACACTGGTTCCTGTACATTCACCAAAGTTAAGCAAAGTTGAGTCTGGTCAGTAACCAAGATGGATGAATTCTTGGGAATACCAAGTGCTCTAAGCTTGTATGTGTGGGTGGTGTAATCAGAGAGCCGAGTTCCAATTCCAGTTGGGCTCGTTATATTCATTTACAAGCAAATACCCCTGAGAAAGGTATGGATCCACATTTGCTCCTCCTATCTATGGGTTAACTAGTAGGACTTGTATCAGTAAATCATTGTTATCTCCAAAGACATTTTTCTAACAATCTAAAAATATTTTCTGGCTTTAAAAATCTGCAGAGGTGTGATAAGCTGCAGAAAATGAATAAATAAATAAAAACATCTCTGTTCCTGCAGCTATGGGTTCATTAGTACATCATCATCATCATAATTTGACTGTAGTCTGTGTCATTGAGCTAACGTGAATGATCCTTTCTTTAGCTGTATAGTATGTGCTATGCCAGGGCTACATATAGTTTTGAATTCAGAATTACTTTCCCCTAGACCAGTTGCCCCACTAAGTCTATAGAACCCAGTCTATCCTACTATTCACCCATAGCTGGGGGGAGAAGAAGAGGATTCATACCTTTCTCAAGGGTATTAGCCCATAAATGAATGTAGTGGATCTGAGTGGAATTTGAACTCAGCTCTCCAATTCCTCAATCCGAGCTGCTATACATTATTCCACCGTGCCTCCATTAGTACAACTTGCATCAGCAAATTATTTTTTCTCCAAAAATGTTTTCTTACAATCTAAAAATATTTTCTGGCATTAAATAATATGGAAAGGGTTGATAAGCCATAAAAAATCTATTAATCAATCAATAATCCTTTAATAATCATAATATTAATAATAATTATAAGCTAAATGAATTGCTATAATAAATAATTAAAAAGAAATAATGGCAATAAAACGTTATTTTAACATCTTTGAGAAGCCTGCCATTTTCTGTACTTCTAAAATCTATCTTATCCATGTTGTATAATTATCTCTGATAGGGATAATTTGGTGTATCTCATTTAACTTTCTTCATTTTGGTATTTGCCCAGCTGGGCAATGTTTTATGAATATCATTGATCTCAATGTCTGTAACAATTACCTCACCTCTCCTGATCGGCAAAAACTCTAGGGAAGTAGAGTCATGCATTTCAAAACGAGTCTTCAGGCAGCTTGGCACCGGTGCGAAGAACCTGACCGCAAAATCCCACAGCATGCTGAACCTGGTAGGCTTCGGGATATCTCTTTACGCTTGCCAACTACTAATGTCATGGCCATTCCTTCCCCTTCTTCTGTCTTTACTTGCTTAATTGTTGGAAACTTACCCAAATTGGTTTGCTAAAATCTTGGCGGCTGCATAAAGAGACAAGGGAAATGTTGGAGATAAGCAAACAAGGAGAAAGTAATTTAAGAACCTGATTCTCAGTTTAAGAAGCAATGTATCGTTTTCTACAATATATTGTTCGAAAGCATCTGAATTCAGGTTTTGAAAGAAGTTAAGCTTATGGTAGTTTGAAATTGTTCAGTTTTGAACAAGAGTCTAGTATCAGATGGTGGTAGAGTTAGTGCTTTTAAGTTAAATATCTTCAGCAGTCTGGTGTGTTGAATAACTCCAGCTATAAATATGTATCTGATATTGAACATAGTGTAACAGTTATCTGTACAGTAAATGGAAGTAGGTTTAATTTCAAGTTTAGCCTGTTGTGTTCACTTCCCACTAATGTCCTTGTGAATGGCTTGATGGACCTCTTTTTTTCTTTTACAGCTTATTAACCTTTTGAAGGTTATATGAAGTCGGAAAGAATTTTAAGACTGTAAAAATATTTTTTAGATATTCACGATTTGCTGATGCAAGTCCTACTAATTAACCCATATCTGGTTGGGAGAAGAGGTGGGTTTATACATTTTCCAAAAAGGTATTTGAGTGTAAATAAATATAACATGCTCTATGACTTCCAATTCTGAATTCTGAACTGTTATCAATTACAGGGCTGCAGTCATCTATCTAGTTACTGACCAGACACAATGTTTTGTACGACATATTTTTTGAGGCATCTGAATTCAGGGTTCGAAAAGATTTATCCTTAAAGCAGAATTCAGATGATAAGAGTCTCATATCAGATCGTTGTAGAGTTAATACTTTTAAGTTAAATATTGTGTATATTCAACATTCTGGTAGGATGAATAACCTTGGCTATAGTGAATTTCTAAGTGTAGCTTAGATGTGGCACAAGGCCTAAAGTGTTGAGCGCTCAGTGAGGTTGAACTCATAATTGATCTAATGAGACATGCTTGTTAGCCATTACATAATGTCGAAGTGCCCTAACCCTGGCTATAAAAATATATTTGATCTTGAACTTATCAACCTGCAGGTTATATAAAGGCAGAAAATATTTTTATATTGTAAGAATTTTTTTGGAAATAATCATGATCAGCTGATACTAATTAACCTATAGTTGAGGGGAGTAGAGTTGGATTGATACCTTTTCCCAAATATATTTGCATGTAAGTAAACATAATGGACCCAACGAGAATTAGGACTCAGCTCTACATAATTAATAAATAATAATTTTGACAATAAAAGTAGAGTTTTCATGTTTTCTGAATACTTTTGGAACCAACTGTTGGTTGGATCTGAAGGTTTAAATAGGTTGATGAATTTGTCTTTTATGTCTTATCAACCTTTTGCTGGCAATAACATACATGATCAGTCATACTTGATTTCATTGTCTATGATGGGAAATTTAATGAATCCACAAACCGAGTTATGGCTTGATGAACAAAGTGAGACAGTTGAACTTTGTAAAAACATACTTTATACTAGAAACACAATGCATAAGAAGAAATAGAATAGAGGCTCACTAAAAATATGGTGTTCATATTCTGCTTGTATTAGCTGCTTTGTCCTTGCATTATTCAGGTTAGCCCGTGGTCAGTGTATCCTGTTCTTGAGTAGGCAGGGACATGTTTCTACCTTTCAAAGTCTTCTCAGTGTCTCCTGTTGGCGTTTGAAATCCTATTTCATGCCTAATTTTGAGTTTCTTTCATTATCAGTATATAATAAACTCTTCTTATTATCAGCAGGAGCCATCTACCAAATGAAGATGGTCTATATTTTTTATACTACATGTATTTTTAGTGTTTAATAGAGAATTTAAAAGTTAATGATAAAGGGAAAAGTAATTGATAACACCAAACTGTAACTTTTTAAAAATGTATTTCTACTTTGATAATATCTATAAACTATTTGTATCTGATATTTAATATTCTAAAGTTTGAGTTCCTTTCAAATAAATTTGCCAAAATGAGCATCTGATGTGGGACTTTGTCCTAAAAGTGTAATTAGACAAAATAAACTCTTCACTGCCAATAAGAGATTGGGACTGACTTTTATAGTGTTATTTCTTATTTTTCTTTTCAATCAAGTTTCCATCTTCTTCAAAAATATCGTTGTTGGTGAAAACTGAATGGAGGTGCCTGAATTGCTTTCTTAATTAAATTTTCTTTTTTCTTCTTTTTCTACACCAGGTTCCTCAATATTACAAACTTCAAGAATACACAACCTACAACGTTCATACCTATTCGTATTTGTCTCCCAACCCATCAGACTATCAGGTCAGAAAGAAGGTAAGGACCAATTGGTTTATTTGTCAGATGTGAAGCAAATTAAAACTGTTTAGCTCGAAATCATCTGGTGACATGCGTGATCAAAATGTGTACCTTTAATATAGCAGCGACATTTTTATTTACTTATTGTTATGATTGCACAAACATGTCTGTTTTAATTTGGCTCACTGACAATTTATTGACTTCAGGAATTTTTTTTTTAATCATTTCACCCTAAGCAAGGCAATAAAGCCTCTAAGATGCAAGAAGAAAAGAGTGAGAAAGAATAAGAGGAAAAGAGAAACATTATTAAGGAGCGAGAACAATAAAGGAATTAAGATGACAAAAAATCATGATTGATATTGTATTTAATATTTTTAAGGTCAAATTTGACTGGAAACTAAAAGGCCAGAAGTGTGAGAGAAGATACAATTAGCATAAAACTTACAGATGCATCTAACCAATTCAACTGTAAAATGGTGAGACCTAGCTGCCAATCTAGTCAGCCGGTGAAGTGTCAGACATGATACACACTAGGGCAATTATGTCTCAGTCGATTCATGAATGACTTGGCAGAAGATTTTCCTGCAGCAGGTTGCTGTTTCTTTCTATGATAGATTGGATGCCAATCAAGGCTATATCACCCAGTCTGTCTTTCTAATCAACCCATAACTGAGGTGAGAAAAGATGGATTCATATCTTTGCCAAGGGTATTTGTGCATAAGTAGATTTAACAAACCCGACGGGAATTGGAATTCAGCTCCCCGATTTCTCATTCCAAGCTGATATACATGACACCACACTGGCCAATGCTGTACTGGACTTAAATTCATAAAGTAAAGGTACCAAAGAGGAAAGCTTATCAGTACAATTACAGTGAAATTATTTATAGAAAAGGCACAGGGAGGCTATGTTGCGGTGGTGGGGAAGTGATATTGATCAGATAGTATAAAAAATATTGAAAAGTCGTCAATGGGGCCAAGAAAATAAATACGAATGATGCATTATTTCATGATTATTTTATAATCTGTGGGCATGTAGCTGAATGGCTAGACTGAACATGAAACCTGGGCTTTGTATATCCCAGTGGTTAATCAATTGAAATGGCCCCAGCCTGCTGTTGGAAAGTGCCTTAAAACCATAGAATGACTTGTGAGTCAAACATGGTAGAGAAAACAATTGTGAGCACCATTAACGGGTGTGTCAATTCACACCTAGAAACTCTTCTGATTACTTGCATTATTCACATTATTCGGAATGTTATCCACATCTTCATTGCCATATTCACAACCTTTCGACTGTCGTATGATCTGGCTTTCTTCAGGTGATTGGAATTTCAAACCAAAACCTTTATTTCGTCCACCAAGGTAAATTGTTCTAGTTCCACGTGCCATGCCCCTTCCTGATGTCTCAGTTATTTTCCTTTTACTCAACTCTCCAGGTTTTTGGTTCACCATTGCTGTGGCCTGGTATTGAACTCACAACTTTTTGGGTTTAGTCACTGGATCTAACCAACATCTTTATCCAGTGGGCCAAGTGTCCTTCAGCATAAAATGAAGATGAGGATAACAGTTCGAATAATGTAAATAATGCAAGTAATCATAATGCCTCATCTCAGAGATATAGACAGAAACCCTTCTGACTTGGTTGACAGTCTATCTAGAGATGGTGACTCAATAAAAACACTTAGTAACCTGCACCGGGAGGAGGCAGGGTGGAGTAATGGTTAGCGGCTTGGATTGAAAAACTGGAGAGCTGAGTTCAAATTCCAGTCAAATCCATTACATTCCCTTACATGCTAATAGCCTTGGGAAAGGTATGAATCCTCTTCTCCCCACCCAGCTATGGGTAAATAGCAGCACAGACCAGGTTCTATAGCCTTGGATGGCAACTGAGCTACCACAGAAAGAAATGGCAACCTACTGTAGGAAGAAAAAATCTGCCTCGTCAGTCATGTATCAAAAGATACATGATTGCCTAAGTGTGTATCATGCATGGCACATAACTGACTGACTGAACCTGCACCATGCTCCCATTAAAAAGCAAAATGATTGATACTCTTACAAAGTAAAATTGGCAGCTGCTCTTGAAAATGACCTTTGCTTAGTTGTTAAATGGGGCAAGAAAATGGCTTGTAAATAATAACGCCTCCAAAACGAAACTGCTATCTTTTAATCATCTTAGTGAATCATTCTTGTCTTCCAACAGCATGGCTGATGCTAACCTCCAGGAAAGAAACTCATTGCATCCTTCTTGATATCATGTTTTCTACTGACATGAAGTGGAATGATTATATTGAACCAGTTGCTAAGTCTGCTGCTATGAAAATTGGTTCACCAGAACCCATTTTGCACACTGAATATTGCTGCCATATCTGGTTCTCTGAGATATCCGAAGGAGAGTCTATGATGTTATTGGCCATGACCTGGCATCTCAACTTCAATCATTTTTCTCACCACTTCAATGTAACTTCTCTCTGGCTTTTCTATAAATATTTCATGGCAGTTGTTCTATTGGGCTCTCCTCCTTGGCACATCAGTCACATCAATTTAAGTGTACTACTAGGTTACCAACAAGGTCTCATTGTTTTACTAATGAGATAGATAGATGCAACTTTAAGTTCTATTCTAACAGTTTCTTTTCGCACATTTCTCACCTGTGGAAATTTCTTCTGGTTTCTTGCTTCCTTACCATCTTCAAAAATTTGAATGCAACATCTTCTGTCTTCCTGAAATCTGTTCCATTATTGTCCTTTCTCTGGACTAAAGTCTTGATTTTATTTCACTCTCAGTAACCCCTTGTGTCTTAGTGGCATAATCACCTTGATTGGGGTGAAATGATTTTTTAAAAACTCATGTAAGTTGCAGAAACTGTTGGAGATAGCGTCTTCTTTATCATGACCACCATAGACATGCCTAGCCGGTTATTTATATTTTGATCATAATTCAACTTACCCACTGCTATTCCTGACTTCCCTCAAGGTCATCAACAAGCCTGACTCAGCTTTTGCAGTATTTAAAAAAAAGAGTGGGCTAATTTGTACAGAGAACATTGCACAAAACTGGTCACAGGCAATTCAAATGATCCGAATCTGTTATTGCTTAAAAAGACACGGTATGAAGTATTGACTCGACAGCCATTATGTATTACACCACCCACAAATCCAAGCTTACAGCACCTGCTATTCTCAAGTGGTCACTCATCTAGGTACTGACCAGGCTTGATGTTACTTAACTTCGGTGAGGGTATGAAAATTGGTGTTTCAACCTGATATAGCCATAAGCCAGTTGAAATAAATGAGTATGCACTTAATTATGGCTCTTTTTCTCTTTGTATAATATTTATATATTCTTGGGCACATGTGCACAAATAAATATACATGGTGGATCAATAAATTCGTAATCTGGAGTGTCATTATTAACTGAATTTCAATCTGAAATTTTCACTGTATAATGTTCAATCCTTGTGATTAATATTCATTATGCAATTAAGAGCAAGAAGGAGATTATTTACATTACTTATAACCGAACATGGATATGTGGGTGGTGTAATGTATAGCAGTCTGGAATGGTGGAACAGTACACCCTTGCAATTAACCGATGTTGTCTTCTCTGCTTCAGTGCTTGTTGCTCACATTCCAATTGCGCGATTACATGTCCACAATGATGGTTTGGTCCATTGGTAGCAAGCTCATAGTGCACCACTTGTTGTCAAGTCCTCCAGAATTGAATTCAATTTTCCAGTTGATTTTTGTTATATTCACTTTCACACAAATACTCTTGGGAAAAGTATGTCCATCTATTCTCATACCCCACCTCTAGATATGAGCTAAATAGCAGATCTGACTCGGCTCTTCAGTCTTGGTTGGCAACCAATCTAGGAGAAGGAATACTCTGAATACAAAATCATATGTAGCCCTGGCAGCTAACAAAAGGATCGTGTAGTTAAAGTGGACCCAACTGATATCGTTTAATCAATCAGTAAAAGCAAAACCAGTGTCAAAATCTCTTCTGTTACTATTACAGCATATCAGCCCTTGTGTCTTCCGACTTTCCTGGCTGTCGGTCGATCTGGGTAACATTCAGGAAATTTTGAACTGAACCCTTTATTCAAACAGCAAAAGTAGATTGTTCTCATTCTGCTGTTCATGTGTCAGACAAAGAAAACAAGATAACACCTGCAAAAAGATATTGTATCATTGCTTGCAACATCTGGAGAGTAAAACAAAATATATTATTAAGTGTCTGCATGTTTGTGGAGCATATCAGCCCTTGTGTCTTCCAACTTTCCTTGGCTGTCGGTCGATCTGGGTAACATTCAGGAAATTTTGAACTGAACCCTTTATTCAAACAGCAAAAGTAGATTGTTCTCATTCTGCTGTTCATGTGTCAGACAAAGAAAACAAGATAACACCTGCAAAAAGATATTGTATCATTGCTTGCAACATCTGGAGAGTAAAACAAAATATATTATTAAGTGTCTGCATGTTTGTGGAGTGCTTTACAATAAATCATTCATTTTTTTTCTCAACTCTATATGAAAACAGTTCTGCTAATATTTATAAAAATCTGTCTAGTCACCACACTTCTCTTGCTAACTTCTGCATTTGATATTCAGTGCCTCCCTCTCTTTCATCACAAGACATTCCTTGGCATAGAAACTTCCATTAAGGGGTAGACTCTGGGGAAGCCATTTTGAAACACTTTCAGATGTTTTTTACATTCTTTAAAGAAGGAAATTATTTTGAAAGATCAATGTTTGCTGTCTAAAATGAGTGTTTTTTACACTATTAATTTAAAGGTTGATAGATTTATCTAAGTATAAGCTGATACTGATATATATATATATATATATATATATATATATATATATATATATATATATATATATATATATACACACAAGGTGAAATGGATAAATTGCTGTCAAAAATACGAAAAAATGAAAATAGCACTGACATTTCATTTTAACAGATATATTTACCAAAATTACACAAAAATATTTTGAAATTTAATAAAATTTTATTTAATAAAATCGCCATTGGTTTCAACCACTGCCTCCAGTGACTTCGGAATCTCATGTAACTTTTCTGGATGGTTACCTAGTTTAAGTTGGTGAATTCTGCCATAATCCTTGCCTTCAGTTCATCTTTGGTATTACAAGGAGTTTTGTTTATCTCTCGCTCAACTGC
>OZ038515.1:13648900-13658900 GCA_964036315.1 Acanthosepion esculentum
CTTTCTTAAGTCATTATTGGGTTTAGGTAAAGACAAACTTGGAATTTCAATAAATTTAAGAAATGGTGTCACAATACAATAAAAGCTGTTAGTGGTTAAACTCTTGAAGCCATTTTATAAAAGATTAAAAAATGCACTCTTCTTTAAAAAAATGTCTTCCTTGTTTGAGAAGGATTATTTGTAATTTGGAAAAGATGATCATTAAAATTAATCGACATAAAATATCTGTTGTTTTCAGTAGTACTTGCTTTAAAGAACATTTGATGACTAAATGCACAGAATCTATTCATCTATCTATACATATATCTACAAAACCTGTACATCAGACAGTGGCTAATCGAATAACAAAATGGAAAAAGTAACATATTTCATTCGAAGAAGGGACTCCTTCACATTAATCATGGTTTTATAAATAGAATCAATCTCATATATATGAGTGATGGTGGTATTGATGGTGGTGTGTGAAATACAACAAACACTGGTTACAATTTAATATTGAAAATGTTGATGGTATGGAAAAGCCTTGTTTTAAATTTTAACTTTGGTATATCTAGGTGTTTAAATTAACTGATCTCATCCAGCTTACTATCACTTTTGCTTTTCATTTTATTTTTATCACTGTTGCATTTAATTATTCCATATTGTAAGTGTTGCTGATTTGTTAGGAAAGAATATATATCAGATAGGGGATTTGGAAAACAATGCACTTACAATACATTTTAATAAATAATTTTTCCTTTAAATTAAAACTGTATTCTTGAATTGAAATTAGAGTCAGACCTATTTTTTTTTTTAAGCTTTTCACCCCAGGCAAGGCTGGAAGCCACTAGCATGCAAGGGGTTACAGAGGATTTGGAGCAAGAGCAGATAGGAGTGATAGAGGAAAGGATGTGGAGAAGGATGGTAGATAGATCAATGCAACTGGAGATGCCAAGTGACATTACATTTGAATAGTTGGAGATTATAGTTGTCAGGGAAACAGGAATAGGGAAGGGAGTTCCACAGGCATGAGATGTGAGATATGAAGCTATTGGAGTAAAAGAGACGTCTACATTTAACAGTTTCAACAGTGAAAGGGTGGGAACAGGATGCCAATCTCGTATGACGCTTGAATTCATGGAGCCTGGGAACCAGCGATAGCAGCTCATCGGAGCAATTACCATGGAAGTATTTGTAAAAGAGACAAAGAGAGGCGACGGCACGTCTGTGAGAGAGAGACTGCAGATGAGAAGCCAGATCAGGGCCAATTACATTGCATACCCGTCTCTGGATCTTATCAAGAACCCCGAGGCAAACAGCAGGGGCTCCAGACCATATATGGCAGCAATACTCCATGCAAGGGCGAATAGTTGATTTGTAAATTTGGAGGATCGATTCTGGGGAGAAAAATTTCCTGGCCTGGCACAGGGAGCCAATTTTCCTTGCGGTGGAGGAAGCAATTGACTCAATGTATTTGTTCCATGTCAGGTCAGCAGACAGTGTGAGACCGAGCAGCCGCAGAGAGGAGCTATTGAGAAGTTGAACTTCAGACATTCTAATGGGATGCAGGGAAGGATCCTTGTGGTGATTAATAGAGAGCAGTTTTGTTTAGGAGGCATTAAAGTTAACCAGCCAATTCCTGCCCCAGTTCACAACCGATTGAAGGTCCTTTTCAAGTGTATTTTTGGGGGAAAGATATCTTTTTGTATTAATATTGTTTTTTATTTAAAACTCTAAATCTATCTATATATTTGGGGGGGATTATTTCCAAAAATCCTGCTTCACTTTTTTTTTATGTAATTGTAACGAATTTTAGTTTAGATAAATTCTTTTTCATTTCAGTATTTAATAAATTGGTAGGTAGTATTATGTGTCTAGTGTTATCAAGTTTGTTTATATTTTATTTTTGTGGTTTTTGTAAGCTTTATTTTTAAGAAGCAACCATTTAATTTGGTGTGCTTTATTGTTTGAAGTAATAAAAATATGTCAAATTAAAAAATAAAATCTATTAATCTTTTAGAAATTGCTTTGTTTAAGTTTTGAATATGAAATTGAGCAGATATGCCTTTTGAGAAAATCTAAATTGGTAAAGTCTACTTTAAAGGCAAATAGACCCTTGCTTGATTTTGAAGCACTTTGGAGCCAAGCAGTTAAAGCACTTCGGATCTGACAGTAGTTTCTCTTGCAAAGGATGATGCAGATTTGAAGCCTGTACCAGACCAATATCCAGCAAGTCAGTTCAGCATTCTTTAGTTTAGCTTCTGTGGGATATGGACATAGTAACCACACGAAGCTGCCCTTGTTACCACCATGACACTGGAAACAGTGTCTCATATGACAGTGCCTCCAATTGAACCATGGATGACTGGCAACCTGTGGTGTGGTAAAATGTCATAGTTGAAGTTGTTTTGAGCTGATGGCTGGGGTTGGGTGGGATGCAGATCCCACAAAGCTATGAACACTTTTCAGTTTCTTACTGTGCAGGCTGGTAGATGTTCCATAATGGTATGCAGTGTATTCACATGGTATGGGCTGAATCTGCTGGTCTCCTTAAATACTTTAAGAAGTGTTTTAAGGGGACCAGCAGATTCAGTGAACACTGCGTTGTATCCAACATGACTCCATGTACAATGATAACAATACTAACCATGATAAGGTATTAGAGTAGGATCAGTTTCCCAAATTTTCAAGAATCAGTTTAAGGGGGATTATGAAGACTTCCGCTGAATGGTGTGTCTCACCAGTTTGCTCAGCATGATCTTATATGATGTGGTGGAGAAGCTCGCTCATAAGACCTGACACCTACAAATATCAGAAACAATAGACAGCTCTTGAGACAGCATAAATCAAAATTTCTCCTGAGGACTTCAGACCAATTGTAGAATCAATAATATGTCAAGATGCTGCACTTGTCCTGTGCAGATCACGTCTCATGATACAAAGCAGGAATGGGAAATCTGAGAGTTGAATCTGAATTTTCGTTGAGTTCAATATATTCCCTTATGTGAAAATACTCTTGGGAAAAAGTATGATTCTATCTCCTCACCCCTAGATATGGGTTAAATAGTAAAAACTTCTATCTGCAAAAGTCACTGTTATCCTAAAAAAAATTTAATGCAATATAAATTCACAAGCAAAATATTATTCTTAAATCTAAAATATATATTTTGGCTTTAAATAACCCACAAAGGTTGATAAGCCATAAAAAAAATCAATCACAATACTAATAGGCTACTTACCATTGTTTTTCATGTCAATTTAATTTATTTTAAGACATGAAAACATGTGGTAAGCTATGTAATATCAGTCATTCTATATGACAATGGATGCTGAGACTTCAGGCAAAGAAGACGCAGTTCTACAGAAGGATGCCGAGAATACCATTTTAGGGAAAATGGAAAGAAAAAAGATACTTGTTCTTAGAATCAGAAAGAGACAACTAAAATTTATTGTACACATAATGAGGAAAGAAGGCCTGAAGAATTTGACACTCACAGGACATACTGAAGGCAAGTGGGGCATAATGCTATTAACATATTGATATTTTTTGTCTTACCAGAAATTTAAGATATTGAATTACCTCCTTAAGAATTCCTTGAACCAAAAATGGGATCATTCTTGTATGGGATATAACAATATTACTGAAAAGTAGCGTAGAATTATGGTAAGAGAAAATGTTTCTTCTCTTGCTATCCCTCCCAGTCTCTGTTCTACCATCCATTTACACAAGCTTGTTCGGTAGCTTACTCAGTGTCTCCCTCTACAGCTCTTATCTTTGATATGTCTTGTGAGTGTTAAAAAAAACTTCTTTCCTTATTATGTGTCCCAGAAATTTCAACTGATTTTTGTTACCATTTTGTGAAAAAATTCCTTGTTGTTCACATGCTCCTTCCATGTTATTCTCAGGATTCTTTTTTAGAACCACATTTCTGTAGTCACAAGTCTTGTCTTCACCTGTGAGGAAATTATTTAGCATTCACTGCAATATGTTATAACTAATTTCATTGTCATATAACATTCACTGCCATATAGAATATATACATTCAGTCATGAAGCAATCACGACCATAGAGTTTAAATGCATTCAGTCATATAGTATTCAAAGCCATATAGGATAACCGAATTCACTGCAATATATCATAACTGCATTCACTGTTATAGGATGACTGCATTCATTCATGTAGCATTCTCTGCCATATAGGATGACTGCATTCATTCATGTAGCATTCTCTGCTATATTTAACAACATTCAGTCATATAGCATTCACTGGCATATAGAATAACTGCATTCTCTGTCATATATCATAACTGCATTCATTGTCATATAGTATTCTGGGCCATATAAGATAATTGCATTCAGTCACATCGCATTCATTTCCATAAAGGATAACTGCATTCAGTCATATAGCATTCAGTCAGATAGCATTCACTGACATATAGGATAACTGAATTCACTCATATAGCATTCATTGTCATATCGGATAACTGCATTTGCTGCCATATATCATAACAACATTCACTGTTATATAGCATTCTGGGCCACATAAGATAACTGCATTCAGTCATATAGCATTCACAGTGCTAAAGGATAACTGCATTCGGTCATATAGCATTCACTGCCATATACAATAAGTGCATTCACTGCTATATATCATAACTGCATTCACTGTCATATAGCATTCTGGGCCATATAAGATAATTCCATTCAGTCATATAGCATTGACTGCCTGAAAGGATAACTGCATTCACTGAAATAAATCGTAACTGCATTCACTGTCATATAGCATTCTGGGCCATATAAGATAACTGCATTCAGTCATATAGCATTCACTGCCATATATGATAACTGCATTCACTGAAATAGATCATAAATGCATTCACTGTCATATAGCATTCACTGCCATATACAATAAGTGCATTCACTGCTATATATCATAACTGCATTCACTGTCATATAACATTCTGAGCCATATAAGATAATTCCATTCAGTCATATAGCATTCACTGCCCGAAAGGATAACTGCATTCATTGAAATAAATCGTAACTGCATTCATTGTCATATAGCATTCTGCACCATATAACTGAATTCAGTCATATAGCATTAACTGTCATATAGAATAACTGCATTCACTGCCATATATTATAACTGCATTCACTGTCATATAGCATTCTGGGCCATATAAGATAACTGCATTCAGTCATATAGCATTCACTGCCATATATGATAACTGCATTCACTGAAATAGATCATAAATGCATTCATTGTCATATAGCATTCACTGCCATATAGGATAACTGCATTCAGTCACATAGCATTCACTGCCATATAGGATAACTGCATTCACTTTCATATAGAATAACTACTATTGATAATAGCAGTTAAGCACTTGTTTCTTTGTTTTACAGTCGAATTGGCTTGATCTGTAAGTTCTTTGTTAACAGTTTCTTTTCTCACACTTCTTGCTTCTCCACATATATCATGGATTAAAAAATAAGAAATGATAGATGATTGCCCTTAAAATATTCGACAACATATATTAAATCATTTTGGATATCTCTTAAGGGTGAATTTCCAAATATTACAAAAAAGCAATAGAATACTTTCTTCCATTCTCAACATCCTATGTATGCAAAACAAGCTTTTCTGTAATAAACAATATTAAAATAATAAAATCCATAATTGCTAGAATCCTTTGAAGAATATTTAAGAATATGCCTGTCCAATATTCAACCTTGCAAAATAGATAATCTTAAAAAAAATATCAAGCTCATATATCTCATTAAATGTTAAATTATAATACACAAGAAAATAAATATATATAAATTTTTAAGCATTTTAATTGTAAAGTTTTATTACAAATTGTTTGTTTCTGTTAATAAATAAATCATAAAAAGAATACACTTTTTTTATCATCATAGTTTAAGTGTGCTACATAAGTTGAACTACAGGCTCAAGTATGCTGTGAGATAAGATGAATGAGAACCATTGTTTTCAAAGGATAAAGAATTTCATGAAAATACTAGAAAGATGAATACCTGTCTATATCCCTGAGATGAGGTATTATGATTACTTACATTATTTACATTATTTGGACTGTTATCCTCATCTTCATTGCAATATTCACAATGTTTTAGCGGTTGTATGCTCTGGCTTTCTTCGGGTAATTGGAATTTTGAACCGAAAACCTTTATTTTGTCCTCTTACACTTCCGAACAGTGGAACTCCCTTCCTCTTACTTGCTTCCCTGATAACTATAATATTGTTCTAGTTCCATGTACTATGCCTCTTCCAGATGTCTCAGTTATTTCTCTTTAATTCAGCTAACTGCTAAAATATAAAACATATCCTTTTATTAAGAAAGAAAAAAATGCATCTATTCATATATATATTAAACTGGAGTATCAGTAATGTCCTGGTTACTAAACATACCTGGCAGTTAAGATGACCAGATATTCACAGGTATATTATTAGGTCGAGTCAAGAGTAATTTCTGTTTTGGGTGACCAATTGTATTGACAAATGTATTGTTACTAATAAACAAATAGTAGTTAGATAATCGCAAAAGCATATTATTAGGTTTAGTAATTAGTAATGTCCGTTTTTGATAACCAATTGTATTCACGAATATATCACTCTAACTGATAAACATATGGCAGTTAAGACTACCAGATAATCATGAAAGTTTATTATTGTAAATGTTAATAAATAGACGAAAGTGATTGGAATGAACAATGATTTGGACAATTTCTTCATACACTATGGTGATTTTCTAAGTGTAGCTTAGCCACAAGGCCGAAAGTATGAGGCACCCAGTGAGGATCAAACTCACTATTCCATTGTAATAGCTTCATCTACTGCAAGGAAAGTTGGTTCTCTGTGTCATGCCAGAAGGTTTTTCTCATCTGAGTCCATCCTTCAACTCTGCAAATCAACCATTCACTCTTGCATTGAATACCGTTGCCATGTATATGGTCTGGTGTCCCGGCTATTCACCTCAAGGTTCTCGACTAAATCCAAAGATGGATATGGAATGTGATAGGTCCTGATCTGGCATCTCATCTACATTCACTTTCTCACAGATGTGCTGTGGCTTCCCTCTGTCTTTTCTGCAAATATTTTCATGGCGACTGCTCTGACTAGCTACTTTCACTGGTTCCCCAACTGCATGAATTTAAGCATGCTACTAGGTTGGCATCTCGGTACCACCTTTTCACTATTGAAAACATTTAAATGTAACTGCCACTTCTACTCCAAAACTTTGTTCTCTCACACTTCCCAACAGTGGAACTCCCTTCCTCTTACTTGCTTCCCTGATAACTATAATCTTCAAATATTCAAATGTAATGTCAGTCAACATCTTCTGATGCCTTGATCATGACTCCCGTCCTTCTCTATATCCTTTCTCCAAACAACTCTCTTTTCTCTTCCTCTATAACCCCTAGTATGCTAGTGGCACTCCTACTTGCTTGGGGTGAAATGCTTAAAAAAAATCTAGTGAAACAAGCTTACTAACCATTATACCACATTAAAATGCCTGTAAATGATTTTCTAAGTGTAGCTTAGATGTGGCACAAGGCCAAAAGTATGGAGCACCCAGTGAGGATTGAACTCACTATTCAGTCATAATCGATCTAGTGAGACAAGCTTGCTAACTATTACACCATGTCGAAGTGCTCATTTCTACATGAACTATGTCCCAGAAAGAAATCCCTTGTTTTGCACACAAATGAAATACAATAAGAAAAGAATGTAACAGAAGTTTCTTGGCAGTCATTTTCAATGAAACATGTATAAGAGTAGGGTTGCTACCCCAATAAACAGCTGTAAGGTTTAGTAATTTTTTAGTAATTTCTGTTTTCAGAAACCAATTACAATGATGAATGTATCATCATGACTAATAATCATACGTGGCAGCTAAGAATAAATCTGGAGTACTTTAAAATATGTAAGTTTTTGCACAGATGAGGACAACATCCACTGGATTAAAGGAACATTTTTGTTCTCTTCCTTGACAACACAAGCCTGCAAGAATATTATCGGAAAAAAAAACAAAAACATTTGGGGACTTGTTTAGGCTGTTCTATCCCCACCAGTCAGATTCGATAAGTTCAAATTGGCAGCTGATCTAAAAAGATGATCTGCTTTCAGTTGTTAACTAGCGCAAGGAATGGCTTGTTAATTTTAATGCCTCCAAAATGAAACCATGGTTGATGCTAACCTCCAGGGTAGTGATTCATTGTGCCTTCTTAAACTAATGTTTTCTGCTGGCATGAAGTGGAAAGATTATATTGAATCAATTGCTACGCCAATGCTAAGAAAGTTGGTTCCTTTTGTCATGCTAGAGAATTTTTCTTAGCATAATCATTCTTACATATTTATAAGTCTAACATTCATCCTTTCTTTGAATACTGTTGCCATATTTGGTCTGGTGCTCCTGATATATATTTAGAGATCCTTGATAAAATCGAAAGAAGAATCTGCAAAGTTTGGTCTCAGCATCAGTCCGTTTCTCACCGCCATAATGTAGCATCTCTCTATCTTTCATGCTTATTGTCACAATGAAATTTGCTCTGTGGTACCTAGGCTTTATGAATTTAAGTGCAGTACTTGATTGGCAGAAAGGTCTCATCAATTTATAGTTGAAATGGCTAGATGCAACCATGCATTCTATGCTAACTGTTTCTTCTCTTGCACTTCTCACTTGTTGAACTCTTTTCTGGCTTCTTGCTTCCCAGTCAACTTTGATCTTCAAAAATGTAAATGCAATGTAAATTATCTTCTATCTTAATTCTTGTTCTTTTATGTTCTCTCTCCTTAATAGTATTTTTTCTCATATTCTCGACTACTCAGTAACCCCTTGCATCTTAGTGGCTTTATTGCCTTGCTTGGTGTGAAATGATTAAAAAAAAACTGATTATTACCATTTTTGATAACTGGAAAACCTTCTCTAAACCTAAAGAAAGCCTATTGTCTGGTTCACACTCCTCCTGGTCTTTTAAACAGGAGTAGATTTATCTCTTGTTTTCTGTTTAGGATTGGGTTTCCAGTTCCTTATAAAGACTTCTCATTACATTTCATACCCAGTAGCTCCTTGCTTCTGAGTGGCAATATCACTTTGCTTGGGGTAAATTGATTAAAAAGAAAAATTCAAAGCTTTATCAAAAACTGCTTTGCATCAAAATCTGAGAAATTTTAACCCAAAGCTATCACATATGTCTGCTAATAATAAGTCAGTGCAAATAATATATAAATGAATAATGGAAATTATTTATGACTCAAGCTAATAAATACAAACCTTTTCATATCCTGGTAAATTTCTTTAGTGTTGATCCTTGCCTTAGAAAGTTGATTCAACACAAATAATCAATGCATTGCCAAAGTGTGATGATAACATTGACACAGAATATATATATATATATATATATATATATATATATATATATATATATATAATGTATGTATGTATGTATATATATATGTATTTATGTATATATATACAAAAAAGATCTTTATATTGAACAAAGAAAGGTCTATTAGTTTTGATTAAACATTTTTCATCGTAGATCTCATTTTTACTGAAAGGATTCACTTGAATGATTTTTTTTACTGGTTTGGAAGCAAGTTTTTTTTTATATTGATGAATAACCACGTCAATACAAAAAAAAACAACATAGCAAGAGAAAGAAATTACAAGAATTCTCCTATCATGAAAAGGGATAATAATATAATTTAATCCATTTTGAGTGTCGAATAAGCACAGCCGAAGCAACAGGATTGAAATATTGCGTCTTGCCCCCATGAGATGACATTAAATGTGAAGAATATTTTTTTGAAAAACCGGAATGAATAAAAAACAGTGAAGAAAAGAAAAGGCAAATTTCTTTTTAATGTCATAAGAGGTGTTGTTTGAAACAAAATACTTTATCAAACGAAAAAAAAGATGAGCTGAAGCAGCATTAAGAAAAATAGAAAACAAAGAAACACCTCTGAGGGCGAGTTTGCCTTCTTTTAAACATTAAA
>OZ038515.1:13663900-13803900 GCA_964036315.1 Acanthosepion esculentum
TCAGGGAAGCAAGAAATTGGAATGGAGTTCCACAGATAAGAAAGGCAAAAAAAAAAAAAACAAAAAAAACTGCTAGAGTAGAAGTGGTGGTTGCATCCAGTTATTTCAACAGTAAAATTGTGGAACCTAGTTGCCAATCTAGTAACACCCTTGAAATTCATATAGTCAGGGCACCAGTAATAAAAACTCATCAGAACAATTCCCCTGAAAATATTTGTAGAAAAGAGAGAGAGAGAAGCCATGTCATGTTGGTGAGAAAGTGACTGAAGTCAATATGCCTGGTCAGGATTGATTACATTATAGATCCTTTTTTGGATTTTGTCAACAATCTCGAGATGTACAGCAAGAGCACCAGACTAGATATAGCAACAGTATTCAATGCACGGACGAAAGGTAAATTTATAAATGTACAAGATGGATTCGGACGATAACATTTTTTGATACGAGACAGTGAACCAAATTTCCTTGCAGTAGACAAGGCAATTGATTCTATATAGTCGCCAGACTTCATGTCAGTGGAAAACGTGAGACCAAGAAGTCGTAGTGTTGCACCCCCCCCCCCGCCTCCAGAGTTTATCTTCACCCACGCTGATGGTAGGCAGAAAAGATTTTCTGTGGTGATGAAATTAAAAGTTTTGTTTTGGAGGCATTAAAATTTACAAGCCATTTCTTGCCCCAGTTAACCACCGATTTGTGATCCTTTTCAAGAGTACTTAACAGGTTAGCTTTGTCAGATCTGTCGGATTTGTTTCTAAGACAGGAGTAAATGGTTTTGTCATACAGCACAATCTGACAACTATGTCCTGCAACTCTTCAGGATGTCGGTGGTCATGGCTCTCTACAACTTCATGTCCTTTTAGCCCTTAATAAATGTCTTTTTGTTATCTTTTCTAAACCTTGTTCCGCCATCCATTTACTCAAGCTCGTTAGGTAGTTTACATTATTTACATTATTCGGACTATTATCCTCATTTTCCGTTGCCATATTCACAATGTTTCAGCCCTTGTATGCTCCAGTCTTCTTCAGGTGATTGGAATTTCGAACCGAACCCTTTGTTTTGTCCAAAGAGTTGTGAATTCAATGCCAGGCCACAGCAGTGGTAAGCCAACTTGGAGAGTTGAATTAAAGGGAAATAACCGAGACATCCAGAAGAGGCATGGCACGTGGAACTAGAACAATCTACTCCGGTGGACAAAATAAAGGGTTCGGTTCGAAATTCCAATCACCTGAAGAAGGCCGGCGTGTACAAAGGCCGAAACGGTGTGAATATGGCAATGAAGATGAGGATAACAGTCTGAATAATGTAAATATTCTAAGTAATCATAATACCTCATCTCAGAGATATAGACAAACTCGGTAGGTAGGTTATGCGTTATTTTCCTCTGTCCCTTTTGCCTTCGGTATGTCCTGTGAGTATCAAATTTTCCAGTCCCTCTTTCATCATTATGTTTAATAAGAGCTGAATCCGGTTCAAACTCCTCCCTCTGTCTTCTGAACAGGAGTAGAGGTTTTTTCCCTTGATTACTGTTTAGGATTGGGTTTCCAGTTCCTTTTAATATCGTCTCATTCTCTTTCACTCCCAGCAGGCCTTGTGTCTCAGTGGCAATATCGCCTTGTTTGTTATTGATTTAAAAAAAGTGTCATTAGAAATTTCAACTGTCTCTTTCTGATGTAAAGTATAAGTGTCTTTTTGTTGCCATTGTCTGTAGAACTTCCTAGTTGTTCACATGTTCGGTCCATGATATTCACAGCACCCTTTTTAGGACATTTAGTTTTAACTGTTTCCTTCTCACCAGGACACAAATCCCAAGCACCAGATGAAGGGCAGGTTTTCAAGTCTTGATTCCAAAAGTGTGTATGTCAGTGTAGAGCAAGTGTGGCCCGAATTAGAGGGGTTTTAGACACACGGACAGATAGAATTTTCAGTGTATTTATTTAGATGATCTAGTAAATGATCTAAAAATATTATTTATTGAGTAGCCTTATTTGTAATCTTTTACAATTTTTTGTTACACAGGTGTAGTGGACCGGGGGGTGAATGTGAGGAGATGATGAGTTTGAGATCTCAGGGTTAAGACTTCCGCTGGCCGGTCCAGCTACATAAGAATGTTGAACTATAATGGAGTCCAAAGAAGATAAAGAAACAAACAAGACCGATATACATGTATGCAAACTAATATATATTTGTTTGTATACATGTAAAAAAAAAAATATATTAATAACAAATAGATTAATACACGAATTACAAATACATTGAAGACATGGAAAGTTGCAGAGTATTTGTATGGAGAAGTTATTGTGTGTGTGTGTGTGTGTTGAGTGTCCGTACGAACGCGTATATTGTTTTTAGCGTGTTCCCTGAATATGGGAAACGCAGTTTGTGTGAGAGGTCACATAGTGGTGTAAGTGAAAAAGAGAAAGTTTTTTTTTTTACCTCGCCTCACGCGCGAGCTTGCGGCTCCAGTCGAGGCTGCTGGCCGCACGTGTGCGAAGCCGTGGAAAGAGGAAGAGGCGAAAGGTCAGCCAGTATTTATACTCGTGGGAGAGAGAGACCCCTGGTGAAGGATTAAGGAAATGAGGAGGAGCTAACTGCGACACAGGTTTTACTTATCGAATACAGTAAAAAAAAAAACAAAAAAAAACTGCATATTTTGCTTGTGGTCTTTCATAATTAGAACGCTCGTTTGAATATATTTCCATTCAATGTATCTAATACAAAAATATATCAACTTTATTTGGATTTATTCTTGAAATAGTAAAATTTTGAAATCGGTTTGTAAGCAAAAACATGCGGAAATTAGGTTTCTCTGTGCATATTTCAGATGATCTTTAAAACTAAATTATCAAAAATTGGTAAACGTTATCAATCTAATTTTTGGTCTTCGTACTTATCACATCGACCTCCAGCTTTCGTATTGCAATTTTAATTTCCTAAAAAAACTGAAAAATCAACCCGTACTAATGAATAGGTGTATTGGGTGACATCAGTATAAACATTATTTCAGAATATGGCTGTTTGAACAGCCATAAAATGTTTTAAAATCCAAAGAATCAGCAATATTATTGGTCCTAATCAAGTGTCTCAGCTTCAATCAATTTTTTTAACCGCCGTAAAGTTGCCTTCTTGTGTATTTTCTATAAACTAGAATTTTTTACAACACGTGTCAGCGTGTTGAAATCCTCACACTATATAGTATTGGTGAAGTTATCGCTAATATTATTTGTTGAGATTTACAAAAGCTAAATTTCGTTCAATTTTGTAAACCAATCGATGAAACTTGAATAAACTGATTTATTTGGAAAAAATACTTTGACAAAGCCCCTACTTTGCGGTTTAATAATTTCTTTAATTTAATTTAATTATTGTAGGACTTCATGGTAAACAATATTTTTAAGAAATTTATTTTTTTCCTTTTTAACAGCGAAGAATAAATTCTTAGGATTTTTAACTCTTGAGCATGCGACATACAACTGGCCATGTGTAAAATTCCATCTTTTTGAAGCATTTATATAGTTCTAGAAAACGCTGAGCGAACAGGAAACTGGATTCTTGTATATAAAAATTTAAAGAGAAGATATTCAAAAAACAATATTAATATTTATTAAATAAGCGTTTGTTATTTTAATCATTAAATTGTTTTTAAAATAGTGGGATAAATAATAAAACTAGTAAAACCAACTGTACTTTGTAGCCCCTTACCTGTTTGCACCCCCCAAAAAAATTTTTTTTAGTCTCGATCGGTCAATGTATGCTATTTGAGTGTGACGGACGGACGGACGGATCAACGAAAGTCACATAATTTTATATATAGATAGATATCCCATGGTAATTGTGCTCTTCGATGGGGTACCTAGACTTTATGAATTTAAGCGCAGTAATAGACTGGCGACGAAGTTTCATCAATTTACAGTTGTGTCGGATAGACGTTATCGTAAGTTCTGTAGTGGACCATGCGGTGTGGTGAATGTGAGAAGAGAAGATGAGTTATCTCTAGGTTATGGCTTCCGCTGGCCGGTCCAGCTACATAAAAATGTTGGACTTTAATGGAGTCCAAAGAAACAAACAAGACCGATATATATGTACAAAACAAATATATATTAATACGTGAATTACAAATAGATTAAAACACGAGTTACAAATACATTGAAGACATGAATAAAACGTTACAGTGTCTGTATGGAAAGTTGTGTATGTGTGTGTTGTTTTGAATGTCCGTACGGTTGTGAATTTTGTTTTAGCGTGTTCCCAGAATATGGGAAACGCTGGTTGTGTATAAGAGTTCACATATTGGAAATTTTTAGAGAAAGTTTTTTGCACCTCGCCCCACGTGCGAGGTTTCGGGCCGCGGCCGAAATCGACATCGTTGCTCACACGTGCGCGTAAGCAGAGATAAAGAGAGCCATAGGCGAAATGTCAGCCAGTATTTATACTGACGGGAGAGAGAGAGAGAGAGAGAGAGAGAGACCCCTGGTGAAGGGTTAAGGAAATGAAGGGGAGCTAACTGCGACAGTTCTATGCTAACAGTTTCTTTTTTTTTCGCATTTCTCGCGGAAAAGTGGAAATCTCTTCCGGCTGCATTGCCTTCTCGTCAACTTTAATCTCCAAAAATTTAAATTCAATGCCAGTCGCTATGTGCTGTCTTCCTGATTATTACTCTTCTTTTGCTCTCGCTCCTTACTAGTGTTTCTGTTTTCTAATTCTTCCACACCCAGTAAATTCCTTGCGTTTTAGTGGCTTTATAGCCTTGCTTGGAACGAACTCGATTACCCCCCCCTCCAAAAAAAAAAACATAAAACATAATTTTAGCACGAAGATGCGGAAACATGTTGAAAGTTGCTGTTGAAAAAGAGAACAGTTGTGTAAATACAGTGTAACCCGGATATAAGAGAGTTGTCGGGACCGGAGAAGAAGTATCTTATATCCGGGTTTCTCTTATATCCGGGTTTGGTCTATTTTGTTTTATTAACACAGGCTCTAATTTGGGACCAGAGAAAATCTCTCTTATATCCGGGTTTCTTTTATATCCGGGTCTCTTATATCCGGGTTACACTGTAATTTGAAGCATACAGCTTTTTGAACAACCCTTAACGAAAAGGTTGTTGATAAATTTAAAATATTTAATAAGACATCAAACTGAAAATATCTGTTGTCACCAGATAATCATCTGAAGTCATCAAGTAACATCTTAATAGATAACCGAAAAGCTGCAAATATCCAAGGGAAAATGTTTTAATCATGGCGTCAAGGATAATTCGTATATACTAAATTTTCTTTAATAACAATATCCTGAATTTAGAGAGAATAATGATTATAAATGGATTCCTTTATTTCTCAACTATTAAAACACGGTTATTATTTAATTACAGCATTTTTACTCGCGATCAAAAAAAAAAGAAAGAATAAAGCAAGAATTCTGAGACATTTTTCTTTTAAATTAGAATGTGATAAAATTTTTGAAATTCTTAATTTAAGTATGAATATCTTTCCTTATATACCAGAAATCTATAATATAATTGAAATAAACCTAAAATATTGTCATACATTCTTCAGGGAATTTTAAAATATTTAAATTTATTCACGATCTTGTAAAATTTTATTAAGATTTTCTCAGGGATGTACATTAAAATATTTCAGTGATTATTTTTTATTTTTTTACAAAGAATCTTTTTAATAAATAAATTCACTCATCGATGCAATGAGTGCGAAAAGGTTTATTAAATTTCAAGAATGAGTTGCGTTTTTGATCAAGCTTTTTTTTCATTTATTTTTCTACAACTAGGAAATATGCAAACAACGTAAGAATCTACGTTTCTATTTATGGGATAAAAATAACTGTGAACAGGTTGAAATGAATCTTCTGTCGCATTTTCCCGATGATCACTTTGCGGGTATGTTTTCAATACTTATAGGTAAAATAAGAATGAAATTTATACGTTCATTTTTTTTTTACCGATTATTTAATATCAGGGTGGATACATTTTGTATCGATTTCCCCCTTTTAAAATTAATTTAGTTCAGACCATATTTATATGGAGGCACAGTGGAGTAATGGATTGCGGAATCGGGATGAGAATTCGAATTCCAGTTGATTTCATTACATTCACTTACGTGCTAATACCCTTGGGAAAGATAGGAATCCATCTATTACATAGCTATAGGTAAATAGCAGGACAAACTGGGTCCTATAGCTGTGGGTAACAAACGGTCTAAAAGGACAACTCTGAATTCAAAACCTGCGGAGGGTCGTTTGGGAACCTTGTGACATACGGTTTTCTGTATTAAGCTGTATTTTCTGTATTACACACACACACACATATTCCAATATCATCTTCAGCGTTATGATGGCTAAGGCGAATAATTTTTTGCTTTTTTAGTTAAACCGTTAACAATTCCGGCCATACGCAAAGTCACAAGTGGTGATTTTTTAAAATTTTTTCTATGTTGTAAAAATTTTTATGTAAGGGTTAAATTTTTATGTAAGGGTTAAATATTGAATTATTGTGACAAAGTTATAATTTGCTTGTTTTCTAAAATCTGTTTAGTTTTAACATAGATATCTCCAAACAACTATATACTATAACCATTTCAGAACATTTGTACTATATTCATAATTAATTTTGTTAAGTGTTTCTTTTAATTTTTTACTAAAGATAGCTTCAAGAATTTGTAGTTTCTCTTTATTACGTTCTTAGTGAAGTATAAAGGTATTGACGACTAATATTCTTCTAAATTTTGAATGTGAACAGGAATGTTTTTTGTAGATGTTGTGCAATGGACGATGAATCATTCATGTATAGCGTGAGCCGTCTTGATAACGTTATTGTAAATATATATATATATATATATATATATATATATATGTGTGTGTGTGTGTGTGCAAGCCGTAGTTGATGTAAGAATTAGGCGAACTGCACAAGAACTTGGAAAAACCAATTCAATGCAAGTGACACTTAGATTAAAACACCTTCATAAACTCAGAAAAGTGTCTACATTTGGTCAAAGTTTTCCTGCTTCTCAGCTTAATCAAAAATTTGCCCTCTGTTTGCACGGAAGAGTAAACATGCTACTGAATATTTTTTGAGTAGAATCATCAGCAGGGACCAAATGTTGGCTCTCTATAATTATATCCAACGAAAACGACAGTCGTTAGCACTCAATGCGCATCCGCAAACCAGGACTACACCCGATAAGAAGTGACGCTTTATCTTTAGTTGGATATGAAGGGTGGACCCAACAATATTTAATCGCAAATGTGTGTTTATTTTACACGATAATGCAACCCCACCAAAAAAAAAAAAATTATGGTAATAAATATAGATGTCCCGCCTCATCCGTCTTACTCTTCCGGCTTTGCTCCATCTGACTATCATTTTTCAGGCAATTTTAAAGTTTTTCGATGGAAAATGATTTATTAATTGTTGGTTGGTTGTTGTTTTTGTTTATGGGTTATTAAATGCCGATATCTATAAATTTTATATACAGCTTTATTTTTTTTTCGAGATAATAATGGTTTTAGTGATACAAGTCTTACTAATTAAACCCATAGGGAAATGTTGATTCATACCTTTCTCAAGAGCAAGTGAATATAACTAACCCCTACTGTAATTAGAACTCGGCTCTCCAATTAACAATTCCAAGCCATTACTCATTACATCACTCGCACATCCAAACTTACAGCATCTAGTACTCCCAAGCGGTCACCCTTCTAGATACTGAATAGGTTCAATGTTGCTTAACTTCGGTGATCGTAGTGTTTCAATGTGATGTGGCCATAAGCTTGACGGTCAGAGTAAATTGCAATAAAAGTAATTAAAAATAATGATGAAAATAAATACCAGTCAAAAATAATTTTGATAATAATGGATGACAATATTCTTCTATATGTTGTATCCGTCCAGTGCGTGAATTTCTACAAAATTTCCAATCGTTCATAACATTGTTACCACTAAACTAAACTATTATTATTCCAAAAAACATTATTACAAACTAAAAATATTTTCTGGCTTTAAATAACCTGCAAAGGTTTGATAAGCCGTAAAAAACAATCAGTGTGAGAGTTAAATTCGCCAGGCCTCCTTTCCTTCATTACGTATACAATTATGGGTAACAAAAAACATGAACGCTAAAATATAACAGGTTTATCGGTCCTCTCTCATCGGAACAAATATCAAGGATAAAAAATAAGCACCTCCTAAAAAATATACAACCCCAATTATTATAATAATAATTATTATTATTATTACATCACCCGCACATCCAAGGTTACAGCACCTAGGATTCCCAAGCGGTCACCCCTCTAGGTACTGCCAGGACTCGGCGTTGCTTAACTTCGGTGATCGTACAGGAACCGATGTTTCAACGTGATGTGGCCGCAAGCCCTTATCAATTGTGAAGATATTCAAACTGATACTGAATGTTTCTTTGTATTGAAGCATGAGGAATTTTCTGCCCGGGGGATCTACAATCTGCCAGAGAGATGGAATTATGTTATCGATAGTGTCAGGAAGTATCATCCTGATTAAATATATCAATTAAGACAAGAGTAGCCTTTGTTTCGTGTCTGTCTTCAAATGCGACACGACTTTCTTTCCAACCCAACACTAGGCTATTATCCTCTTATCCTTTTTCATAGTAGGTGGCTTCTGATGAGTTTAGATGCAATTTAAATGGAATTAACGTCACGTGACAATGCCTACTATATCGGTATATGGATACAGGTGTTGACGCGTGTGTATTAGAATGTAAGAAATGTAATTAGGCATTCCCCCGCTATGAATTAAGAGTCAACTAACCAAGAGAGATTCAAAATTGAAAGCTTGCACTCTGCCGTTTGTTCAGTTCATTTCATAGGTTAATTGGGAAAAACGTGTAAGGAGTGAATTTAGGATTCTCATAAGCTTTCACTTGACAAACTAACACAATGTTACATCATCGGCAGCAGATTTTAACCGGCAATGCTAACCTTTCAGGTTTGCATCGCATTTCGATAGATGGTTACATTTTTTAAAAAAAAATATAACAAATTGTTATATCCCTTTTTTTTTTTTGCATGTAAAACGTAATTATTTTCCGAACACTAATATTTCAATAAATTTGACTTGCTGTATATACTCGCGTATCATGCGACTTATGAAAACCCAATTTTGAAACTAAATTTAAGGGGGGGGGGCGCATCATACATGAGATATAAAATTAGCGTATATACTGCTGGCCGTTGATGAAACTATACTTACTATTGTCAAAAAGTACAGTTGCATTTAAAATAGATATGATTTTGATAAAACTGAGGTTTTAATTAACTGCATCCACTAATAATGCATGTATCGTTAGTATCGTTTTATAAAATACAAACACAGCGAATATACTGTAGCGGACCGTGGGTGTACGTGTTGTTAAATTAGGAACACGTGAGTAACTCCTGATAGAAGATTATAAAGTTCACTACAAGAATATGACGGACTCAAGTTGAGTCCAACCAAAGATATGTAAAAAAAAACAGAAAACAAACAAGACCGATATATATATATATATATATATATATATATATATATTTGAATTGGACAAAGTCCGACAATTTATTTAAAGACATTTATGATATGTTTAACGTTCTTTTTTATAGATACAAGTATTTAAGCAAATGCTCTGTTTTATAATAAACAGTATTAAATAACATTTCTCGGACATTCAGGCCAGTAAATGTTATTTAATACTGTTTATTATAAAACAGAGCATTTGCTTAAATACTTGTATCTATAAAAAGAACGTTAAACATATCATAATGTTTTTTAAATATATATATATATATATATATATCTAGACAAGTATATGTATTAAACAACAAAATTTACAATAGACAAAGACATTAACATTTGTTTGCGCATGAACGTAAAGAGTTCGTATTTTGATGAATGTTCGTACGTACGTGTATGGGTGTGTTTCATGGCGTTTTCCCATAAGTGGGTAAAACGTAAATCTCTGCGAGAGATCACATTTTTTAAAAAAATGTGTCCGCTGAAATGCAAAGTTAAAAGAGAGAAGGAGGCAGGTTCTCTCGCGTATATATAGTGTCAGGAGAGCGTGCCATAATGAACAATTTGGACAGTTAGGAAATTAAGGTGTGTAACTCCGACAATGCATGTTTTCCATTGTTTACGTTTATAAGATATTTAGCCGGTTTTCGTTCGGTTGTTTATAGCTGTACGCGTTTATGAAAAGAGTATAGCGTTACTAGCGACACTTTTATCATTCTCTTTTATTTTTTTTAACTTATTTAACAAGAAGATAGGATAAAAAGATAGAGGAAAAGAGGTTAGTATATTTGTAATTTGGTCTCTCAAAAAAAAGGAACTCGTTTGATACACGAGATACATGATAAAATCATTTTTTTATAAGTGAAAATTTGGGGTTCGCACGATACGTGAGATCGCGCGTTACACGAGTAAATAGGTACATTTATTTTTATAACCTTTCTGATAAAACATCATTATTTTCCAAACACCCTAATATCTTAATTAATTAAACTTACATTCATTTTTATATCCATTCTGTTAAAACGTAATTATTTTCCGAACACATTAATATTTAAAAAGGTTTAACGCCCCTTTCCTTTTATACCTTTCTGATAAAACGTTATTAATTTCCCAATACCAAATATTAAGAAAAATGAAATTACATTTAATTTTATATCTTTTCTGGTAAAACGCCATTTCTTTCTGAACACCCTAATATTTTAATAAATTAAACATATATTTGCTTTTATATCCTTTCTGTTAAAATGCTAATTGTAAAATACCCAAATATTTTAAAATAATGAAATTACATTTGCTTTTATATCATTTCTGGTAAAACGTCATTGCTTTCCAAACACCCTAATATTTAAAAAAAGGTATTGTAGAGGACCGTGTGGGTTTGCGAGTTGTTAGGTTAGGAACACGTGCTGTTTATTCCTGCTAGAAGAAGGTGCAACTACAAGAACATGGCGGACTCAAGTTGAGGCCAACCGAAGGAAGATGAAAAGAAAACAAACAAGACCGATATATATATATATATATATATATATATATATATATATATATATATATATATATATATATATCAACAAATATATGTATTGAACAAATTTACAAGGGACAAAGACATCAACATTTGTGTTTGTGTGTGAACGTAAAGAGTTTGTATATTGGTGAAAGTTCGTACGTACGTGTATGTGTGTATAATGTTCATGGCGTCTCCCACAAAACGGAAGACGCTATCTTCTGTTAGAGCTTACATTGTAGATGTGTTCGCTGAAATGAAGAAATGAAAAAGAGAACGAGGCAAGAAGTCGCCCATTATCTATAGTGCAGGGAGAGCGTCGCCTAGTGAACAATTAGGAAATGAAGGTGGAGCTAACTCCGACAGTATACCGTACATTTGCCTTCATTGCTTACTGATAAAACAATTACTTTCCAAACACCCTGATATTTAAAAAGGTATACCGCACATTTGCCTTCATTTCTTTCTGATAAAACAATTACTTTCCAAACACCCTAATATTTAAAAAGGTATACCGCACATTTGCCTTCATTTCTTTCTGATAAAACAATTACTTTCCAAACACCCTAATATTTTAATAAATTCAGCTTACTTTTGTTTTTTATCCTTTCTGGTAAAACGTGTTTATTTTCTAGACGCCTAAATATTTAAAAAGGTTTAACGCACGTTTGTTTTTATACCGTTCTGGTAAAACGTCATTAATTTCCGAACACACAAATATTAAAAAAAAAAAATAAATGAACTTACATTTGGTTTTATATCCTTTTCTGGTAAAACATCATTACTTTCTTAACAGCCTAATATTATAAAAATATTAACGCGCATGTGCTTTTATAGTATTTCATGTAAAACGTCATTGCTTTCCGGACAGACTTCTAGATATTCACTTACTCAGCTTTAACTATTTTTATCTACATTTTTACTTGTTTCTTCACCGTACTTCCTGTATAATTATTTCGCTTTACCTCTTATTTGCCTACGTATTTATCTATGATTATAGATTCGTTTCAGATTTTCTTGTTTGATTACGTGATAAATTCTTTTATTGCTCGCGAATATACTGAATTAACTTCTCGGTCAACTTAGGTTAAATACAAACTTTTACGGTCAACAGAAGCGATCTTCCATAATTTTCATGAATAGACGTAGTTTTTTTCTTCTGCGTTCATGGTTTGTACATATTCTTTCGCCCTCTTTTTTTGCCATCTTCCTTGCCCTCTTCATTGTTTTCTTCTGTATTTCCCTTTTCTTTGCCTTCATTTTTTACCTTCTTCCTTGCCTTCTTCATTATTTTCTTCTTTATTTCCTTTTTCTTTACCTTCTTTTCATACTCCTCCTCCTTTGCTTTCTTCTCTTTGCCGCCGCCTTCTCTGTTTTCTTCTTAGCCTCTCCGCTTTTCTCTGCTTTCTCTTTTGCTTTCTTCTCGTCCATCTTTTCTTAGCCACGCATTTGAGTTCTTTTCCGCCGTCTTTTGTTTGCCTTTCTTATTCATTTTCTTTTACGCCTTTTCATTGTCTTTACCGTCATCGACTTAACCTTCATTGTCTTCGCTGTCTTCTTCGCCATCTTTGTTTCGTTCTTTATCGTCTTTACTTTCTTTGTCTACTGCTTTATCTTCTTTATTTTCTTAACCGTCTACTTTATCTTCCTCTTTTTTTTATTATCTCCATTACTTTTTATTTCTTTGCTTTCCCTTTCTCCTAAGAAAATTAGTCTCTCTTTTTTCTCCTTTTTTTATTATTGATTCTTTTTTTCTTCACAGGTTTGTCTTCACCTCCTCCGCCACCAATACTAACTTCTTCTTCCTCTTCTTCTTCTTTCTTATTCTAACTCTCCTTCTACCTCTTCTTCTTCTCTTTGTTCTTCACCTTCTACTTCTTCACCTCCTTTTTCTTCTTCTCTCTCTTCTTCTTCTTTTTCTTCTTCTTCTTTTTCGTTTTCTTTCTTATTCTAACTCTCCTTCTGCCTCTTATTCTTCTTCACCTTCTTCTTCTTCTTCGCTTTGTTCTTCTCCTTCTTTTTCTTCTTTTTGTTGTTGTTATGGTTCTTCTTCTTCTTCTTCTTTTTCGTTACCTTTCTTATTCTAACTCTCCTTCTACCTCTTCTTCTTCTCTTTGTTGTTGTTGTTGTTGTTGTTGTTGTTGTTGTTGTTGTTGTTCTTCTTCTTCTTCTTCTTCTTCTTCTTCTTCTTCTTCTTCTTCTTCAAAGTGTCTTTAGATTCACCGTTTTCCATTTTTCTTTTTTATTCTCTTTCTTCTGATGTCTACCTTCTTTCGATTTCTCTTTCTCTGTCGCAAAGGATTTATTTGCACAAGTTTTGATTTGACAAATCAATTTGTAATGTCATCATCCCGGCAGACACATCCCTCAAGTGCTCCTTCTATTTTCTTTAACCTTTCCTTATTTTTTTCTTCACGTGTTATTTATTAACGCTTGATAACTCTGGGCCAATTTGTGTGCTTAATATAACCAGCAAAAAGATCTCCGACTACAGAATCTTAGCTTCGGCCATATTTGAACTGCTTCTGGCTTTATTTGAACTCAGCTTGTTTGAATAATTCATATTTGATTTCAAGACTTTGTCATTCACTTGCATGAATGAAGAATTAATTGTGCGCGAAAATCATTCAGCGTAATTTTTTGCTAATTTTCTATCTGCGTTACTTTTTTTTGAAAAAAGAAAAAGCTTATTGATTTTAGATAGAGAATATTTCAAAAGGTGATGGGGAACTGATTCCCTGTGGAAAATGGTGACACCAGCGCTTCGATTTTGAAACACACACAGCTGTCATTGTTTGAGAACGTTATGAAAAACAACAAAAACAAGGCTTAGAATTCACAGATAATGGTTCTTCCAAAGCAACTCTTTTTGTGACAACAGTCCTCGTAGCGAATCCTTGTAGAAACATAGCCAAGTAAAAGTAAAAAAATTATACACACTATCAGGTATAAAATTCGTAACCAAAGAAAAGGGATTCTTTCTTTTACAGTATTTTCAAAGGACGAAGCGCGTTGCATAGACATTTTTACCATATTGGCATTAAGTTAAACAACCTTATTCTGATATATAGAAATTTATATATCATATCCTTTCATAACCCAGAACATAATACAATCTGAAAAGTATTCATCAGTGGAACAGGGATCATATAGGATACGTAGGCAGGGTATATAGTGGGGTATTAACATTCATTCTTAGAACACTTTTTTTTAATCATTTCACTCCAAGCAAGGCAACAAAGCCCCAAAGATGCAGGGGGTTACTGAATGCGAAAGAATATAAGAAATAAAAGAAAATTATTAAGCAGAGAGAACAATACAAGAACAGAAATTAAGAAGACATAAGATAACGATTGACATTGCATTTAAATTTTTGAACACCAAACTTGACTGGAAAGCAAATAGCCGGAAGATAGTTCTACAAACGAAAAGTGTGAGAAAAGAAACTGTTAGCATAGAACTTACGGTTACATCTAGCTACTGCAACAGTAAAATGATGAAATATTTCCGCTAATCTACTACTGCGCTTAAATTCATAGAGTTTATGTACCAAAGAGAAAAAGTCATTAGAACAATTACCATAAAGTATTTATAGAAAAAGTACAGGTGCAGGGAAGTGACATTACAGCAGTGGGAAAGTAACTAAAGCCGGGATGACAGGTCAGAACCAATAACATTGCAAATTCTTCTTTAGATTTTATCAAGAATCTCTAAATTTATACCAGGAGCACCAGACCATATGCGGCAGCAATATTCAATGCATGGACGAATGGTAGATTTATAAATTTGTAAGATAGAAAAATTGTCTAGCACGATACAGTGAACCAACTTTCCTAGCAGCAGACCTAGCAGTTGGTTCAATGTAATCTTCCTGCATCATGTCAGCAAAAAACGTTAGTCCAAAAAGCCGCAACGAGACACCCTCCTGGAGGTTGGCATCAGCCATGCAGGAAGGGTTCTCTCAGACGATTAATGGAAGTTGCGATTATTAGTAAATAAATTTTTAAAAAAATGTATTAATCTTAGTTAGAGTTATTTAATATTTTCTTTTATTACTGACCTACTCTGGAAGATATTGGTGTGACATGGCTTTTGCACACATTATCGTTGTATTTTTGTGTCCACATTGTCTTAATTATTTTTGTCAAATTATTAGTAGGGTTTTTTTATGGTTGCAATCTTTCTTTTCACAATATTCTGCATGTTCACTATTTGATTGCTTTATATCCTGATCCTAAAATAATTTTATAACAGGTATAACAATAAGGTATGTTAGAACCTAGCCAGTGCGAAAACCAGAACGTTTTGTTGTGAAGAAAATAATGTCTACCATCTCATGAGATATGTGGGTGAATAGGTTGTTTTTGTTATGCACGTCGGCGGTCAGTAAAATGAGGTGGGTGGGGTTCAATCACATCATAGCAGTAGAAATCAGCCTTGTGTTCACGGAGATAAAAGCATACTTGACAGGAAATAAAACGTACAGAAATAACAGGAAAAGCATAGTAAATTGTATGCTAATTTCCTCAAAATTTATTTATATTTTTCTTGTGTGTATTTTTTAGGTTACAATTGTTTCATGGTACATATAATGAGAGGAAGAATTTACTTCATATTATTACAAGTCATATCACAGAGAGAGAAGTTACACACGTGTTGCTTGTCTAAGGGTTCTTGGCGAAGAGGTTGAATTTAACGTTTTTTGACGGGATTTCCGTATTTCCGACAGGAACAGTTTTTGTTGCATGTTGGGAGTATTTTCATTACTTTTAATTTTATTTAATTTATTTTATACAATGTTTTTATGTTATTGTTTTATTTTAATTAAATATTTCGTTATTATTATTATTTTGTATTTTTATTTTTATTTATTTATATATAATGATAATGTCCCTACAGATAGTCGGTGTTAGCTATGCAAATGATTCATTTACTAGACAAACGCTAAAGTCTTAGGCTCCATGATAGTAGGCCCATTTTTCAGAAGAGGCAGTTTGGTAGTATAACGGGATCTCAGTGTGTTTCAGAGATTTCTGGTCGTGTTACCAAGCGTCGTTTGAAATTCGTTCGTCCTTGTTTGTGTTTCCGGTGTTTCAGCGGTGTTCGTCCCGTACGTGTGGTGTTATCATGTGGAAATCTTGTTCGTTCCCTGACCATCATGATCCCGTGTTCGGCTCCTTTAGTGCTTCATTCAAGTGCTGCTGATTTCTTTCGTACCTCTTCGTTGGTATATACCCAACCAATAAGAAGAAAATCTTCAGTTAGTTACCTAGTTTGTCATAAAAAAGAAGCATTAACGTTTTTCTTTTCTTTTTTCTTTAATCATTTCAAACCCAGGAAGATGATAATGCCACTAGGACGCAAGGTGGATACAGAGATTGAAAAAGAATGAGAAGGCTTAAGTGAGGAAAAAGACAATAAAGGGACAGGATTTAGGAATACATAAGGTGCCGATTGTCATTGCATTTAAAGTTTTGATGATTGTAGGTGGTAGGAAAGCAAGATAATGGAAGGGGGTTCCACGGGCGAGAAGTGCGAGAAAAGAAACTTTTAGAATAGAACTGACGCTTGCATGTAGCTAGTTCAACAGTAAGACGGTGAGACCTAGTTGCCAACGCTTAAATTCATGCAGTCGAGGCACTAAGGAGAAAAGCTACGTGTCTATTTTCTTGCTGCGCGCCATATTGGGAACGTAGGAACAATGGACATGGCTGATTTGCATGCGTCAGGAAATCACTTGCCTGTTGCAAATCAATTCATTCAATAAAACCGCCGACATAGAGTGAACAGTGTTTAAATTTTTAGTTCGGTACCATGATGTTACGCCAGTGAGCGACGCGAAAGAATGAAACTTCTAATCGACTGAACACCGTTGAAAAGCCGCAAAAATTCAAATGGATTACCCAATCTCGACCATAATATCGGATCTAGACACCGCAAAGAACAACAAAGAAATATAAGGCAGCTGATGTGATCGTTCCAGCAAACCGGGGAAGAAAATTGAAGAAATTCTTTAAAAATGGAGCATTGCTTCACAATCCTCTCTTTTCAGCCTTGGCGGGGTTCAGAATCGTTTACGCAGGCTTGTAGGCGGTGGATTATTTTCAAAAGTACAACCCCTTTCCTACAGACGAAACGTTGATAGCCTATTTCTAGTCTATCGTTATTTTCATGGAAAATGTTCTGACGAGTTACATTCCTTCGTTCTATGAGTTCAGACCATAAGAACTAAAACCCATATTCTCATCATATTCTACTTATAAGGAAGTTTCACTTAGACGAATTCTTCCCCAAAAATGTTACTTTATGAGTAGAAAAAACTCCCACGTGGATGCTTCTCCGAACACGACAGACTTTATTTCTATAAATTAATCGTTATCTCTCTTCTATATTTCAATTCCTCAAGGCTCCATCCTAGGCCCTACTCTGTTCCTCATATTTATAAACGACCTTCCTGACGCCATAGACTCCCAAGTCGGCATCTACGCTGACGACACCACAATTTACTCCTGCCTCAAACACAAATCTAGTGATGCTGACAAAGTTAACCTGGCAGCTCAAATTGAAAAGGACTTCCAATCGGTTGTGAACTGGGGCGAGAAATGGATGGTTAACTTTAACGCCTCTAAAACAAAACTGCTCTCTATTAACCACCACAAGGATCCATCCCTGCATCCCATTAGAATGTCTGAAGACCAACTTCTCGAGAGCTCCTCTCTGCGGCTGCTCGGTCTCACGCTGTCTGCTGATCTGAGATGGAACAAATACATCGAGTCAGTTTCATCATCCACCGCAAGGAAAGTTGATTCCCTGTGCCGAGCCAGGAAATTTTTCTCCCCGGAATCGATCCTCCAAGTCTATAAATCGACCATTTGTTCTTGCATGGAGTATTGCTGCCATATATGGTCTGGGGCCCCTTCTGTTTGCCTCAGGGTTCTTGATAAGATCCAGAGACGGATATGCAATGTGATTGGCCCTGATCTGTCATCTCGTCTGCAGTCGCTCTCTCACAGATGCGATGTTGCCTCGCTCTGCCTTTTTTACAAGTACTTTCACGGTAATTGTTCCGAGGAGCTGCTTTCGCTTGTCCCTAGGCCTCGTGAATTTAAACGTCCTACGAGGCTGGCATCCCGTTCCCACCCCTACACCGTTGAAACTGTTAGATGTAGACGTCTCTTCTACTCCAATAGCTTCATGTCTTGCACATCTCGCCTATGGAACTCCCTTCCCTATTAATGTTTCCCTGACAAATATAATCTCCAACGGTTTAAGTGTAGCGCCAATCGACATCTCCAGTTGCCTTGATCTATCCACTTCCCTTCTCCACATCCTTTCATCTTTCATTCCTATCTTCTCTCGCTCCAGATCTTCTGTGGCCCCCTTGCCTTGATCGACCCACTGTCTTTCTCTTTCTCCACATCCTCTCCTTTACCACTCCTATCTGATCTTCCTCCAACCCTTCTATAACCCCATGCGTGATAGTGGCCTCCAGCCTTGCTTGGGGTGATACGCTTAAAAAAAAAATGACGCATCTCATTCAGTAACCTTCTACCTTGAATGGTTCCTGTGCTTTTGTAATGGATGAACATTATTTAAAAAAACAAAACTTTCATTTATATTGAGATAATATGTTCTTGATTGAGCGGTTAGCATAGTAAAAGCCGTGATTAGAAAGAGATACAGACTGTAGTAATCGTATCACGAGTTATCTATACGCATTTCTTACTTCATTTAATGTGTCCCCTTCGTTACGTAGACAGATTTGGCCTACCAAATCTTCCTATCGTTTGTAGCTCTAAGCAAGGTTTGTTCCGTTGCTGCCCTTCCATTAATAGGAGTAGATAGGTTCATCTATCTCCTTCCCGGTTTTTGAACAGGAGTAGAGGTTTATCTCTTGTTTCCTTTTTAGGATTGGGTTTCCGATTCCTTCTAAAGTCTTTTCATTCTTTTTCGATCCCACTAGGCCCTTGCACAATGACATTAACCCATTGGTTGGTGTGAATAGATTAAAAAGAAATATTCCTGATCTGCCAACCAATTACACGAGCTCGTTAGGTAGCTTATTCGCTGTTTCACTCTTTTTTTTCCTCGCTTTCAATATAGCCTCATTCCCTTCGTATTCCATTGGTAAGATGGAAGTCCCACCCAGACAGCTTCTTTCCAAGAGACTCCCAAAATGATAGCCACAACAATCTCAACCACTTCAAGCACAGAGTCAAGCGTTATCTATTCTACATAATCTGCACTTCTTGATTCCCCCTCAAACAAATTGATTCAGTAACACTCAGTCTTGAGTGGTTCTCGGGCTTTGGTGATCGATAGCGTAAAAAGTTAAAGAAAGAACTCGTGAACTTAAATTATATATTTACTAATGTACCCATGCCGTCAAGATTTACTCCAAGAAGGAATATGAGTAATATGTATTATATTGTAAGTAATTTTCGTTTATTCCAAGTACAATTTTGAAATTTAAAATATGTCATTGTTAATGTTAACAATTAAAGAATGTACGATTTATAAACACCTAAGGAAAAAATGGATGTTACATATTTACAACCAAAAGTATGTTTACTGCAAAAGTTCCCAAAGCACAATATTTTTTGTGTAAACTTCGGAAGGTCTCAGTAATCTTTAACAGACCGTAGATTCAGTCTGTAACTTCAGAGTCTGCTTATTTCTCGTCCTACTAAGAGCAACGTATCGTCAGCTAATTTTTTTTACATATATTTTTTGTCTTCCCTCTCTTTTTTAATTATACTTTTTAAAGTTTAAAATGAATTTCTAAAATGAACAAAGCGTTCATAAAGATATATGTGGCGTATTATATATGCAAACCCTCTTCGACAACGATATCAGTGCGCGTCAACGGGACCAAGTTAGCACGGCACCGGGTGGGTCATCGTTATTTTGCACACTGTCCCTCAATTGTTACATACATAAAAATCACACACACACACACACACACACACACACACACACACACACACACACACACACACACACACATATATATATATATTGGAACACCAAAGACGTATCTCTCAGGGTAAAGATCGACATATACAGATGAGTCGTTCTCTCAACCTTTCTCTATGGTGCTGTACCGCAAGGACATAAATCAATTTGACGCCTTTCACATGCGCTGTCTTCGTTGAAACAATTCTAGCAAAGATACAACGTAGGTGGGCTGGTCTTGTTGTGAGAATGATGAGCATAGACTTCCAGAAAAGGTGCTGTATGGACAACTACCAAACTCCAAGCGTTCAGTTAGCCGTCCACTCTTACGCTACAATGACAAATTGAAAGACAACTTGAAACGTCTCAACTTTGATCTAAAAACCTGGGAGGCCCAAGCATCAAACCAAAGGGTGTGGTATAAGACAGGTTTCATTTAATTAAAGGGTTTTGAAGACAGTAGACTGAAGCAATGTGATCAGCTTCTTCAAGCTCTGAAGCAGAGACCGCATCAAAATGCTACTTTAACAAATTTCATCTCTCACTGTGTCTTTGTCGCCTGCAGCAAGGCTGGGCTAGTATCACACTTAAGAAAGCACAAATGAAATATGTTTTTCCCTTACCTGATTTTCTCCACAATATCCCCTGATAGCATACATAAGTGTAAAACAAAAGGCACCATCTAATGCTGACCCTTATTTATCGTTCACAACAGGAGAGTCCACCATATATATATATATTATTAAATTTGTTTGCGAAGCTGTATTCTCGCCATTTATATCATTAACTTCAATATCTGTTTTTTGTATGAATGATTCATGTAATGTAAATTGAACTGCACCACATACTTGATATTAAAATAACTGATCCGACGTGCAAATTTCGGCTAATAACTGTGACATTCCTCTATTTATTGAACAATTTAGTTCATGCCACATTGACTGAAAAACCTACCAGTACAAAAGAATTCTCTTATTACCATATTAGTACAAAAACGCACAATCTTAAAATTTAAAAATTCAACCTCAGCGTTGCGACCGCACGTTCCAAAATTTCTTACAATTAACAATAACACATTGCTTAAAACATCTTTCGGATTACACTTATTCTTTCGTTTTCCTGTTATTACCTGGATGTAAAAAACAAATATATTTTCATAACTGATGATATCTGTATGCACAGATGAAAGCTTGTAAAAAAATAAAAAAAGACCTTATGCAACAGGAATTTATAAACAGGGATCATAACATTCATCTGCAGGTTCGCGGTTAATGTCACTTATTAAATTTGTTTGCGAAGCTGTATTCTCGCCATTTATATCATTAACTTCAATATCTGTTTTTTGTATGAATGATTCATGTAATGTAAATTGAACTGCACCACATACTTGATATATATATATATATATATATATATATATATATATATATTACCGCTATCAATGATGGCGAGCTTGTGTTTCAAAGAGCCTTACGAAAAGATGAGAACTTGAAATACTGGGAAAGAATTAAACCCATCTAGACGTAAGCATTTTAAAAATTAGCTCGAATATAACGAGTTCCGGAATATTGTGGAGACTTGCTGTCAGTGGATCTCCAATTACTTCCAGTGTTAAACCTCTTCTTCTTTTATGTGCTATGTCCCTTCATTGCGTAGACGATCATGACTCTCCACAGCTTCCTCTCTTTTCTTGCTTTAGTGACTTTATTTTTTTGTCATTGCGCTACCATCCAATCAAACAATCACACTGATTCCCCACCTACGCTTCTTTCACCGTCAATATGTCACGTCAGTGTTACATTTTCTAAGCCCTCTTTCATTCAACTCTCTGATTGTAATTATAGGTTTCCTTTTAATTCTTATTTTCCTTAAAAAATATGCGTTGCTCGTATGTTTAGTTCATCGTAGTCTCAGCATCCTTCTGTAGAACCACATTTCTGTTTGTCCAGCAATCGCTGCCAAATTAGATATTAAATAACAGTTCTGCGCTCTTTTCTTTGATTCTAATGAAATATTCTTGTCTTTTAACACATTAATTAGTTATTGGAAGGCAACGTTTGATTTACCTACAAGTCTTCGGATTTCTGTGTCACATTTTACGTCCTCTGTTACTACACTGCTCAGATCAGGACCCGATTTAGATGGAGAGAGGCCCTAGCTTATTCCACTTGTGGGACCCCTCCAAATCCCCCATTCTCACGAGTAGAGGAAAATGGAGGAGTGTTAAATTAAACAATTTGTGTAAAGACGAGAACGATGACGGTTGTTTAAAATTTCACAGTTAACAACTCCTCTAAAGGACATACGATGTTATTCTGAAATACAGTATGCGATTGATAAAAGGTTAATTAAAAGAATCTATAAAGAAATCAATGCTAGCATCGAGTTATCAGCTTAAGACAGAATTATTCTGAAATGGAATGTAAGGAAAATTACTAAAGAATTACTACAATGCGTTATGACAGCACGTGTAGGAAAGGCTTATAACAGTGTCAAAAATATGATACACCTTGTCTGGAGGCCCCCTAAATTTTGAGGCCCTAGCCTTCAGCCTGCTAAGTCTATAGGTAAATCCGGCACTGACTCAAATAGCTATATTTCTGTTCTTGCTTGATTTTAACGTTTCCAGTACGTAATTCACATCTTGGGTTGTCTCTTGCAGATAACTCTGCATTAAGTCGTGTTCCAGTCAATAGTCTTTAATCATGCTTGTCTCGTTAATGTGCCTCCCTGTCACTGATCTGCCATCCATGTTCGTTTGGCCGCTTATTCGCCGTTTCCCTCTTGCTTTCAATATCTCCTTATCCCCTTCGTAAGAAGAAAAAACCCACCCACATAGCATCTTCCCAAGAACACCTTTACCACCTTATCAAAGAGCTCGAGAAGTTTTCCTTCCGAGTTTGCCATCAACATAGTGTCATAATTTTCTGAGGATTACCCCTTTAAATAGATACTTGTCTAACTCCATTTCCCCTTTGAACTCGTTCTCTATGCGCGTATCATTCCCGGTGTTGTAGGGAGAGCTTCAATCCTTTCACAGTTTTGCTGGAACTGAGTCTAGAAACAAGAGTAGATGCCCGTTTGCCCCAGTCTATGACAATGCTGTTGAGCTGAGCTGTATCCTTTGCCTAAAAACATCGGAATACGAACACTCGGTTTTCGTAGATTGAATAAAGGGTTCACTTCAAAATTTTCTGAATGTCACTCGGATCGATCGACAAGTGCTGAAGGCGCAAGAGCCGAAACATTATAATAGTAACAGAAAAAATTAGATATTACTCCGGTTATTAATTGATAATTTCCTCTCCTTCCGAACAATGTTACTACTAGTGGTCACCCATCAAGGTACTGACCAGGCTCGATGTTGCTTAACTTCTGTGAGCGTACGTGAATTGGTGTTTCAACGTGATATGGCCAAAGCCACGCAGTTGAAATAGGACTAGCAATAAATCGCAACCTTAAAAAAACGCAACAAGACAGGGTATCCCTACACATAGCGGATGGAAAACGACCTACCCCCGTAATTGACCAGTTGGGGTCACAATCATTGTTAACTACACGATCTTTTCGTTAGCTGCATAGTATTTGCTTCGCCAGGGCTTATATACGATTTTTAATTCTTTTTCTAGATTGGTTGCCAACCAAGGCTACAGTTACAAATCGGCCCTCTATTTACTCATCGCCTGGAGAAGAGGAGATAGATTCATATCTATCCTTGAATTCGAACTCGGCTCTAACGATTTCTTAGTCCGAGCCGCTATTACACCACAGCGCATCCACGTCCTAAAATTATTTCTGGTATTAATATTCAAAATAAGTCAGAAAACCTCATGTCCATTCTTTTAAAATTATCTTCTAAAACTTCAATATGTCTTAAACGAGGTTTGATCCAAAAGTATCGGGACTGTTGCTATGGTGATGGAGTTAAAGTGCGCCGTATGAAACAGCTTGGTATGGACTGACCTTGAACTCTGTCGCGCATGCTCACTAAGATATAAAGTTCTCGCTGACTTCTATTGTTTATAGAGGTGCTGGAAGGAAAGTATGTAGAGGGTGTCTGTCTCACCACACCACAGCTTTTCCATTTGTAAGCATGGCTTGTGCAGCAGTTTTTGGCTAAATACAACGTCCCCCAGCTCCGACAACCATTATACTCCTCAGATCTCTCATCCTTGCGACTTTTCCCTCTTTCCAAAAATCAAATCCCACTTGAAAGGTACAAGATTTCAAGACGTCGAGGAGATCCAACAGAGTGCGACGAGGAGTCCCAGGAATGCTTCCATCGATGGAAATGATGCTAGATAAAATGTGTGGCTTCAGAAGGAGGACTACTTCGAAGGAGTTTAAATGCCAAATTTATATGATTTGTAGCTTTCTTTTTATAGTACCAGTCTTGAGACTTTTTATCAGACCTCATAAGCAGGATGAACTTTATAGGTCTCATTCCATAAAATGAGTACAAACGAAGATAGAAAAACAATTGTGTATTTAAAATCAAAATCAAAATCAAAATATTTACATTAGGATAATCGATGTAAAAAATATTTATTTTTTATGAGAGGGTCAGAGAAAAAAACGATATCGAATCAAGAATCATTACATCTTATCATCTAACTTAGCCCACCTCCCACCACTTCTAACATCTGATGTAGCCACCCTGACATTTTATTTCATGGTACCACACTTGTATACATGCTGTTTGTGTCCGGCAAAGTTTTCGGGTTATTCTAATCGTTTTAGTCCTATTAATTAACCCATTGCTGGGGGTAAGAGAGAAACAGAATTCGGATTCATAGCTTTCTTAAGAGTATTTTCGTGTAAGTGAATATAACGAACCCAACTGCGGAGAGCCGAGTTCCAATTCTGAACCGCTACCATTACACCTATAGTTATAGCACCTAGATGAGGGAGAGCGCTTACCCAAGAGGTTACCTATCTAGGTCCTGACGAGTGGAACCGGTGTTTCCAAAGAAACAAAAACAAAAGTTCTGCATCTCATGAAAATTCACTAGTAAATCTAATGCCTTCCAGCAATAGGAGATATTCTCGGACACTGTTCCTAGTGCTCCAATTACTATCGGCACAGTCTATACGTTTCGGTAATTCTATCGAATCTTGCTTTCGTAATTTATGTCTGTATTGTGTCTTGATATCTGCATAGTTCTCAATTGTCTGTCGTTATTTCTCGACTTCTCTGGTTTTCTTTTAACTTCTTCTGCGTGCTATGTCCCTTCAGGAGGTTGCCGATTATGAGTCTCCACAGCTTCCTGTTCCTTGTAGCACGTAATAAACTTTGTCTTTCTCTTATTTCTCCTAAACCCTGTTTCGCCATCCGTTTACTCAAGCTCACTAAGTAGGCCATGTGCTGTTTACATCTATCTCTCTTGCTTTCAATCTGTCCCGTGAGTATCAGATTTTCCAAGCCCTATTTCCTCATTATGTTCTCTAGAAAACTCAAAAGTCTCTTCCTGATGTTAAGTATAAGTTACCCTTATGTTTCCTTTTTTTCTAAGACTTCGCCGTTGCTCACAGTTTTTGTCCATGGTATCCTCAGCATCCTTCTGTGGATCCATTCTTCTGTTAATTCAAGTCTCTTCTTCATCTTCAAGGGGATTGTCCAGCACTCATTGCTATACAGGAGGATAGATATCGCGTAACAGTTTAGTGATCTTTTTCTTCTTTTTAGCGAAGTTTTTCGATTTCTTAATACATTGCTTAGCTTTTGGAAACAGATTAATTAAACGGTCCAGTTTTATCGGAAATTGATTTTGTCTAAATACAGATAAATATTTTATGTGTATAGATTATTAGAACGTCTGAGGGAACTAATCACTCATAAATTTGTTAAGTTGATTTACCTCCCTTTCCAATACAGATGGGACAAAAATAATAAATAAATACACCAAAAATATATCAAATGCACATTAATAATTATTAAATAGTTTTAAAAAAAAATAATATTGAAAGTTCTGCCTATCCATTTTTTTTTATTATGTTCAAATTTCACATGTTCAAATTTCCGAATTAGTTCTTTGATATAATGTGCAAACTTACCAAATGCATCTTTGGCTGTTCCAATGCGTCTTCGGAGTTCAGTGCCACACTTTCCGTGCTCTGCTAAAACACTTCCCAGATATTTAAATTTCCGCACTTGTTTGATGTAACATTTCTGTTGCATCAAGTCTCTTCTTTATCTTTGAGGAGATTATCCAGCACTCACTGCCATACAGGATTACATATATCATGTAGAAGATTAGTACGCTTTTCCTTCTTTCTAGTGAAGTTTTCTTTTTCTCTATTTCTTAGTACTCTGCTTAGTTTTTGGAATGCATCTTTGGTTATCTCAACGCGCCTTCAGATTTCAGTGTCACAGTTTCCGTCCTCTGTTAAAACACATCACAGATATTTAAATTTACGCACCGATTCGCAATTCGCACTTTGGTCTCATCCTTTTGCTAACAACTATTCATTTTGTCTTCTTGCAGTACCTTTCCTATATAAATCAAGCTTTCCTAACATTTGTCAAGTGGGTCATTGTGTGGTATTTGTATCAGACGCTGTTGTGTAACTTTTCCTAGTACAAAATAATAACTTGGACAAGGGAAGCGCAAAGAAGTGAGAGTAGAAATAAACTGATACCGATTTAGTTTTTCCTTTTTACTTACAATTAATAAAAAAGAACATGGCGTTTTTTTGCTGCAATTTATTGGAACGAAGATTCTCTAAAAAGAAACCGTCAAATATATTAACCAGTGTTTCTTGCTATCTTAATTATGGAAATGTACTTTAAAAATTTCTCATTAGTCTCATGGTTAGATTTTTGTTGGTATGTTGAGTGGGTCTTCATGATATTTTGTTGAAATTAAATTTATTTAAATTGAAACAATTGTGAAACTTGAGTGTCAGCTCTGAAGTTTTGAATGCGACTTCAAATTGAAAGTGGCATAATGAAACCTTCTATTCTTACTGAGCTTAATATTCTAGAAGTTACCAATAAAGTTTTAATACTTATAGGCAATAAAATACTATCATTCTCTCTCTGTGTCTTGTAGCGGACCGTGGGGTGAAGATGTGAAGAGATATCAGAAGGTTAAAATTTCCTGCTAGCCGGTCCAGCAACATGAGAATGTTGGACTTTAATTAAGTCCAAAGAAGACAAAGAAAACAAACAAGACCGATATATATGGGTAAACAAATATATATTAATAAGTTATACAAAATCATGAACAGTTACATAGTGTTTGTATGGAGAAATTATGTGTGTGTTGTGAGTGTTCGTACGTACGTGTATTGTTCTTAGCGTGTTCCCAGAATTTGGGAAACGCTGGATCTGTGAGAGGTCACATATTGGAGTTTGTTGAAAAGAGAGATTTTTACCTCGTCTCCACGCGCCGTGTCGGCCCAAGGCCTAAGTCGAAAAAGAGAGAGAGACGAAAGGTCAGCCAGTATTTATAGCCAGGGGAGAGAGACCCCTGTTGAAGGATTAAGGGACTGAGGAAGAGCTAACCCCGACAGTCTCTCTCAGTCTATTCATATCTATCTATCTATCTATCTATCTATCTATCTATCTATCTATCTATCTATCTATCTATCTTCACTGCCTGGCTTGCTACCACATCATATCGTTGAAAAACCAGTTCCCGTACGATCACAGAAGTTAAGCAACGTCGAACTTGGTCAGTTCCTAGATGGGAGCAGAAGGTGCTGTAAGCTTCGATGTGTGGATGGTATAATGGACAATGGTTCGGAACTGTTAATGGGAGAGCCGAGTTCCAGTCCCCATTCGGCTCGTTATATTCACTTTTTGTTTATAATGGTTTAGTGATACGAGTCTTACTAATTACCCCATAGCTGAACGGAGTAGAGGTGGATTCCTACCTTTCCCAAGGGTATTTGCGCACAAGCGAATATAAAGATAATTGAATAATTGGATAAATAAAGCATTATATATATATATATATATATATATATATATATATATATATATATATATATATAATATGGAGAAAACAACTGAAAAGTTGCCAATTAAAAGAAAAAAAATTAAATGTTTTTTTGTGAAAGTATTTATTTTATATATATTTGTATTTTTTTATGCTCTCTCTCTCTCTCTCTCTCTCTCTCTCTCTCTATATATATATATATATATATACATATATATATATATATATATATATATATATATATATATATATATATATATATATATATATATATACTAAAATTAGGATTGGAAAAAAAGCACCTAATATTTAATTTAGTGATATTTATTTATAATATATGAATTTTTACAGAGAAAAATTAAAACTTTTTAAAAACTTTTTTTACTTTAAAAGGAAAATATTAAAAACACTCAAAATTCAATTGTAAGTAACAAAGTTTTATTTCTTCTTTGTAAAAATTCATATATTATAAATAAATATCACTATATTAAATATTAGGTGCCTTTTTTTCCAATCTCCATTTTAGTCTGTACAATAAGTTTTTGTACAGAATCTTTCTAACAAAAGAGTTTTTTTTACCTATATATATATATATATATATATATATATATAATTTATTCGAAAATTATAATATAAATATGTTATAAAATCACTAAAAAATAGTCATTTTCTTTCAATAGTTCTGGTGTCTTATGAAGTGATTGTGTTCAATGTAGATTCTACATTCAACACTATCACTTGATAGGACACCAGAAGTGTTGAAACTAAATGGTTATTTTTGTAGTGATTTTATAACATGTGTATGTTATAATTTTCGAATATATTATATTTGCTCCACTCTGCATTGAGCACTCTTTTAAGAATAGTATTTTTTGGTTATTGGAATTTATTCTGTAATAACCAATCCTATATATGTACAACATTCTTACAATCAAAAAAATATATTCCGGCTTTAAATAAGCTACAAAGTAGAAAACGAAGCAATCGTTCAATCAATATCTACACGTTCATACTTGCGTGCGCACACATACACACACACACACACACACACACACACAAACAGAGAGAGAGAGAGAGAGAGACACACACACACACACACACACACACACACACACACACACACACACACACACACACACACACACACACACACACCTAGCCTGAAAATTGACGTTTTTCATAACTTTTTCCACGAGATTTAAATAAAGGAAGTTTGTATGGCCACTCGAGTATTTTTCTTTACAGCCCAATTTAAAATTGTACTTGTCACTTCCTTTGGATGGTCGTATTGGTAGTGCAAATCGACTTTCGTATGTAGATGCTGCCCCTCAGAGAATAAGCGATCTCCCAATATGCGCCAATCTGTTGCACCAAATATGATTCTTTTTTTTATCGAATAACATCGTTTATTAGCGTTCGAAGAATATCAACCTGTATCTTTGTTCAGGAAGACGCGTTTTGTATTTTATTTTTATTTCTCGCTTTATTATTGCTAGTCATGTTACCATTGACACAGACTCAGTGGAAACAGGGCAAGTAGCAACCGAACAGTACAGGAAGAAAAGCTTCGGTTATACAGGGTACGATGGGTAATTTGTCGCCATTTTATATTTTTAATTTCGTGCATGCGCATTGTTCGTTCTTGATTTTGTCAACTGCACAGTATAGTAGGGTAAGTTGGGCACTGTCTTTGAGAGAAAAAAAAGCACCATGACGCAATTCAGTCCGCTAAAAATTTGGAAACGGCATGCTGTACTGTTTGGCATTCTCGCTGAAAGCTCCAATACGAACATTTCAGAGTGTTTTGGTGTCAATCTGAGGACAGCGTAGAGGATTCAGAAAGAGCTGGATGAGTCTAATGGTGATTACGAAGATACGGCTGGTAGCAAAACTCACTCTGATCGTTCTGATAAGAAAAGAACTCTCGAATTTGTCTCAAACTCAACAGTCACACGGAGGCCTACATCAAGTGCATTGAAGAGGTAGTGCTTCCCTGGGTCAAGAGGGTGGTTGATGGAAGACCCTTTGTCTGGCAACAGGACTCTGCATCCTACCACACAAGCAGGAGGACCCAACCATGGCTGTCAGACAATTTCTGCGACCACATCACCCCTTACATCTGGCCACCTAACTCCCCAGTCTGCAAACCCCTTGATTATTATGTGTGGGGCGCAGTTGAGCAAGAGACAAAACTCCTTGTGACACCAAAAATGAACTGAAGGCAAGGATTGTAGCAGCATTCACCAACTTAAATAAGGAGACCACCCAGAAGAGTTTCAAGAGGTTCTGGAGGCTGTGATTGAAGCCGATGGCGATTTTATTGAATACATTTACTCTTTAGTATTTTATGATATTTTTGTGAAATTTTGGTAAATTCATCTGTTAAAATGTGATGTTTGTGTCATTTTAATTTTTTACGTCATTTAGACGACAATTTATCCATTGCACCCAATATATCTTGAAATTCTCGCCAAAATCCAAAAGAGAGTCTGCAATGTTATCAGTCCTGATTAGTAACGTTACAGTTATAACATTTCGACTTCAGTCACTTTCTCGACTTTAGTCACTTCCTCACCGTCGTGACTTCGCCTCGTCCTGCCCTTTTTTTAAAAATATTTTCATGGCGTTTGTCCTGATGATCTCTCCTCCTTGGTACTTCAACCGAATGAAGTTAAACGTACTACTAGATTAGCTGCTAGGTCTCGTCGTTTTACTGTTGAAATAGCTATATATAACTGTATGTTCTGTTGTAATAGTTTTTTTTATTCACACCTTTCACCTGTGGAACTCTCTTCCGACTTCCCTGCTACCTACACTTTTCAAAAATTTAAATACAACGCCAATCACCATCTTCCTGAATCCTGTTCTTTTATCATTCTTTCTCCTCACAAAGTCTTCTCCGTCTCTTCCACTCAGTAAACTCAGGCGTCTTAGTAAAATTGTTGCCTTTCTTGGGGTGAAATAATCAAAAGAATAATCCCAGGAGATTAAAGCATTGGTTCATGAAGTGCGAGTTCAATCCCTGGGTCGGCTAGTTCAGATTTATACTCAGTGGAAATAAATTGATTGATTTGTTTTCTACGGCTTATCAACCTCTCGCAGGTTATTTAAAGCCAGAATGTTTTTTTTGAGATAATAATGAGTTAGTGATACAAGTCTTAACAATTAACCCATAGCTGGGAGGAGAAGGGGGGGCTTTCATATCCTTCACAAGGATATTTGAGGTAAGCAAACACAACGAAGACAACTGGAAATGGAACTCGGCTCTCTGTTTTGACAATTCCGAGCAGTCACCCATCTAGGTACTGACCAGCCTCTACGTTGTTTAATTTCGGTAATCGTCCGGGAAGCGGTGTTTCAAAACAAAGACAAAAAATTCTGCAATCCATGAAAACTCACTGATAAATCTAATGCTTTCCACCAATGGGGACATTCTCAGACACTGTTCCTAGTGCCCCGATTACTATCGGCACAGCCTATACGTTTCGGTAATTCTATCGTATCTTGCTTTCGTAATTTATGTCTGTATTGTGTCTTGATATCTGCATAGTTGTCAATTGTTTGTCATTATCTCTCGACTTCTCTGGTTTTCTTTTAACTACTTCTGTGTGCTATGTCCCTTCAGGACGTTGCCGATCATGAGTCTCCACAGCTTCCTGTTCCTTGTAGCACGTAATAAACTTTGTCTTCCTCTTATTTCTCCCAAACCCTGTTTCGCCATCCATTTAAGTAGGCCATGTACTGTTTACATCTATCTCTCTTGCTTTCAATCTGTTCCGTGAGTATCAGATTTTCCAAGCCCTAATATGGCCGTAAGCCTGACGTTCATAGTAAATTGCAATGAAAAGTAGTTAAAAATTATGATGAAAATAAATACCAGTCAAAAATAATTTTGATAATAATGAATGATAATATTCTCCTTCTGTCTGCCGTATCCCTTCAGGCCGTGAGAGATCCTGACTCTCCACACTTTCCTATCACTCGTAACAATGTTACCACTAGCAGTCACCCATCCAGGTACTGACCAGACTCGATGTTACGGGAACCGGTGTTTCAACGTGTTATGGCCAAATCCACGCAGTTGAAATAGGACTAGCAATAAATCGCAACCACCAAAAAACGCATCAAGTCGAGGTATCCCTAGACATAGTCATTGGATGGAAAACGACCTACCCCCGTAAATTAAATGGGTTTACTTCGAAACTCTCTGAAGGAATTTGTAAGACACCCGAAGAAGGCCGGTGGGTACAACGGCCGAAACGTTGTGTTAACAACAACAAAGAGGATGACATTAGTCCTAATGTAAATAAGTATAACTCCTCATCCTGGAAAGTATTCTAGACTTGCTAGAGAATTTGATACTCACACGGTGCCCTACTTCTGTGAACTTGTGCCAGAATCAGTAAATCTTTGTTAATATATCTACGTTTTAAACAATTCAGTTGATTATGGCCTCAATGAAGCTAATTTTACAAGGTTACTCGACTTACGACCATATCACGTTGAAACACCGGTTCCCATTCAATCATCGAAGTTAAGCAACATCGAACAGTCAGTACCTCGATGGTTGACCATTTGGGAATACCAGGTGCTGTAATTATGGATGTGCGGATGGTGTAATGCATAATGATTCGGAATTGTTAATCGGACAGCCGAGTTCCAGTTCCTATTGGATTCGTTTTATTCTTTTATGCGCAAATCCCCTTGGAAAAGGTATTAATCCACCTCTTCTCCCTCCAGCTATGGGGTAATTAATGAGACTCGTATCACTAAACTATTATCATCTCAAAAAAAAAAAAAAAATTCTTACAGTCTAAAATTATTTTCTGGCTTTAAATAACCTGCAATCGGTTGATAAACCATAAAAACGGACCAATCAATCAATAAGACAAGGCCACGCAACAAGTTTCGCTTTGGTTAAGATCGTGTCCCTGAACTATTTTGAACCCAAGTAGCAAAGGAAGTTTTTTTTTGTTTTAAATAAATATGACAAGTGACCTTTTTTTTTTTAGAGTTTTATTTTTGCTGTTGCTAATATCCTTCTTTTCATTCTCTTCTGTAGCAGTTGGTGAAGTCTTGCAGTTCCGCTAAATTCGCAGCAAGGATCACGAAGCAGTCGGTGATTGAGATGCAAACACCCGGAATCATCAAGTTATTTCCTGAACCGCCTCGACAAGAATTCAAACTACCTAGCTTAATGCTGCAACAAGCGGTTTATCTACCGGAACATATGTTTGTGAGTAATAAATATAACTGTATTCTCTTTTTCTCAGCAACTCAAACGCCAGAAGATCCTTTCGTTTAGAAAACTGATTTATCATCGATTAAGAGATTAGAGATTAAATTACCTGCCGCCGTAACGTAGATTCTCTGTGACTTTTCGATAAATATTTTCATGGTTATTTTACTGGTTAGTTTTCCTCTTTGGTATGTAGACTTTATGCGGTCCTAGATAGGCAGCTTGGTCTCATTATTTTCACAGTTGAAATCGCTAGATGTAACCGTAAGTTCTATGCTAAGAGATTCTTCTCTCGCACTTCTCGCTTGTGCAACTCTCTTTCGAACGCTTGTTTTTAGTCAACTTTGATCTTCAAAAACATAAATGCATTGTCAATCGTTATCTTCTGTTTTCTTATTTCCTATTTGTTCTCTCTCCTTAATAATACTACGCTTTTTCCTTTATTCTTTCATATTTGGTAACCTCCTTGCGTCTTAGTGGCTTTATTACCACGCTTAGGGTGAGATGATAAAAATAAATAAATAAACAATAATAGTAAACTGAGAGTGTTGTGATGTGGGGTCTGGCAAGACACAACACTTAAGTCGATAGATTCAGTCGTGATAATAGTATTCAACACTAAGCTAGACAAGTCTAGATTTATTGTAGTGTGGCACAAGGCCGAAAATGGTGGGTAGAATTGGCTGAGGCTGGACTTTTTATAATTAGCTAATCAGATTCACGACCCATTCACCCATTGCAATTTGCACATCCACCAAAAGAACTTACCCATCATCATTCAATCCTCCACATACAACAATACCGTATACTCTCAGGGGACTTACAAAAACACCCCATGACAATTCACTGCAATAGTATTATATTCTTTTCTTTCTGGACAATTACCCAGGACTACTTATCATGAATGGATTAGTCCATTCATGATAGTAAAGTATGAGTGTTGTGATGTGGGGTCTGGCAAGACACAACACTTAACTCGATAGATTCAGTCGTCATAATAATATTCAATACTCAGCTAGACAAGTCTAGATTTATTTTATATAAAATACAATTGTGGCAGAAGGCTTTATTGTTTATGCTTTTGAAATGTAAATGACCAAAAAGCAAAAAAAAAAAAGCAAAAAAAAAGCAAAAAAACCCCCAAACCAGCGAAGGCAATTGAAAAGATATATATATATATATATATATATATATATATATATATATATATATATATATATATATATATATGTATATATAAATATATATATATATATATATATATATATGTGTGTGTGTGTGTGTGTGTGTGTGTGTGTGTGCAAATATATAGAAAAATAGGAAAGAACCGTTAGGTTAATAATCCGAAGTTCTTTAGAATTTTTGTTTTATTTTTAAAAACTGTGCTCAATACACAAGTAGAGCCCATATTCACTTGAGGATGAAACAGATCTAGGTACTTTAATTTAATTTCTATAATAAAATTGACGTTTTTCGCTTCTGTTTCTGAAACATGAGAACTCTTATGTAGCGATGGAATAATATTTGAAAAAAATAATTATATATATATATATATATATATATGAATCATTTTTCTTAATTTATCTACTTTAATTTTAGTTGAATTTTTTACTAAATTGAATTTTTTTTTTTACTATAGACCATCATCACTATATAACCCTATACTCCTATACTATCAACACTGATTTTTTTACTAACCCTATTGCTGATTTTAAGTTTTTCCTTTTTTCGTAAAACAGGTTGTATTTTGCTTTTAATTCTAAATAAATCGTCAGTAATTTACAATCGCCTGATGATATGCATTTGATACGCATCGAAACACGACTGTAATTGTGTAGCGATTTTGACATGTTTTCGATGTAATATCCTAAAATATTATATATATAGGAAAACGATATATACATTTTTATATATAAACAACAGTTCTATGGAAATCTGTGACAAAGTGAAAAAAGTTTTCGTGTGACGTGAAACGCGTCACACGATAACCTTTAGGACTGTATTGGATTGGACACGAAAGAGATGGGACGCTTAGAATATTTTAAATTAAGTTTGAATTTATATATATATATATATATATATATATATATATATATATATATATATATATATATATATATGTTTTATGTATATAGTCTCACCGATTTCATTTAATTGCTTTTCTTTTTGTCTATGTTTTTTAATTTATTGATGTTTTTTTGCTTTTATGGCTTATCAACCTGTTGCAGGTTATTTAAAGCCAACAAAATAAATTCAGATTGTAAGACATTTTGGGAGATAATAACGATTTACTGATACTCGTTCTAATAATTAACCCATAGTTGGGGGAGAAGTCGTGGATTCATACATTTCCACAGTGGTATTTTCGCGTAACTCAATATAACGATAAAATTGGAACTCGGCACTCCGATTTCCAATCCCGAGCCGTTATGTATTAGACCAGCCACACACCCAAACTTACAGCACCTGGTATTCCAAAACAGTCACTCATCTTGGTACTCATGCTGCTTAACTTCAGTGATCGTACGGGAGCCGTTGTTTTAACGTGATATGATTGTATGCATCAAATATATAATTATTAGTGTGTATATAAAATACAGTATATTATACGATGGTCAGCCGAAAAGTTCATAGGATAACCCAAGTACTCTCATGGAATGTGTCTAAGTGAGGTTTATTTTTCAACCTAGTCTATGTCATCCATCACCATGTGCAGTTGCAGAATGTCCACATCTTGAGTCATCTTCAAGACTCTCCCTTCCCCTTCTAAATTCAGCTTCCCACTTTTGTACTGTTGATAAATCTGAAGCGTCATCCTGTGATATAGCAACCGTGTCAGCATGAATATATTTGGAGGCTAAACCCCTTTTTATGCAGGTACTTGATAACACAACGGTGCCAAATGTTATCCATTTTCAAGAGAAGTCGCTATTTTACTTTTGAAGTCTTCTTTGAACAGTCAGATATCAAGTTACCTAGAAATAAACAATGCATTAAAATTAGTGCATGCAAGATTTCACAGCTCTAGCATAACTTCCTTCATAGTAAGCCTATGAACCTTTCAGCCCACCCTCGTACCCGGAAAGAAATAATGCAGTTATTAATAAGAAGAGTTGAAATTAATGTATACAAGATTTCACAGCTCTAGCATCACTCCTTAATAGTCTGTCTTTGAACTTTTCAGCTCACTCTCGGAACAAGACAGTCAAAACAATAATTTGAAATCACTGTAAAATGGATAATATTCAGGTTCGAGATTTTTGAACGAACTCTCGTATTTAAGAAATGTACGTTTAGCAAAAGGTCACACATTTGACAGACAGTTAAGATCTCTTCTGTATAGCAATGGTTAATGAAACTTGCTAGCAAGCTATAGAGGCATGGCAAGTTACCCATTTCACTAAGCTTCTCTTAGTTTGACACAAGGCTTCAGATGTAGACAAAACCCATGGAGGAGCGAACTCAATCCAGTAGTAACGGTTTGCAAGATGATCTCGCATGGAGGTGCTAATCGGTATTTAATAAACTGATCTTCGCCACATTTATGAGACAACTTGTTATTTAATAGATTGCATGCTGAGTGTCCAGGTCACGGCTCCAATGTGAAATAATCATCGGTATTTAATAAACTGATTTTAGTTTAATACATATATATGAAACAGCTCGTTAAAGAGACTTCATTAGTCAGTAAGCCAAATCTGTGATAGAATCCTCTTAGTTAAACTAAAAGGGAAGCCTTTTAACATAACAATTATCATTGTGTACGCACTGACAGCGCAGAGCACGGAGGAGGAAATCGATAACTTTTAAAACTATCGCGAGATGGCCGAAACCCTATGTAAATCAAGAGAAGTTATTATTATCATAGAAGACCTGAATGTCAATGTAGGAAACGAATGAGAAGTCGAAATATTGGGCAAATTCGGACTAGGAACTTGAAATGATCGCGGCGAAAGATGAGTCCAGTGGTGCGCAGCAAACAATAAAGCAATCACCAACACCTGATTCCAAGAACACCCAAGACGCCCATGAGAACGGAGAAGCGCCGAAAGGGACACAAATAAACAGATTGAATCCGTAAGTATCAATATATTCAGAAACGCAGCTCTACATTGCCAACCTGGCCTAAGTGCCGACTGCTGGAGCGACCATCTTCTATATCAGAGTAAAACTACGGAAACTAAAAACCAAAACAACATCTAAACTACAAAATACAGAACACTCTTGAATGGCCTAAATTGCAAGAAGACATACAAAAACAGTTATAAACGCGAATATAACCTGAACGAAACTACAAAATCAAAGTGGAACATGTCTAGAGAAACATTAGTGATTCGGCGAACGAGATCATCCCAAAGAAAACTAGTCAATAAAGAAACGAATGGTTAATAGAGGAAATTTTATGAAAAAGCGCCAACAAACTACCCGAAGGAACTGAAAAGAATATTGAACATTAAACACAGAAATTAAAAAATAAATGCAGGCAGGCTAAAGAGAAATGGATCAATGAATAATACGCAGAAATAGAGAGAATGAGCGATACAAACAAGGCAAGTATGCAGAATGGAATCAAAGAATTAACAGGACGGAAGGTGAGCCAACCAACAAAGGAAGGGGGTCACTGATAATATAAAATTACCCAATAGATAGATCAAATACGTCAAAGGACTTTTTCATGGCACAAGAAAAAAAAACTTACGCTGGAAAATACCAAAAGGGCCAGAAATGCCAAAAGATTGAGTGTGCTCATCACTAGAGAAGATGAACCGGAACAACGCTGTAGGGCCTGATGAGATCGTAACAGAAACGCTCTCAGCCTTAGATGGTTTCGACATCGACAATATCATGTAAGTGATAAACGAAATAAACAAAGGAGGCCACAGGACCTCACTAAATCCATTTGTGTCCTAAGAGAACAGGGGTAAATGAACAACGAGCTCCATCGCACAATCAGTTTAATGAGCCATATAACCAAACTAATGATGCGACTCCTAATGAATAGAGCGTGAAGCAGGATTAAACCGGAAATAGGATAAGTGCAATTTTGTCAAGGACACCGGAACAAGAAACGCGATATTAATGATTAGAATGATAGAATCTATTTCAACTGTTAGCAAAACTCGAATTATTTGGAAATACGTTAGAATAATCCAGAACATACACTCGTAGCAAACCTGGTTGCTTCCTGTTTTCGGCCATGTGCCACATCTAAGCTACGCTTAGCAAATCGGTTGAGTACTTCAGTGTAGTGCAATGGTTAACAAGCTTGTCTCGCGAAATCAATTTCGACTGAATATTGAGTTCGATCCTCGCTGGCTGTTCCATACTTTCTGCCATGTGCCACATCTAAGCTACGCTTAGTAGACCGGTTGTATAATGTTGTATAATGTTGTATAATGGTTAACAAGCTTGTTTCGCTAAATCAGTTACGATTGAATATTGAGTTCGATCCTCACTGGCTATCCCATACTTTCGGCCATGTTCCGCATCTAAGAAAATCACCACATTCTCACCTGGTTGACCCAAAGTCACACCTGGAAAAGCCAAAACCTAACTCTAACATGTGATTTGTGATTTTACACCAGAATTGAACCCCTAATTAATTTGGTTACCACGAAGCCACTCTTCAAAATGGATCCAATTAATAATTAACCTCAACTAATCTTCATCTTTTCGCAACGTGCGAACACTTATTGAAGATATCAACCACTTTCTGATTTCTTGCGTTTTTTTTCCAACACCAGATTGCCATTATTCCGATACTGCTAATATCTTATCGCTCGTTACGTTTCTGAAAAATGTCCAGTTACAAGATTGCTTCTCGTTTAATTAGTCTCAGAACTTGGCAAGGTAATCATTTGCTGTGTGCTTGCTTCATTATTACGAGCTTCCAAACCAATTATCGCGCTTGTTCTGTGCTATTTTGATCATTAAGAAACTCGCCTTGTTTACAATGCACGGAAAATATAAACGCGTGAAAATTTCTGGAAGAGAATAATGAGTTTTTGTGTTTTGTCTCGCAACAGAAATAGTTATGCGCTTCTCACCGAAGCCAGCGGCCAGTGTTCAAAACCAGGTAAAATCTGGGATTACGATGAGGATTATCAAGGCAGGCCATCCCCAGTTGGAAAATAATAATGTTTATAATAACACCTGTGAGATGAGAGCAATAGTTCAAAATAATTTGAGTATATACACAGTTCTTATTGTGAGCACCAAATTTTCTAAGCCTTCTTTCCTCGTTATGTACCCTAGAAAATTCGTTTCGTTTTTGTTTCCATTTTCTCTAAAACTTGGTCAACTGCCAGAATGCGAATCACATCCCTCACCCCCGTTTCAATATTGTCCGATCGGTCTCGTTAATGTTATCAGCAAACTCATCAAAAAGAAGCAACAAGCTCCTCTATGTGTCCTGCCTATATTTTACCTGCCATTACACACAGAATTAGTGAGGTACTCAATAATAGATTCATCATCAAAGTGATTACCTTAGATATCTTGAAGGTCTTTAACAAGGGAACATAGGGGGTTTCTACACGAACTCTCTAGCAATAGAATCTCTAGAAGAGTCTTTGCAATTATGAAGTCCTTCCTATCAGGCAGCACCTTGAAGGCCATTGCCAATGACCAGGGTTCTGAAGCCCAAGTGATCAATGCAGGTGTACCCCAAGTTTTTTTCTCCTCGGTCCTACACCGTTTTTACTTTATATTAACAATCTGCCTAAAACCATTTTCAGAACATTATTACATATCGATGCAGATGACCATGAGACCCGAGTTTGAATCTCACCGTGATCGATTTGTCAGGAAAGTGACTGCTTGATGTTATAGGCCTGGAGCAGGCGATCTCACCGTGCGGCACATTTGGAAAGTGTCTGAAAAGCATACCACGGGTTGATCCAATCCTTGTGAATGAAATTAGGCAGATGGAACTCTTTGGGAGCTGTTAATGGTTGTGCTACCACGAAGTCACAAGACATCGTGACCGAGGGTTTGAGTGTGCTGGCCTTGTTCAGACACGCTAGATAACACGCTATCTCCCAGAAACTGTAACTAAGGTCCGCTCAGCTTAGTATTGAACAAACACAATGCCGGATCAGGTGTCTGAAACAGGGATTAGATAGCCGCCTTAGTAGACTGGCATCATCGGATACGAGTGGCCATACATCCAGATATAGATGATACCACAGTATATGAATACACCACCAAAAATGGAGATGATTAGAGTTTGGCAGATGATCTCTCTTCAGATATAGCTTTAACCGTTCACTAGGTTTGTAACTTTCAATACCTCAAAAAACAAGCGAGTAACTTTTTATCATCGCTGTGTTTTTATCGCTCACGATGAACGCTTGCGTTCTCATTCCATCATAATCTGCAACTGCATCGTCCTTCTTCATACATACAACAACCCACTTTAGTAACCCTCGGACTTGAGTAAGTTGTATTTTGTGAACGCTTAGTAAAAAAATAATATCAGTAAGGTGTGAACAGGTTGCGTAACCGATACATGTATAAAGTTTAAAAGGTTTTATATTATAGAATAGATTTAAAAAAAAAAATTTGCCGGTTACATGATCCTCCCGCAAAGATTACTGATTAGTTTAACGATATAAGCGAAAAACACCTGCACGAAACCATTGTGAAAATCTATTAAACATGGATTCCTCACGGTTGTTCGGATGGAGTAACTTAACAATGTGATGTTTATCTGCCTCAAATCTAAACGTTTCAGCCGCCTTCCTTTTGTAATTCCTTGTGGATTGCCGTGTGAAAGTGTAGCTAGATTAACAGCAGGAATTCGATATAAGTAAATAAATAAATAAATCCGTATTATTTTGTTAACAGTGACGAGTTGACAATGTTCTCTAGTTTTAATTGCCTTGTTGTTCCACCTATTGTGTATCAGCCACGCGTTCGATTACTTCCTGTTTTCATGGTACCAAAAAAGTAAACTACGTTTACAAGAGCTAAATAAAAGCCAGATGGCGATTTGCTTTTCAAAATAAACATTGCAAGCATCCCTTCCTGCGTTATAAACCGACCGCTTTTCTGATAAATGATCGGATTTTAGAAATTGAAGAAAAAAATACTTTATATTTAATTGAACACAAGTCAAATCATTTCAATATTATATAGTTATTTTTTTTTCTAGTTTAAGCTATTTTTTAAATGTCCATCGACAATCACAAAATGTCATTTTATCTTGTAACCGCGTCACTGGGGAATTGGATAGAGTTGAAAATAAAATAAAATAAAATATCTTAAAACAAATTTAAAATACTAACGGATGATTTTTTTTTATTTATCACTAAATTACTATAAGTTTTATTTTCACGATAACTATAAGTTATCTTATAAAATAAATGCATTAATGTCGACAACGAGATTATTATAGATTTTACACGTATAGAATGACTGAGGGGATTTTCTCTTATCAGATTTGAATTAATTGATTAATATTAGCCTTAAATTATCTGAATTTCTTTGATGATGCACTTTAATTATTAACAACATTATTATATTTATTTATTGTTTCATGAATTATTGTCAACCATTGTCTTATTAACTGGTTTTATCCTTACTGGATATCAAGCTAGATCCCAAAGATTTAGGTATCCAGTACTTTTCTGATTGTGCTGTGCCAATGAAAGAGGACTTGCTTTAAACAAATGGGTAATATTATCTGATACTGTTTCTAATGATCCGATAGGCACAATCTCTACCTTTTGACAATTCAATTATTCACTTGATTTCGTATTTTGAGTCTGTATAGTTTACAATGAAAATACCAGTACTCTTGACGGCTACCACCAACAGATCATATTGGAGGAGGGTGTCTCTTTCTTCTACCCTTAGGTTACCACAACGACTGGAGCAGTCAAGGGACCGAGGATGATGTTGATAATGATGGTTTACAATTTTCAGTCCATTCGTCAGGGATTCCCAAGTAGGCATCTACGCGGACGACACTACAATTTTCTCCTGCCTCAAGAACAAATCTAGTGTCGCTGACAAAACTAACCTGGTCATTCGTCTCGAAAAGGACCTCCAATCGGTTGTGAACTGGGGCAGGAATTGGCTGGTTAACTTTAATGCCTCAAAAACAAAACTTATCTCTATTACTCAGCACACATAACAATCCCCCCCCATTAGAATGTCTTTCGCTCAACTTCTCGAGAGCACCTCTACTCGGTCTCACATTAACTGCCAACCTGAGATGGAACAAATACATTGAGTCAATAGCTTCGTCCACCGCAAGGAAAGTTGGCTCTCTGTGCCGGGCCAGGAAATTTTTCTTGCCGGAATCGATCCTTCAAATCTATAAATCAACCATTCGCCCTGGCATGGAGTATTGCTGCCATATATGGTCTGGACCCCCTTCTGTTTGTCTCAAGGTTCTTGATAAAATCTAGAGACAGATATGCAATGTAACTGGCGCTGATCTAGCATCTCGTCTGCAGTCGCTCTCTCACAGACGTGCCGTCGCCTCCCTCTGAATTCTTTACAAATACTTTCATGGTAACTGCTCTGATGAGCTGCTTTCGCTGGTTCCCAGACTTCATGAATTTAAGCGTTCAACTAGGCTAGCATCTCGCTCTCACCCTTTCACTGTCGAAACTTTTACATGTAGCTGTCTCTTCTACTCCAATAGCTTCATGTCTAGCACCTCTTGCCTGTGGAACTCCCTTCTTGTTTCCCTGATAGCTATAATCTCCAAATATTCAAATGTAACGTCAATCGACGTCTCCAGATGCCCTGATCTATCCCCTATCCTTCTCTTCATCCTTTCCTCTATCACTCCTATTTGCTCTCGCTCCAACTCTCCGTAACCCCTTGCGTGCGAGTGGCTTCCCGCCGTGCTTGGGGTGAAACGCTTAAAAAAAAATTCTCCGCCATTCTGGCATCAAACAGACAAGCGACGTCAAGAAAATAGCAAACTCTTGTTTTCTTTGCTGAGAAAAAGGAAATCCTGATGCGAGTGTTTAATGACTTTGCCTGTTTGAATCTTCATATCCCATTACATCTGAACTTTTTCATTCTCGATTAATCAGTCCGGGTTTTAATTGTACCATTTATCTGTATGCTCAAGTCATTTTCACGATAACGATTTACCCTATAAAATAAAAGCATTAAAGACAACCACGTAATTATTACAGATTTTATACGTACACAATTACTTTCTGAGGGGATTTTCTCTCATCAGATTTGAAATAAGTGATTAATACTAGCCTTAAATTGTCTGAATTTCTTCAATGATGTACTTTCATTATTAACAACATTATTATATTCATTTATTGTTTCATGACTCATTGTCAACCATTGTCTTTTTGCACAGCTTACTGGATGTTATTAGTTAGTTTTTCACTTATTGGATATCAAAATACATCCTACAAACTTAGTAATTTTCTGATTGTTTGGACTGCGATTGATTTGATTTTTTACGGCTTCTCAACATTTTAAAGTTAGAAAATATTTTTAGATATTTTTTAGAGAAAATAATGATTTACTGATACAAGTACTCTTTATTAACCCATTGCTGGGTGGAGAAGAGAGGGATTCATACATTTCCCAAGGCTATTTTCGCTTAAGTGAATATAACGAACCTGACTGGACCTGGAACTCGGAGAGACGAATTTCAATTCTGAGCCGTTATCCATTACACCATCCGCACATCCAAGCTTATAGCACCTAGACGGATGTGCGCTTTCCCAAACGGTTACCCATCTAAGCCCCCACGTTGCTTAACTTCAGTGATCATACGCTGTTTCAACGTGATGTAGTCGTAAGCCGTTTGTACTGCGCCAAACAACCAGACGTTCTGCAATCCATGAAAACTTACTGGAAATATCAATTAAATTTCACTAATGCGTGAAATTCTCAGACACTGTTCCAAGTGCTCCGATTATAATCGGCACAACCATAACGTTTCGGTAATTCTATAGTCTCTTGCTTTCGTAGTTTATGTCTGTATTGTGTCTTGATGCGAGTATAGTTCTCAATTGTCTATCCTTATTTATCGACTTCTCTTCTTCTAAATTCTTCTCTCTTTTTTTTGCCTTCAGGGCGTTGGCAATCATGGCTTTCCACAGCCTCCTCCCGACAATTTCCTGTCATTTTGTAACTAGTAGTAAGTTTGCTATCCCGACTGTTGTGGAGTAAATAGTACATCCTAGGTGACTATATGAATTAGTCCATTACTATAAAGAGTTTCAGGTCAGAGGTAAAACAGGTAGTCATTTGGAGTCAGGCAGTTCGCTGCCAGGCTCGCGACCGACTGGTCGAACTCTCTGCCTTCGGGCAAAGAGGAAACCAGACGATGCTATGCCGAAGGGCAAAGTCTCGTCTGGGAAGGTAGACGAACCCCGTGTATGCTGGGTCTAAGGGCAACTTTTGCCTGCAGGCTCGAAATCACCCCACATGAAAACCGGCCTTGTGCCACATTCTGCCTTGGGGAGGGGGTTGGTAAATACCTAGCCGTTTGGAGTCAATCTTCAAACTAATATAATACACTCGTCACGGCAAGTAGCTGAAGCATTACGCATAGAGAATTTCCTTATGAGAATAACTTATATAGAGAGTACATTATATAAGTAAGAGTGTGTTATAACAATAGCCATATAATAGAGGCATTATAATAGTGGCGTCGAGGGATCTTAAACTTATAAGCATTGTGGATTCGGAACTCTAACGATTTATAACATTAACGAGGATCAGGAACTCGTACGGGTTGTAACTGGAGATACAGGAATTTCAACCATGTAGTTTAAAAACAAAAACAAAATATATTCTTACGACTATGGAGAAAATTTTGGCTTACATAGTTGAAATTAAACAACAGAAACAACAAAATCAACATTAACTTTAAAACAGCAACAGGAGTTATTGGATAAAATTCTGAAGAATTTGCATTGATACAAGCAAAGGACAAATGTACAAAAAGGAGAATAGATTCTTGTTTCAGATGTGTTAAGTTACATCTTGGAAAAGCCTGTTCATTTAAAAATGCAGAATGTTACAAGTGTGGTAATCGAGGACATATAAAGTCACGTGGCAAAACCAAACCAAGAAAAATCTTCACAGGAAGTAATTCGTGCACAGCATTGCGACAGATAAGATGGTCACAGAAAACAAAAGAAAAATTTAAAATGTGAGAATAAATAATGCTGATAGTGACATTTCAATAATCAGAGAAACCACATGGATTGAAATTGGAAAGCCTTTATTAAAAACGACTTCCATAGCCGTGATTTCAGTTTCTGTTGAGAAATTATTTTTTCTTAGAAATAATTGGCAATGTATTTTTTCTTAATAAGCATGTAAAAACTAAAGCTTATATATTAAAAAATGCTACGAATTTATTCGGAGCGGACTGGATAGAACTATTTAAACTTTGGGATTTGCCGATAAACGTTTATTGTAAAAACGTAAGTGGACAAGCGACGCTTTTAAAAAGTCAGAGCGAAAATATTAAGAAAGATTAAAAAAAATGTTTTTCAGATGTTCTGTCAAATGAACTGAGTCGGTGTCCAAACCTCAACTGAAAAATTTCGACGCCAGTATTTAAGCCGAAAAAGAGCGTACCATTCGCAGTATTAGAACAAGTTAATGAAGAGTTGATCAAATTATTGATAAAAATGGTAGACAGCCAGATACACCGAGGGCAAATGCAATTAGAAATAAGCCTACGCCAACAAGCTATTTTAGGACTGGCTATTTACTATCAGATTTATGTGCATAATATGCATAAGTTAAGGGCCCCACTTAACGATCTACTTAAAAAAGTGAGTAAAGTGGAATTTGAATGACAAATATCAAATATCGTTTGATGAAATAAAAAAATTATATCTGATTTATCCTTAGCACACGACAACCCAAAAGCAGAAATTGTAGTGGCGTTAGATGCTAGTGAGTACGGTACTGGCGCGGTGATTTTACAAAAATACGATGGCGGTAAAATAAAAGCCTTCGCTTAGGCATTACGATACCAGCATAGAAAGATTACAGCTAGATAGAAAAAGAAGCTCTAGCATTTATATTCGCTGTGAAGAAATTACATACATTTATCCAGGGAAGAATTTTCACGTTGCAAACTGACCGCTTATCTTTATTAACATTATATAGTTAAAATAAGTTTTTTCTTTAACTATATATTGTTAATAAAGGTTAACATCTAACCGCAGTACATCATCAGGTATGCCACCGGCGGAATTAATGTTTGTCAGAAGGGTAAAATCTGTGTTTGACAAGTTGGTACCAAATCGAAAACACGAACGGTTAACAAAAACAACGCTAAAAGTTTCAAGATCGGCGATACGGTGTTCTTTAGAGTATATAAGAATGGCAAAGAAACATGGTGAGATGGCATAATAATAACAAGAATCGGGATTTTGCTTTACATGTTAAAAGGGGAAAAATTCGAACATAAAAGGCACCGTAATTAGCTGGAAAGAAGATTCAGTGATGAAAGAGGTTGTAATATTGGAAGAACCACTAAAAATGCTATATGACGTTTTCGATGTGCCATCACTACAACAAGTCGTGGGACCTACAAGGACAAGTTTTAGAAAAAGAAAGCATACTGAAGAACTAGAAGTGAACCGGAGACGGAAACGCTCCAAAGTCAACTTCATTGACGAACTATCCAGAAAGTGGGTGGGGAGATACTAATATTAATCAAAAATAAAATATTTATAAACGTATTAATCTCAAAAGGGTGATGAGTAAACATTACACCTGTGATGACTAAATGAACTAGTCCATTACTATAAAGAGCTCCAGGTCAGTGGTAAGACGGCTAGTTGTTTCGAGCTAGGCAGTTCGCTGTCTGGCTTGCGACTGACAAGACCCCTGTCTTCAGGAAGAGGATGGCTCAGTCGTGGCAGTATCTTCGGATAGATACTCAGCTGAGAAAAACAGACAAGTAATCTAACCGAGCCCGCTTTTGCTGGGGCTGGGTAAATTTTGACCATTGGCCCGAGTGGACACGCTCGTGTTCCCTACAGTAATCCCGACCTTGTGTCACATCCCATCCCAGTGTGAGGACTGGGTAAATGTCTAGTCGTTAGTCAGGCAGTTCGCTGTCTGGCTTGTGACTGACAAGACCTCTGTCTTCAGGCAGGAGACTCACTCGGGGCTCTGTCTTCGGATAGAGACTCGACTGACTAGAAGACATAGAAAGTGATCGTTCCCCGCTGTTTTGGTCCAGTGATCCGAGTGTACGCGCTGCGGTTCCTCACATTAAACCTGACCTTGTGCCGCATCCTGTCCAATGGGGTGGCATGGTTAAATATCTAGCCGTTTCGAATGTCTTCGGATAATACAGTACAGGTGTCACGGCAAGTAGCCGAAGCATTACGTATAGAGAATCCTTATACGCGAAGTACATTAGTCAGTAAGAGTACGTTATAACAATAGCCATAGAATAGTCGTATTATAATATCCATTAATCCTTAATCTGCCATTCCTCTACACAAAATCGTTAGATAGCTTAAGTGCTGATCTCCTCTGCCTCTCTTTCCTTCAACATGTCCTGTGGGTGTCAAATTTTCCAATCCCTCCTTATGTACCATAGAAATGTCAACTCTCTCTTTCTGATGGTAACTATAAGTGTCTTTTTGTTTCCATTTTCACTAAAACTTCTTCTTTGCCCACATGCTCAGTCCATGGTATTCTCAGTATCCTGGTATCAAACGGAAAAGCTACGTCGTCGATAAGGTAACAAACTCACTTTGCAGAGAACAACTCGATCTTTGGCGCGGATGTTCTATGACTTTATTAGTTTGAATCATCAAATTCCATAAAATCATTACTTTTTCATCTTCCATGATCCTCTCCGGCTTATGAGTTTACCGTATATGTGAACACATAAATCCAATGTTTTTGACACAAAGTTTACAGTGTAAAACTGCAGCCTCTTTGTCATGTCTCCAATTTTGTAAAGCTATTTAAGCATGGAAAATTTCGATACGACATGTGCAATAGTTGCATCTGCTTTTCTACACCATCTGCTGGAATAATGTCTTTATCCACGTATTTTCTGATTGCCATTCTTAGCCCTTAGCTGTAACGTATCGTTTTATGGATCACCTTTGCTCAACGATTCTTCTCACCTCGTTGTTATACTGTATTGTAAAAAGAAATCTCATGCAGTGTTTCTTTTCTAGATTTAAGAATTATTAAATAATTTCGACTCCTAAGGACAAGAGTTTGAGATTCATCGAGTGCTTGTCCTTTATTTGCGATCGGAGCTGTTTCATCCTTGCCGTAAACCGACGGCCGGATTTTGAAAAAAATTGATTCGTTTTGTACGGTTTCTCAACCCTTTTAAGGTTATTTGAAGCCAGAATATATAATAAGATGGTCGCCTTCATGGCACACTTCAGCTGACACCATCCGCTGCGGTAAGCCAGGTCTTGGCAGGCAGTTTCATGATGACAGTTTGCGTCAGGCTGCCGACATCTCCTCATACGTAGAACGTCGTCATGACCGTCTAGCCGCAGGACGTCGGATCGTTTGGCCCTTTCCCTGAATCCTTGTCGCCATGGGTGACCCTACCAAGAGACGGAGCTTCTGGTGGCATTGCATTCAGGCCCCTCGTGACGCGCAAGCTCTTACACTACCACACAGAATATACACATTATATGCATTACGTGATTCAGAAGCTTTTTTAAGTATATAAAATGCATAGATTCACACAATATATAACAATCTCATTGGGTACCTCGACGTGGTGCAATAGTGAGCAAGCTAGAAAACATTACAACTGAGCAGTGAGTTTAATCCTCACTGAGTGCCACATACTTTCGGCCTTTCTCTAACTGCGCTTAGAAAATCACTTGGTCATTTCGACATGGTATAATTGTTAGCGAGCTTGCTTCGCTAGATCTATTACGAATGAATAGTGAGTTCGGTCCTCACTGTGTGCTCCACACTTTCGGCCGTGTGCCACATCTAAGCTACGCTTAGAAAAAGGGCACATTGACGTGATGTAATGGTTAGAAAGTTTGTCTTGCTAGAACAATAGAACGTGGTCTGGGGGAGGTGGCAGAGGGAAGGAACTTGTTGAGAGCTGCAAGGGATAGAGGGAGGTGGAGAGCCATGATCGCCTACGTCCTGATAGGACACGTCACATAAAAGGAAGAAGTGAGTTCGATTCTCACTGGGTGCCTGTTGTGGTCTGTTAGGGGCCAGAAAGAAAGACTCGGAAAGAAGGTAGGTAGGTTAAACAAGTGTATTGAAATAACAGAACATATATACAAAATGAGAGTGTTATTAGTCAGCAGATAGAAGTGTTAGGTTACACTAGGTCCCGACTGCCCTCCCTAGGAAGTCTCGCAGGTTAGTATTAGGTTGGTGCAAAAATAATGCCGTTTTTTGACGTTCAACTTATATATATATATAAAACGACATTATTTTTTGCACCAACCTAATATTTATGAAAGAGGAAGAGTTCATTCTAATGTATATAGGTCACCATAACAGTGCCTCATACTTTCGGCCTTGTACCACATCTAAGTTGCGCTTAGAAAATCACTATATAACAGTCTTCTTCATTGGATTAACGGCTCAGGATTATCGTTAATGCGAACTGAGAAAAAGACCGACATCCAGTGATTAATCGGTTGATTGGATAATCGTTCTGTAGAAGGAATCTAATTTGGTTTAATAGTGGTCAGCTTAATCTAGGAAGAATATGAAAAGAAAGAATGATCCGGATACTAAGAATGGTTTTATATGTGTCTGTTAGTTTACTGGATGTACGGAGTGGAGATATGGATAACGACTCGGCATAAGAAATCGGAAACGGATTTCCAGTTGGTTTCGTCATATTTACTCATCCGCAAGTGCCCTTGGGACTGATATGGCTCCATTTCTTCTCTCCCTATCTATCAGGATAGACTGAGCCCTATAGCCTTGGTTGTCAACCAGTCTATCGCAGAAAGAAAGAGCAGACTGTGGGAAAATCTGCCTATTCAGTCAAGAATATAGTGATTTACTAAGCATAGCGTTGATGTGGCCCAAAGATGTAAGTAGAGAAATCCCAGTGACGCTCGAACGCACTTCTTATTTTATGTTCCATGTCCCTTCAGGACGTAGGCGATCATGGCTTTCCACTTCCCCCTATTCCTTGTAGTTCTCAATATGCTCTGTCCTTTTGCTACTCCTCCCAGACCCTGTTCTGTCATCCACTTGCTTAAGCCCCACGGGGTATGTCACGCATTGCTTTTCCTTGTCTCTCTTTCCCTCTATCCGCCCTGTGAGTATCAGACTCTCTAAGCCCTCCTTTCTCATTACATGTCCCATAAACTTCAGTTGTTGAGTATAAGCTTCCTCCTTGTTTGCATGCTCTCACTATTTAGTCGTAATTTATCTCGCGAGGCAAGCTTGCAAGCACTGCCCCCTCACACTTCCTATGCTTCCAGCACCTGGTATTCCCATGCGGCCACTCATCTAAGTAGTGACATTGCTTAACTTCGGTGATCGGTCGAGATCCGGTGTGTTCAACATAGTGGTTTTCTAAGTGTAGCTTAGATGTGGCACAAGGCCAAAGGTATAGGGAACCCAGTGAGGAACGATCTCACTGTATAGTCGTAAGTGTTCTGGCGAGGCAAGTTTGCTAACCATTACAACACGACGAGGTACCCTATGATTTTCTAGTCGTAGCACAAGGCCGAAAGAGTGGGGAACCCAATGAGGAACGAACTCACTACTCAGCCATAATTGCTCTAGCGAGACAAGCTTGTTAACCGTTACACAACATCGAGGTACCCTAGATGATTTTCTAAGTGTAGCTTAGATGTGGCACAAGGCCAAAAGTATAGGGAACCCAGTGAGGAACGATCTCACTGTATAGTCGTAAGTGTTCTAGCAAGGCAAGCTTGCTAACCATTACAACACGACGAGGTACCCTATGATTTTCTAGTCGTAGCACAAGGCCGAAAGAGTGGGGAACCCAATGAGGAACGAACTCACTACTCAGCCAGAAGTGTTGGAGCACCCAGTGAGAATAGAATTCACTACACACTCGTAACTGATCTAACGAGACAAGTTTGATAACCATTACACCACGTTGAAATGCACCAAATGATTTTCTAAGCGTAGCTTAGATTTTGCACAAGGCCGAAAGTTTGGAGTTTTTAAAATTGACATAAAAGCTACGTTGCCTTTAGGATTTGAAACCGCCAACCCTTTACTCAAGTAAAAAAAAAAAGAGTCACCGAGAAAAATGTGAAATAGAACAGACCAACCGAGTTAGAAAATCATTTCCCGTATTCTTACTGCATACGGACTTGCATTGTCTCGGAGGAGAACAGCAGTTATCGACAAGCGCAGGTCGCTTTTCGACCAAAGCATCGTGGACCCGTTGGCGAACGTAAAACTGTGCCTGAATGTCTGAGATGAGGAGTTATCATTATTTACACGGTTTATATTCCGACGACTGTCCTCATCAGTTGTTGGTCGTCCGTTTCCACCGAGTCTAAGTTCACACTGCCTGAAGTACTAAAAATAAGAACGAGACGATATCCCTAGAAATGAGCAGGGGAACGAGAACAGTCCGCACCCGTAGATTAAATAAAGGGTTCAGTTCAGAATTCCCTGTAGGTTACCCAGATTGATATACATCTGATGAAGGCCGGCGGGAACATCAGTCGAAACCTTGTGATAACAATGACAAAGATGAGTCCGAATATAAATAGTGTAAGTAAAAATGTGCATTTAGTTTTTCTCTGAGTTTTGAAACCTCTAAAGCCTATACTTAATAAAATTCCAGTAAAGATATTAAGTTTGCTTTGGTGTCAGCCACATCCAATTCTTTTTGTAAAAGAAGTAATGTTACCGTTCCATTTTATAGGAATATATACTTGTACGCATACATATTAAAAAAAAAAATTAATAGCTTTCCAATGCTGATTGATAAACGGGAATGTTTCTGTTCACGCATTTGCAGTAAAGTGAATTCTTTTTGGTTGCCATAAACGTCACACGGCCGGTTCTCGGGGTATTGAAAATGGCTGCATACTTTAGGGGCAGATATCCTATAAAACAAACTGGGAGATCGAGAGTTTAACAAACCTTAAATAACCCAACCCGTGCTGATGAACACTTATTGTGAGGAGTCGAAGTTACACTTGATGTGCAGTTAAGCTTGTCCATTCCAGTTCTTTCTATAATTGTGCCGAAAATACAAAGAGATTAACTCTTTCAAAAGTACCACTGAATTACGTCTACGTATGTTAAAAATAGATCTTTAATAAATATAAAATTTTATATAACTATTTTTATAGTTTGCAACACTGAATGTAAAATAAAAAAAAATAATGCCATGGTAACGGAGCTAAAGTATGCAGAGTGAATCTGTTTGGTACAGATTGACCTTGGATTCTGCACACTAAGTTATAATGTTCCCGCTCACTTCTATTGTTTATAAACAGTGCTTGGAAGGAAAGTGTGTAGTGTGTGGTCGTTTCACCACAACACAGAGGTTAACTCAGTGATCATGGCTTTTGCAGAATTTTTTTTTTTTGCCAAGCGCAACATCCCTTGGTTCCGAAAATGACCATATTCCTCAAATCTCGCCCATTGCGACTTTTTTCCTGTTCAGAAAACAAATCCCACTTGAAAGGAACAAAATTTCAAGACTTCGAGGAAATTCAAGAGAATGACACAAAGCAGCTGCTCTCATTATCCCAGAAAAGGAGTTCCATCAATGGAAACAACGCTGGATAAAGTGTGTGTTTTCAGAAGGGGACTATTTCGAAGGAGATTAAATATAGAATTGATATGTGTTATAGTTTCCTTTGTATCTTTTTTTTTTTTTTAGTTTCCAATCCAGATACATTTTGATCAGACCTCGTATAGAAAAGCGGATGATTTTTAAAAGTATAGAACGATACCTTTTCTAATGGCATGTATATCAGAAAAAAACCGCAGAATTGAATGACCAAATTTGTGGTAGCAAAACAAGCAAAAGAAAGTATGTGTTCAATAATCTGGAATATTTTTAAATTCATAGGATGATACCTTTCTTAATAGAATGTGGCAGTGATTGGTGGTAAATCATGTACAGTCCTCTTGCAGATGAAGGGAACACTGAAGGCAACAGAAATGTGGTTCTACAGTAGGAAGCTGGGGATACCATGAACGGAGCAACGACGAATGCTGATGGAAAATGGAAACAAAAAAAAAAAAAAGAAAATTATACTCAGAATCAGAATGTGACATTTATTGGATATAAAGAGAAAGGAAGGCTCGGAGGACCTAAAACTCACAGGACATATCGAAGGCAAAAGGGAGAGGAAAAGGCAGCGAGTCATCAACCTGTGTACATTTTGTTTAAAGTAAGGTTCACTCTGTACAAGTCTCAGGGGAACGCGCTGTAGAGGGTTACGTTAGGGGTAGGATAGGAGTGGAAGATAACGGTTAACTCTAAACTTGACCAGGTTAAGACTGTAGTGATCAGGGAAGCATCCTCTTGGGAGTCTGTTATATGAATAGATCGTAGAATGGATTGTTGGAAGGAAAGTAAATGGAAACAAAAAAGAAACTTAGAATCAGAGACGGTTGAAATTTGTTGGAGTAATGGATAGCAGCTCGGACTGAGGAATCGGAGAGCCGAGTTCGAATTCCAGTCGAATCCATTACATTCACTTACGTGCTAATACCCTTGGGAAAGATATGAATCCTCTTCTTCCCCCTCCACCAGCTATGCGTAAATAGACCGGTTTCTGTAGCCTTGGATGGCAACTGGTCTACTGCAGAAAGAAATGGCAACCTACTGCGGTAAAAAATCTGTCTCGTCAGTCGTGTATCGGAAGTTACATGATCACCTAAGCGTGTACCACGCATGGCACAAAACTGATATTGAAGAAGGAGGCTTAGTAAATTTGACGCTCACAGGGCATATCGAGGGTAAGATAGATAGATAGATAGATAGAGAGAGAGAGAGAGAGAGAGAGAGAGAGCTGGCCACCTACCTGACGAACCTGTGCGAATTGATGTCGGAAAGAAAGGTTACTAAAGGGTACAAAGGATAAAAGGCTATGGAGAGCCATGATCAACCACGATGTGAAAGGACACAGCATGTAGAATTGAACAACTGAAAATGAAAAGCAACAAAAATTAATAATCCGAAAACCATTTGGAAGTCGATTTTACAAACTGCTTTTTTGAAAAATCTTACTTGCCATGGTTTAGTGGTTCCCAAACGGTGCGGCGTGCCTCATATTTGCGTTAGAAGGGGATTGCATGTGAGGCGGAATGATTGAAAGACAATCAAAGATTTAGAATCAGTTTAAAAATTCCATATTCCAAAATGAAATATAATTACAAAATTTAAAATATTATGGAATACTTGTAATTGCATGCATGAGTCCCAGTATAAATAGTTATAAATTATTATTGACCGATTTTATCATTGTGATATTTTTGCCTTATTTGAAGTATTAAGAATAAACTAACTTGTGTCCGCAAATTGGAGGAGAGAGTTATCAATGATAATGTTCTGACTTCAAAACCGTGGTTATCTCCCTTTAAACCTCTCTCTGTTTTTTTTTCTTTTCTTTTTTTATGTACTTTTTATCACATACAATTTGGTGAGGCGCGAGCAAATTTAATTCGGAAAATGCGACCTAGAGAAAAAAAAAATGAGAACCACTTGTCTAGGATGAGGAAACATGTTAGAGAGATTTTTGTAGATAAATGAGAGTTTAGTTTCAAACTAGTTTCCGAATAGTTGACCGAGAAGAAAATTGTGCAGCACAAATATTCACCATAAATAAAGTTCGGCTTAAATCAATCTAGGCATCTTGAAATAACTTCGTGATTTTTAGAGATATTTAAGTCGTGTCTCTTGATTAAGTGTGGGGAGTTTTACGGGTTACCTGTCAGAAAGGTTATGCATTAAATAATGTCTTATGTCCATGATTCAAAGCAACATCTCATCAGTTCCAACCGTTCCTGTAAATATGAAATCTTATGAAATTATACCGACCATAAATATCATCAGGACGAAGCCTTCATCAACATCGCGAGACCGCTAGCTCCTCCAATTACCGGAAGCCGTGTCCATCGAAGAATTCCGGTGAAGATATTAAGTTTGCTTTGGCACAGGTATATCGAATTTTTCGTAAAAGCACTAATGTACAATAGCTTTGTATAGGAATATATACTTACACACACACATGTACTAATGAAAACGAGCATGTATAATCACACCCACTCACATAATTACATACATATTTATATAGGCTTTAATATAAATAACATATGCTATCACAAATACATTCTATCTATCTACCTATCTATGAAATCTATCTATCTATCTATCTATCTCTGTTGATTATCTGTCTGTCTGTCTTTCTGTCTCTATATATATGTGTTTGTGTGTGTTTGTATATATGTGTGTGTTTGTGTGTGATAAAAATATAGTTTTAAAGTATGCTATATTTATAGCTAAGATATCAGTAGTAGTGCACATGTAAATATAAAAGTGGACACTGAGGTCAACACCAAGAGTTCAACTGGGAGTATACTATCAAAATATTTATCGCTAAATTTTTGTATGCGTCTGTCAAAAGATTTTTAAATTGTCGCCTATCTATCTATCTATCTATCTATCTATCTATCTATCTATCTATCTATCTATCTATCTATCTATCTATCTCTTCTTTTTCATAACTGTCTATCTGTGAATATACATAAGGTTACGTGTTTGAACACATGCACACACATACACACACATGCACACACGAACACATATAGGTACTTCCAAAGAAACTCGATACTTAAGGTTTAAAATGAATTTAAAAAATTAAAAAAATCTTTCTTGAAGCTTTTATTTTTGTTTTAATTTCAAATTAATAGATTAAATTTAATATCACCAATAAGCAAAATACATAATTTGCTGGATTTCAAAACCTAATTTAAACTGACTGGAAATAATATTTGGTGCTAAAATAAGCTAGCTAGCCCTCTTTTTTAGTCGTCTTCTATCGCAATGTAATTCCCTTTATTAACAAAATCTTCAAAAAAAAAAATACTTTTCGGAAACTTTATTTGTAAAACTTAATTCAAAAGGGGGATTCACCAAATATTAAATATAAGGGTTGACTTACTTTTGCACATCTTATTTTGAAATTAATATGTTTATTCCAGCTTGATAAAAAAAAATCTGAAAGTGGTTGTAATTCGTTTAATAATTTTTTTCCTTAATGGATATATAGCTTAATTAAGATTTATTGATTATCTGGAAAAAAAAGAGAACATTTTTAAAAATATTATCGGTGGTTCATTTACATTTGCATAACACTATATATATATATATATATATATATATATATATATATATATATATAAGCATACGATACTCGCATATATTCAAGATTTATTTTTACGTTTGTTGGTAATATATTGTGTCCTTTGGAAACGAGAAATCTGACAATATACAGACTTTATATGCAGAGTCAATTTAGTATACATTTGCGGCCAAAATGTTCAGAACGGCATTGTTTTCGTCAGAAAATGTAGGTATAATTTTTTGAGTTGTTTTATATTCTATAAATTTCACAGACAATAAATACGATATGATTTGTTATTGTCTGAGATTTTGGTTTAATTTGAGAGGATAATACAAAAGTTATGGATGATTTAGTGATTTAAATGATCAGAACGGTTGCTTTTACTCTGTGTTTGAGTATATTTAACCGGCGAACTCTAATTTTTTAAATTTGTTTACGTGACGGTTCGTTTACTAAACATTAGTAAGAATATCTGCAGTGTACTTTGTTAATATAATGCCACTTATTCCGTTACCAATTCGTCAGCAGATTATTAAGCTTCGAAAGAAGGATAATTTAAGTATTGGGTCTATTGCAAAGATTGTTAACAAGTCCAAAAGTGTTGTTCACGGTATTCTTAAGGTCTACGATGATTGTGGTTCGTGTGAAGCAAGAAAGTCTACAGGTAGGCCAAGAAAAACGACCAAGAGAGAAGATCGTGCTGTGGTAAAGTTGGTTAGAAAACACAGATTTAAAACTGCTGCTGCTGTTTCTCGGGAAATGAGCATTGTACTGAAGAAAACTTTATCTCGAAAAACTGTGTCTCGTCGTTTAGTTGAACATGACCTACAAGCAAGAGCACCTGCAGTGAAGCCACTGATCAGCTCCAAGAATAAAAAAGTGTCGTCTTACCTTTGCAACCGAACATTTGATGTGGTCTCAAGAAAAATGGCAAACGGTGCATTTCAGTTTGTTATTTGGGTCAGATGGGAAAAGGTACGTTCGTCGAAAAGTAGGTGAAAAATTGTCGCCTAAATACCTTAAGACTAGTGTTAAATTCGGTGGAGTAAGTGTCATGGTTTGGGGGATGATGTCTGGAGATTGTGTGGGCCCTTGGTGCGATTACATGGAAAGGTTAATGCAGGAGTTTATACATAACTTGTAAAAGATCATGTCTTGCCTGTGCTGAGAAATTCAACTAATCGACCACCCATATTCATGCAGGACAATGCCCCATGTCACAAGGCTAAGGTGGTCATGAACTTCCTCAAGGCTGAAAAGGTTATTGTTATGGATTGGCCTGCTCAAATCCCAGATCTCAATCCTATTGAAAATGTGTGGAATATTCTAGGAGAACGTTCGAAAGCCAGAAATACTAAAACAACCGAGCAATTATGGAATGCCCTTCAGGAAGAATGGAATAAGTTCACCCAGCAAGAATTTGAAAACTAATTTCCTCATGCAGTCGAAGATGTCAAAGTGTGATTGAAGCTAAAGGGCTTCACACTAAATATTAAATAATTCCAGTATTCTCTGTCATTTTTGATTATTTTGTTATTTTTTCAACCGTTCTGATCATTTTGGCCGCCATGGGTTTTGCAGTAAGTCACTAAATCATCCATAACTTTTGTATTATCCTCTCAAATTACACCAAAATCTCAGATAATAACAAATAACATCGTATTTATTGTCTGTGAAAATTATAGAATATAAAACAACTTTTATAAAAAATTATACCTCCTTTTCTGACGAAAACAATGCCGTTCTGAACATTTTGGCCGCAACTGTATAAACTATATAGAGAATTATAACATCATTTACTAAGCGTAGCTTAGATGTGGCACGTCTGAGGATCGAACATATTACCCAGGCGTAACTGATCTCTCGAGACAAACTTCTTAACCATTAAACACGTCATAGTGCACACATAGAGAAGTATAAATATTAACATCAAACCTCCAGACATTTGATTATCTCTGCTTTTTTTTAAATTCACATTTATTGTTTGTGATATTTTCAATGCCTGGAAGAGAAAAGGCATAGAAGTTGTAACATAAATGGATCATAAAATTTTGGAGATTTGTTCATGCGTCCTTTAAGCCTTTGTCCTTCTGTGACCTTTATTAAGCCGATCACGTTGCTAATCTGACCAAATGGTTAATCCGTCTTGATTCACAAACAGAAGCCACTTCCCAAAGGCAGAATTTCAAATCTAAAGGAAAGAATTTTAATCCTAGTAGGAATCGGCAAAGAATTAATATGACATAGGTATAATGGTACTCGATGACTGATTTGGTTTTACGGTTTATTGGAAATTTCCGGCACCCACAAGTCATCCAAGAACAGAACCGCTGTTGACTGATGATCCATCGATGGAGAACATTGTATCAGATCACATCCCGATACCAGTCAACCCATCAATGAACGCACTGTAGAACGTAAACTGCTCTATTCCATGGGGTTTCGTACGTATTGACCAAAAAGGATATGAATATTGACACCGCAGAATCGATTACTCAGCCTCATTGTGACCTACGAACATTGACAGTGGACCGTGGAAGAATAACACTGAACTACCTGGTCGGAGTAGTCATGGTTCCAGCTCTTTCGGGCAAACGATCGAATGCGTGTTTAGAAGAGACTGCATGCGGGTTTGAATCCAGCCTGTGAACAGGGTGTTGTACGAGCTGGTGGTGAATTTGTGATGGTGTCAGGCGTATACTGGAGCTCAGAAAGATTCCTGATGAAGATAGATTCTATTTTTGGACAGACACGGACTTTTTTGGAGATCGTTTTCGTTTTCTCAGTTGTCATAGTTTCTCCCAGACAGATAACACACCCCGCATGGTGTACGGGCAACACGAAACAGTTTTCAGTAACAATCGACTGACTTCCAAGTACCCCACTGAACATGTATAAACCACGCCCAACGGATACAACTCGTTAATAAGCATCCGGGGAACGTTCCTCGATAGATATCGCAACAACACCATCATCTCAGAAATTTCATTACACGTCGCGCTTCCGCCGTTATTCAGGCAAAGAAGACGCTACTCGTAATTATGTAGCTTTTTAAAGTACTATTTATATATAAAACACACAGACTGCTGTCTTTAATGACATTTTCCTTAAAGAACATTTGGTACCTAAATAGATACATATATAAATGTCTGTGTGCGCACGCACATGCGTTTATGTGCATGTACGAAGTTAAATATGCGTGCAAAAAGTGATTTACTAAGCGCAGCTTAGATGTGGCACAAGGCCGCAAGAATGGGACACCTAGTGAGGATCGAACTCACTTCTTAGTCGTAACTGGTCTAGCGAAACCACCTTGCTAATAGGTATACCACGTCAAATTACTTCTAGATCTGCAAATATGTACAAATATATGCGTAGACAAATATATACACGCCCTTGCGCATTTAGAGGGTGCGAGGGATGAATTGTCGTCTACATTACGCAAAAATCAAAATAACACTGACATCTCATTTTAACAGATATATTCACCAAAATTACACAAAAATATCTCGAAATACTCAAGAGTAAATTTATTCATTAAAATCGCTATTTGCTGCTCCAGACAACATTGGAATCTCCTGCAACTCTTATGGACGGTCTCCTCGTTTAAGTTGATGACTGCTGCCATAATCCTTGCCTTCAATTCATCTTTGATGTTCCAAGTAATTTTGTTGGCCTCTAGCTCAATCAATTTCGCCCACACATAAAAATCAAGGGGGTTGTGGTGATGTGTTGGCAGAAATTGTCTGACAGTCATGGCTGGGTTCTCCTGCTTGTGCGACATGGTACAGAGTCCTGTTGCATAACATGGGGACTTCCAGCAGCCACCCTATTGAACCGGGGCAGCACTACCTCCCCAAGGCACATGTTATAGGCCTCCGTGTTGACTCTGAGGTCCTTACCACAAATTAAAGAATTCTTTTCTTATCAGAACGATAAGCTGCTGTACCTTCGTAATTGTTGTGGATTCCGGGATGAAATCCGGTATCAAATAATAACAAACGCCAAGAATGAATATAGGAAAATAAATGTATTAACGTAATAATACAAACTGGTAATATAGGTTAGTAGTTCCAGGAATGTGGGGTTAGTAGACAAATATATATATATAGTCTTTGATATTGACGTAACGCTGTATGACTTCTTACTGAGTCTACGTGCTTGTTACTATGACTCTTGTACTACTTTCCTGCGTGTGACTCTGTCTATCTACTCGACCGACTCTACGTTCTATTACTACTTGACTTGACTTAACGTACTGCCGGGTATTCACTGGCAGTAGTATATGTATACCTTGGGTGAGTCCATTTGTGTAAAAAGGGGAGATCCTTCAACAGTAATCACCATTAGACTCATCCAACTCTTTCTAAATCCTCTGCACTGTCCTCAGATTGACACCCAAACACTCTGAAATGTTTGCATTGGAGCTTCCGGTGTGAATACCAAGGAGTACAACATGCCGTTTCCAGATTTCTGGCAGAGTGAATTGCGTCATGGTGCTTCTTTTCTCACAGACAGTGGTCAACTGACCGTATTATACTGAGCAGCCAACAAAATCAAAAACAAACAACGCGAATGCACGAAATTAAAAGTATAAAATGGCGAAAATTTACCCATCGCACCCTATCCTACGCCAGTTCCCTTCCTGCACATGTTACATTAGGCGACCGACTGCTACTACTACCCTTGGCCTTTCCTTACCAAAATAACACATCATGACTATAATTAACCAAATATATAAACCCCCAGACCAGCTCAACAAAAACACTTAAATTCCTTAACCGTTCTTTCTCCAACATTCGTGTTAATCGTACCAACTTCTGCAGTGTGGAATCATTCCTCTTCGAAAAGTCTCCGGACATCCTAAACTAATCTTTACTCTTCAATACCCCCCTTTGGTTTCTCGATTCCTGGTTACCTCACACTTCTTAGAAAGGACCCTTATGTCCACATGCATAACCTTGGAGTTTATGTCCGCGAACATCTCCCGCTAGCTAGGGAACTCTCTCTTGAATCTCCAGACAATTCTTACATGTGTCTCCGTCTCTCTTTACTAAAATCAGTCAGCTCTCTTCTTTCTCTACCGGTCCCCTTCCTCTCAAGACTGATGCGTTCTAGATAGTTTTTTCCCCGATAATATAGACAAGGCTATCTCATTACACCCGTTTGCAAATGTATTTGTTTGATGACTTTAATGCCCAACATACTAGGTTGGCTTAAACACTCTGTCCCTGACATCCTCGCTGGCATCCAAACTCTAAACTTCTGAATCACTCAATCTCTCATGCAAGTGGTTGACTTCTGCACGCGTTTCCACAGTTACCCTGATGGACACACGTCTCTTCCCGATGTCTTTATTTTTACCTCTGTCCCTGACTTTTGTCGTACTACACAGCTCTGCATTCTTGATAACTCTGATCATGCGGTAGTGTCTGTAAACATCTCCTTCCGCTTCTTCACCAGCCAAGGACCTCCTACCTATATCTTTCTGTTACCAACGAGCAGATTGGGACTCGTTCCGTAATTTCCTTCGTGACATCCCTTGGAATTAAGTTTTTAATCATCCTGTTCCAAAATGTGCGCCTGAGGTCTCCTCCTGGGTAAAAGCCGGCATCGATGCTTTCATTCCAGCAAGGAAATACCAAGTTAAACCGCGTTCATCTCCTTGGTTCCCACCTGCATGAGCGACCGGTTTAGTCCATAGGAATCACTTCTTCCGGCTGTACCAGAGCGACACGTCTGATTGCAACGGACGTCTCTTTGTCTCTGCTCGTGCAGGCGTGTCCTCAATGAAGCGAAGTTAGCTTGCCGATAGAATGAAACAACGTATAGCATTCCGCACGTTCGGTTCTAGAGAATACCGGCGGCTCTGCAAGAGTGTGCTGAACAACAGCAAATCTTCAATCCCTCCTCTATTCAATCAATTTGATGTCCTGACATCTACAGTAGATAAAGTTGAATGCTTTGCTCGGAAATTCTCTTCCAACTCAATATGACTCATTTAGAGTATCCACACCTGATTTCCCCACCAGCACTGAGGCTCTGCTGAGTGATATGTGCATAACCTCGTCACTAGTCTTGGACATCATTTCTAAATTAGACTCCCATAAAGCAAGTGGAAGTTATGGGAACCTATCCGTCGTCCTAAAGAAACGTGCTCCCGATCTGGCTCCAGTTCTCTCCAAACTCTACAACTATTGCCTCGCTGCTTCCTGTTTTCCAGCTTGCTGGATGCCTCCATCTCTAGTTCCTGTTTTTAAAAACTCAGGAGAACCTTCTGACCCAACCTCTTAACTATCGCCCCATTAGTCTCCTTCCTGCTTTTCGGCAAAGTATCCGAGGCTTTATCAATGCTGATGTGGTTAAGCATTTTACCTCTCACGGCCTACTTTCTGACAAACAATATGGATTCCGTTTCGCCCGATCTACCGTTGACGTGCTTACGGCCATCACTGAATATGTATATCAATCTCTTGATAATAACGGCGAAGGTCGAGCTCTAGATATCTCAAAGGGGTTTGGTATGCTGATCTTCTATGTAAGCTACAGGACTACAGTATTACAGGATGATTGTTTGATTTAATCCAGTCATACCTATCAAATCGGGAAATGAAGGCCGTTCTGAACGGGTTCGCTTCCTGGTCCTTTTATACGAACGCGGGTGTCGCCCAATGCTCTATCCTGGATCCTACAGTGTTTCTGATCTTCATCAATGGTCTTCCTGATGTTATCAGTTCCCAAGTAGGCATTTATGCTGATGACACTACCATTTACTTCTGTCTCAATAGAAAACCTGCCAGATCTGATAAAGTTAACCTGGCCGCTGGTCTCGAAAAGAAATTCCAATCAGTGCTTAACTGGGGCAGTAAATGGCTTGTAAATTTTAATGCCTTAAAAAATTCAAAACTTCACTCATTTAACCTTGATAGAGAAACTTCCCTGTCTGCTGTGTGATGCTCGACCTCTGAAGAGCATCTCACTGTGTGTACTTGGTCTCGCGTTTTCAAATTACTTGAAGTGGAGCAACTACAGTGAATGAAAAGCTGCATCTACTGCAAGATAAGTTGGTTCATATTGTCGTGCCAGACGGTTTTTCTCGTCAGAGTCCATCTTGCATATTTACAAATTTACCATTTGGTCGTGCCTTGAATAATGTTGCCATATCTGGTCTGGTGCTCCTGCTATTCATCTGAAGGTTCTTGACAAAATCCAAAGAAAAATCTGCAATGTAATCAACCCCTCAGTAACATCAGGACAACCTTCAAAAGCTGGACGACACTTCACAGATATCTCTCTCGATTAAGACCCCTCCATAGAGGAGAACATGACTAAAGACTGTGTGTACGCCATCCCGTGCAGCTGCGGAAAGAAATATAAAGGGGAGACAGGCCGCCCCCTTAAGGTAAGGCTTCAAGAACACCAAAAAGCTGTAACACGAGGGGAAGTGGAAAAATCAGGCGTGGCTGACCACATATGGAGAGAAATGGCAGATCACCGGCCTCTGTGGGATCAGGTTGAAATCATAGGCAAAGAACATCATTGGAAAATTCGTAAACTTAAGGAATCAGCAAATGTGATAGGCCACAAAAATCTCCTGAGCCGACCAAGCATAGAAATGAATACAATATGGGAACCAATAATGAGTGCCAGAGAAAAGCGATAATAACAACAAAAATTACAATATGATCTCTGGTAAAAACATGGAATGATAACAGCAAAAATTGCAATATGAGCACTGGTAAAACATGGTTGCTGAAGACATTAGGTTTATAATACCACAGATGTCCTCAAGGACACATGGCACAGTGGATAAAGGCGTGGGTTAGATCCAGTGACAGGACACAAAGAGTTCAATAGCCGGTTAAGGCAGTGGAGAACTTGGAGAGAGGAATTAACAGGAGATAACTGACATTAAACATGGCAGTCTACCCTAGTGAGCGAAATAAAGGGTTCAGTTGGACATTTCAACCACCTGAAGAAGGCTGAAGAAACCATACCAACTCTGTTCCAGCGGGCCTCGGAATATGTGAGTGAGCGGCGCTATATTGAGTCTGATTTGCTACCTCTTCGTCACCGAGGCACAGTTAGTATGGTGTTTGCTTGACAGCCTAACTGTCAGGGTTTCAATTCTCGGTAGTGGATGCGCACTACTGATGAGTCCCAAATATAGACGAAACGTCCGTCCAGTGCATTCTGTTGAGGTTTCTTTCAGACTCAATGAATTACTTAATTATCAAATCCTCCTTACAATTTCTATTATATATATTTTTAGAAATGGACATTGTCCGACAATTTATTTAAAGACATTTATATTATGTTTAACGTTCTTTTTATAGATACAAGTATTTAAGCAAATGCTCTGTTTTATAATAAACAGTATTAAATAACATTTACCGGCCTGAATGTCCGAGAAATTTTCATAGAAACTCGACAGGAATCGAACCTGTATCCTATACGGAACCATCATTTCGCGTGATGTGCCTTAACCTTTCGGCCACAGAGCGGCGTCTGGTTAGCAAGGTCGATTTTACTATCTTTAAACTTAAATCTTCTATGAATCTCTTCTATTCATATCTGCTCTAGCGTATCAAATATATAATATATATATATATATATTCAGGCAATGCATGAAAAAGAAAACCGTTAGATCTCCCTATTATTATCTACGCAGATATATAGACATGCTTTTGCGTCGGCGTGTGACTGCTTGGGAATTTTATTCCGTCATCAGAATTTGTTTGCAGGTCCTTTCTTTTCCAGCTTTCCTAAAACATTCAAGAAGTTGCTATAAGCCGATCAAAATAAATTTGTTTGCTGGGATCTTTCCAGCCGTTTCTCGTGACAGTGAACGTCACTAAGATTTCCATTCTGATAAAGAATCTTTGCACATAAACAACACTTTTAATTTGAACAGGAAATAGCAGTAAAAAAAAGAAAAGAATAAAAATGAATAAATTATTGCTGTTTTCAGGTTTATAAAAATCAAACCGGTCTTTATATATATATATATATATATATATATATATATATATATGTATATATATACACGCATACAGACACACACACATACATACACACACACACACACACATATATATATATATATATATATATATATATATATATATATATATATATATATATATATATATATATGTGCGTATTGTGATTTTCCGTACATTTTAAAAATTTGCCTCACAGGTGAGATATAAATTTCGTAGATTATACTTCAGTTGTGTCTGTCGGATGTACATCAAATTATTTAAGAGTCTTAGGTAAAAAGAAACAGAAGAAAACACACACACACTCATATATATATATATATATATATATATATATATATATAAGGGAAATAAAAGAGAAAACAAAAAGATTAAAGAATTTGAAATTATTTTCTTGACGTGGGTATTTTAATTCCTTGTTCTCAATAAGTCAAAGTTTGTCGAGATATATTTTCATTCGTACAGTTTCTGTTATAGACATATTTTTCCTGTGCTCTTTTTTATCATTTGTTGTTTCCTTTCTGTTCGATTCTCCATGGTATTACAGTCACTGAGTGTTTAAACGGAGACAAATATAAAACCATCTTTAATTTTTTGAATTAACAACAAAAGCAAAAAAAACAAACGTAAACAAACTGAGATTGGGGAAAAAGACATTAAGATCCAAACAATGCATTTTTGATTGACAGTTCAAGTTTTTGCATTCTTTCTTCTTCGTTTAATCAGTCTCTTCGGCTTTATCTTTTTTTTTTCTTTTTTTTTTCTGGTATTTTTAATTTTCATTCTTATCTTGAACTTTTCTGTTTTCTTATTCCGTTACATTTTCTGCGATTTAAAGATTTTTCTTATTTTCATTTCCGCTCTTTCTTTTCTCCACAATTTTGTTCTTTCGCGTTCTTTTCATTAAAAACAAACAATTCATTTTTAGCTAACATTTCTCTTTAGCTTCTGTCTGAATTCTTCGGGTGACGAGTTATCATTATTTACATTCGGACAATTGTCGTCATTGTTGTTGTTTTTGTTATCACAACGTTTCAACCATTGTACCTTCCGGCCTTCATCAAGTTTATATTGATCCGGGTTGTAATGATATTGCCTACTCCTTCGTTCCGGATTCCCGGAATGTCAATCTGCTTTTTATATGTACAAACACGCATGCGCATTATCAATAAAAAAAACATACGCCATGACAGTCCTTCATGCATAGCTAACACACGTGTTCGGGTTATCATTATCTATCAATACACATCCATGCACAACACGGCATGACATGGTGGCAGTGACGGGATAATACAATAAACAACCCTACAAAATCACAGTACCCAAATAAACCAGTGAATACAAACAACAGTACATTATTTTTTTTAACCGTCCACGCTACACAAATTCTCGCTCGCTCACGCCGCGATGGGCTCACAACATAACCGCTACTAACAGGCAGATATCATGGCTACAGTGTCAATACAAGTACCTAGTCTTGACTGGGGCTCGCCAAACATTGATGAGTCGTTCGAACTATTTCGACAACGTATGGAGTTTTACTTCACCGTCAAAGCAACAAAACACGAAGACAAGGTGCCGCTAATTCTCCTCGCAGTCGGCGAAGAAGGCCTACGCCAATACAACAGTTGGTCGATGACAGACGACGACCGCAAGGACCCGCAAAAAATATTCTCTGCTTTCATGGAGCAGCTCGAACCGGCAACCAACCACTGCGTCTGTAGACTTGAACTCAGCAAATACCAAAAAAAGCCAACTGAAACAACGGACATCTTCATTAACAGATGTCGGCTGCTAGCAAAGAAATGCGACTTCACTGCCGACGAAGTAAACGAACGCCTCGTTGAGTTACTAATTGCCAGCATGCCCATACCCGAACTACAAAAGGAACTGTTGAACAAACCAAAATGTTACAAAATCGAAGAGGCTGTTAAATTTGCCCGTTCACATGAAGCATCAGCAGTATATGTCAGCCAGCTCCACCAGCTACAGGGGTCACCACAGATAGCCACAATAAACCGTGGTACACAACAACGGCAAGGGAGTGACAGAAAACACGGACAGACTTGCAAAAGTTGTGGACGCAGCCACCGTTTTGGCAGAGAACACTGCCCTGCCAAGAACGACACATGCAACACATGTGGCAAAGTAGGCCACTGGGCTACAGTCTGCATCTCAGGGAAGCACAAAACCAAGAGACAACAAGGAAAACCCTGGACTAACGGTCGTAACCAGTCGAGGCACCCACAACGGGAGCTTGGCAGGAAAGTCAACAGCGTCGCCAAACATGATGACCAAATCATAGCTGACATAGACACAGAAATGGAAAACCTAACCTTTAGCTCCATCGAAACCAACAGTGGAAAATCACCAAATATGACAGGCTCTCGAAATGAGGCATTTGTTGATTTTAAACATCAAGTTGATGGACCACCCAGGCACTCATACTTTCAACCTGAAGGTAGATACAGGGGCGCAATCAAACACACTGCCTATCCGCATATTCCGCAAGATGTACCCCACCAGTATAGACAAAGCTAGAAATCCAATACCTGGATCACTCACCTCAACACAATGCCGACTAACAGCCTACAACAACACACAGATTAACTGTTATGGCGCCACAAATATTAGGTGCAAATACAAAAACTCTCCATGGCTGGATACCCAATTCTACGTGGTTGATGTACCAGGAGCAGCCATACTGGGCCTGCTAACATCAGAAGCACTTAAAGTAGTGACAATGAACTGTGCTATCTCAGTCCAGCACCAACCCATCAACAGTGTAGCTGACCTAATGCGCCTCTACCCTGACAGATTGGTGAATTTCGGAGGACTCACAAGCTTGCTGTTAACCCCAATGTGCCATGCCACATAGATCCACCGAGAAGGACACCCATAGCCATGCGCGAAAAAATCAAAGCGGAACTCGACAAGATGGAATCACAAGGAGTCATTCGCCGCATTGAAGAACCTACAAACTGGGTAAGCTCTCTCACATATGTTACCAAACGTGACAACACAATAAGAGTCTGCCTAGACCCACGAGCACTAAACAAAGCTCTCATACGGCCATACCACCAATTTCCGACTGTCGAAGAGCTCAACCATCGATTTGCAGGAGCAAAATTATTCTCAAAGTTGGATGCTAAGTCTGGATACTGGTCCATAAAGCTCGATCGTGAAAGCCAGCCACTAACAGCTTTCCAAACGCCATTTGGGAGGTACTGCTTTGAACGACTTCCATTTGGTCTGAGTGTAAGTCAGGATATTTACCAACTTGAGTTGGACAGGATACTTGAGAAGTGCCCTGGAGCCTGTGGTATAGCTGACGATATCACCATATATGGATCAACAGAACACGAACATGACGAAAACATAAAACGTTTTATGGACGTCGCTACCGAAGAGAGTATTACCCTGAACTCTGAGAAATGCAAGATTAAATGCCAGGAAATCTCCTTCTTTGGAAACCTGTATACACATACCGGATTGAAACCTGACCCAGCAAAAGTACGTGACCTACAGGAGATGTCAGAACTACGTAACAAAACAGAAGTGCAACAGTTCTTGGGTGTGATGACATACCTATCTCGCTTCATCAAGAACTTCAGCTCCAAAACTACTGTGTTGCGTGATCTGTTACACAAGGACTCTGATTTTCAATGGGAACCACATCATCAGAAAGTTTTCAAAGAACTAAAGAGCGAAGTATCTGAAACGTCCCTGCTTCACTATTTTGACCCTAAACTTCCAATTTACATGCACTGTGGTGCGAGTATACGGGGAATAGGCGCAGCTCTGCTACAACCTGATGCAGATGGCAATCTATCGCCTGTCACGTATGCTAGCAAGAGCCTGACACAAACGGAACAAAGATACGCATGTATCGAGCGTGAGCTACTGGTCATCGTATTTGGCACACAGCAATTCCACACATACCTCTATGGCCACAATTTCCAAGTCGTCACCGACCATAAACCCCTTAAAATGATTATCGACAAACCGCTCACCTCAGCCCCGGCACGCCTGCAACGAATGCTAATACAACTCCAGGGATACAACTTCAAGCTCACCTATAACAAGGGATCTGACAACATCTTGTCTGATGGACTATCACGCCTACCACCACCTGGTAATTTGGACCCTATCGAGCTTGATGTCCGGATTGATACCGTCCGTTTCTCTTCTGATCGCATTGAACAACTGAGAAACTGTACAACAGCAGAGACCCTCTGCTTAACCAGCTGAGAGAAACGATCATCATGGGATGGCCAGAAACAATCAAGCAGCTGCCCACTGATAACAGAGTGTTCTGGGGTCTAAGAGACCAGCTCTCAATTGATAATGGTCTTATACTCAAAGGACAACAAATCGTCATTCCCCAGACACTTCAAGAAGACATCCTAAAACAGCTTCATACCGCTCACATAGGACAGGAGAAAACAAAACTCCTCGCCAAGGACACTGTCTACTGGGTAAACATAAACAGAGACATCGAACAGTTCATTAAGTCATGCAGCATCTGCCAACAGCATCAGCCGTCCCAAATGCAAGAGCCCCTTATGCAACACGACATCCCAACAAAGCCATGGGACGTAGTTGGCACAGACCTGTTTGATCTCCATGAATAGTTGATCATAGCTGACTATTACTCCAAGTACCCTGTAGTCAAACACTTACCTGCTCATTCACCAAGCAGTGTCATAGTGAACATCACACGCCAAGTCTTTGCAGAGTTTGGCATACCATCAAAGGTAGTCAGTGATAATGGACCACACTTTTCAAGTCACCTCTACCGTGAATTCACCAAAGAATGGGGTTTCCACCATGAGACCACTTCACCTCGGAGACCACAGGGAAATGGCTTCATAGAACGTCAGATAAGAACTGTCAAGAAAGCCAAGCAGTCGGGAACAACGCCTGAAATTGCGCAGCTGCACTGGCGCTGTACTCCAGTCTCAAGCGTCGTACCAAGTCCTGCACAACTACTCATGGGTAGACGAATCCAATCTCCACTGATAACCAAAATCAGAAACGATCACCACGATCCGGATCAGATATATGGCGCGATCCAACAACGTCAACAAAACCAAAAGAGGTACTTCGACCGACATGCACTCAAGGAAGAACTACCACCCCTGTACCGTGGCCAAAGAGTAAGGGTACAAAACCCTGTGTCTGGAAGCTGGGACCCGGCGACTGTAGTATCCCAGCAGATGGTCACCGCTCCTATCTCCTGGAGAATGTCAATGGGTATGTGCCGCGAAGAAACCGACAACACATAAGGAGTAACCCAGTGACGCCTGCCCCACAACTGTCGCATATCGTCTCGAAAACAGCTTCACAGAAGTGTGTGACTTTTGTGGATCCACCTGTGCGTGCAGTCCCAAACATGCCAAATGACCCTCAAAAGCGTACCCGTAGTGGTAGGATGGTGCGACCGCCATCAAAGATGAACTTATAATGAACATATTCTCATAACCTCTCAGCAAGCACCTCATGGGGCAGAATAATCCCCTGCTTCGCTGTAGCTGTTCAGGTAGTCTACCCTGAACTAGCCTTTCTGTCTATTTGTTATGTTTGTTTTGTTTTACAGACCTAGTATTATGATCTTTGTTTCGGATAAAGGGGGATGTAATGATATTGCCTACTCCTTCGTTCCGGATTCCCGGAATGTCAAATTGCTTTTTATATGTACAAACACGCATGCGCATTATCAATAAAAACATACGCCATGACAGTCCTTCATGCATAGCTAACACACGTGTTCGGGTTATCATTATCTATCAATACACATCCATGCACAACACGGCATGACACGGGTAACCTTGTGGAGCTATAAATTTTGGAGTCATAAATTTGGGCTTGTGTTCACGAGGAAAACAGAACAAACAAGCGTATGCAAAATAACAATAAGAAAACATTGTAAATTGTATGGTAATTTCATACAATTTAATTCATGTATTTTACATTACAACTGTGATAATGTTCATGTTATAAAAGGGAGTAAGTCACTCTATAATATCACAAGTCACGGAGGGAAGTTACACACGTGCTGTCATCCCGACAGTTCTTGTGCGAAGAGATTGAATCTCCTGTCTTTTGGCGGGATGTCTGTACTTCCGGCAGGAACAGTCCCTGTTGCATGCTGGGAGTAATTTTATTATTTATTTATTTATTTTAAACGAGGTTTAAATTTCATTATTTTACTTATAATTTTCATTATTATATTTTATTTTTATTTATAATAATAACAATGTTCCTACAACCTACAAGGAATTCCGAACTGAATCCTTCATTTAAACTAAGTTTTTTTTTTCGTTTTATAAACAATTCCTTTTTAGGTGACATTTTTCTTTTCTTTCTGTCTGAATTCTTGTGAGAAGGAGCTATCATTATTTACACTATTTACATTCGAACAATTGTCCTCATCGTTATTGTTTTTGTTAACATAACGTTTCGGCCGTTGTACCTTCCGACCTTCATCAAGTTTATATCCATTTATATCCATCCGGGTAACCTACAGGGTGTTCCGAACTGAGCCCTTTATTTAATCTAGTCACCAAATTCTCGTAGTACAATAGCCTAGTGGAATAAAGCGTTGGTTCGTGAACTGATGAAGGCCGTGAGACACAACGGTCGAAACGTTGTGATAACAACAAAAAAAGATGAGGACAATCGTTCGAATGCAAATAGTGTAAATAATTTCTCTTTTCCTTCAATCTTGTTTTCTGTTCTTTCAAATTTTCTCGCATTTTTCCCGTTTTTCGTTTGAATTTGTTCGCTTTCGTTTCGTAGTTTGTTTTTCAGTTATTATTTCCTAATTTTCTTTTTTTCCTTTTTTCTTCTAATTTATTTTTTATTAAATTTCCTTTTTTTTCTAATTGTCATTTTTTTTCTTCCATTTTTATCATCTAATTTTTTTATTCCTAATTTTATATTCAATTTTCCTGCTCTTGTTTTTACATAATTTTCTTTCTATTATTTTCTATTTTCTTATTCAATTCCCTTCTTTTCTTTTTTTTCGCTTATTCTTATTTTCTTTTTTTCCTAATTTTTCTTCCTTCGTTTCCATTACACATTTTCTAATTTTCATTTAATTTATTTTTTTCTTTTTCACGTAAGTTTTTCTTTCTTTATTCTTTTTCTCTGCCGTTTTTTTTCTGATTTTATTCAATTTCCCTTTTTCTTTTTCTCTCCTTATTTTTTGTATCTCGCCTTACTTTGCTTAAATTTCCTTTCTTTCTTTTTCTTTTCTTAATTTTCATTTTCTCCTTTTCCTTTTTTTCCTCCTAATTTTTATATTCAATTTCTCTTTTCTTTTTATATTTCTTACTCTTTTTTTCTTTCGATTTTTGTCTTTAACGATTTCAATTTTTCCTTTTAGCCCCTTTTCATTATGCACGCATTTTTATTTCATTGGTTTTTCGATCTTCAGTTTTGTGGCTTTGTCAGTTACAAAGAAGCTGCATTTTTTTAACCCTTTTATTGTTACCAAAGCCCGCGCGCACAATATTACACTGTTATTGGAAAATATGACATTTGAAAATAGCGAAAATAAAATTTTTATTTTTACATTTTTTTTGTTGCTGTTCCTATTCAAAAGCAGCAACAAGAAGTGTCATGTCGAATATATGTTGGTTTCTTTCCAAAAAATTGGCATAAAATCGGGAAATGAAATCCTCGCTTCCAAGTTGTTTTACACAGGTAAAGAGTAATGTAGTCAAGTTAACTAATGGGATGATGCCTGTTCGCATTCAATGCATTCCGATAAAAATTTTGTCCTTGGTACGACGTTGAACTACACCCAGCTGCAATGCCTCTGATCGGGAGGTTTTGAGAACCGTAAAACCACCTCTTAATTGTTGGTGTTTCCAGGTCCACCCTGACACGGGGTAGTAACACCTATTAGGATCCCAACTATGGGAAAATAATGAACCACCAAACAAAGACAAAACTATGAAGTATAAAAAAACATTTTATAGTAAAATTGCCAATAATTTATATTTAATATTTATAATAGAATTACCAGCAATACATTTTATAGCAAAATAACCAACGATACATTTTATCTGTAGTTAAAATCGTGCATTTGCGTTCAAAATACATTTAGTTGATGCCATAAAATTGTATTCAAAATATTTAGATTTCGGCATTAAATATCCCGTAGAGGTTGATATGCCACTAAACAAAATCAACCCAACCGAACCAATCAAAATATTTAGATTTCGGCATCAAATAACCCATAGAGGTTGATATGACGCTAAACAAAAATAACCAAACCAAACCAATCAAAATATTTAGATTTCGGCATCAAATAACCCATAGAGGTTGATATGCCGCTAAACAAAAATAACCAAACCAAACCAAACCAATGAAAATATTTATATTGCGGCATTAAATAAGCCATTGAGGTTGATATGCCGCTAAACAAAATCAGTCAACCACAAATCAACCAATCAAAATTTTAGAAAATCTGCCACCTTCATAAATGTTGTGGTGGGATCCACCTAATCTGCATAGGTGACTACCAACTATATAAATAATGGTTGGTACCGGAAGACGAGGGAAGAAATCACGAGATCCAACTAGAGACTCTGATCGACTGCGACTAGTCAACACATTCTCCAGGAACGTCTTCCCAGAAATATACAGAAATACTATATGTACTTATTGTGTACACTTTCTTGTTATAATACATTCTTGTTCTAAGTACATTTTGTGTTGCATTATTATTCCATGCATTAGGCGAGATTCAACATTGAGTCAAGACTCAACAATAAAGGTTAAAGACATTGTAGTGTCATAGGCAAAATGGACTTGCCCTATTCTGCATAGAGTCGAGCAACTGTCTGCCGTCACTCGTCACGGAGGTAGAATTTCTACGTCACAGACTAGAAGACATCATAACAGATATAACAACGACGAGGTGGCGCACAGTTGACAGAGCAATGATGGATGAGCGCGTCGTGGTTAAGCAGTAGACTAATCTCGCGAATAATTACTACTGTGGCAAGTCCAATTTTCCCGGTTGCCCAACACGTGTAGCGTCATACACATTGCTTTTCCCCCACGTAACTGGGATTAAGAAGTGCCTCACAGAAGAGAGAGAGAAGGTAAATAAAGATCAATAGCAGACTGGCAGCAAACCACTTGCATGCAAATAGAAAATGAATTCAGTAAATATACAATAACAGAAAGGGGTATAAGACAAGGATGTGTCTTCTTGCCGGACTTATTCAACTTTGACAGTGAGGTAATTATGAGTCGCCAGACTGGGCGTAGGAAAATTTTGGCAAATAATACGATTGTATCTCAAATAAAGTTCTAAATAATAGGTTTCAGAAACTTTCAGCTTATTCGCCTACGGCGGTCAAAACGTTGAAAACCTGAAATATATTTCCTATTGTCTGTCATAGAAACTATTTGGTTACAGTATTGTAGCAATGGAATTCAGTGTTGGATAAAATGGCTATTAGCAGTATAACAAATGCTAAATATATATAGACAATGACTATTGGCAGTATAACAAAGATCAACCCCGGGGGGAATTGTTCAATAGGCAATTCAATGGCGACCAGAAATAAGTTGTTTTTTTTTTTCAAAATTATTTTTCCTATCACCCACATCATGAATATAAGTTTTTTTATATAATTTTATTGGAAAGACGAAAAAACTCTTCAGACGGTTGTGCGAGGCATTCTGTTTCTATCTATCTATCTATCTATCTATCTATCTATCTATCTATCTATCTATCAGTGTGTGTAATGCTCATTGGAGAAAGCACTCACGATCAAAACTTTTGTATTGTACATTATTCTGGCTTACTTTCAAAATATTACAGCTAGGTCAAACAAAATAAGTATAAACTATGAATCTCTCTCCCCCCTCTCTCTCTCTCTCTATATATATATAGGAGAGAGAGAGAGAGAGAGAGAGAGAGAGAGAGAGAGAGAGAGAACTAATACAAGTAAAAGGTTTGTCACTGATTCATATTACTTTCAGCATCGCGACTTCAAAGTTACGTAGACGGACCCACCAGAAATCACTCCTTCTACTCGTCAAGGGGTATGAACAATTATGCTTCTCAATTCTTCTGCTTATGCTTCTCAATTCTTGTTTTTCTTCTCTTTTCATTGGTTAAAGTTTTTTTCGTAGTGAATGTATGTGCGTACGTGTAGAATTTTGTGGTTATTGGTCCTCTTCGTCGTTTTTTCACTTACACTCACTCCTAATTTTTTTTTTACCTATTCTTTATTTTTCTCTTTTTCCTCTTTTCTTTCAGTTGTAGCCATTTTGACTTATGATTTTCTAGACATATACTGTTATTGGTAATTCTTGAGCGTTCTAGTGTTTTCTTGAGTTAAATATATTGTATTTCAAATTTTGCATAAATTCATTTCTTTAATGCTTAAGTCGTAAATGAAGTAAATATTTATATATCTCTTCACTTGGCCATCATTTCATTTTCTTATCTAATTTGGTGGTATCTTAAGTACTATTAGGGTATTGATTATAAGAGGTTATATTATTATAATTAAATTTCTACGTCACAGACTAGAAGACATCATAACAGATATAACAACGACGAGTCGGCGCACAGTTGACAGAGCAATGATGGATGATCCTTTAAACTAAACTTGATAGATATTTTCCTGTAGCCTTGTGTCCTGTTGAACAAAACAAATCATGTTACTAGCAAATATTTTTATTCGCACCTCACCAAAAGCATTAGTTTTTAACACCTCCCCTGAATAGCATACATAATTTATATTTGTGGATAGGAAAGAATAAATTCTCTTTGGATTAACCAATTTTTATTAAACCTGGTATTATTTTGTAGAATGATTATAGCTGTATTATACATTTTATCATGGGCACATGGCCGAGTTGTTAGAACGGTTGCACTCAGACCCTGAGACCCGGATTTGAATCTCACCAGGGTCGATTTGTTAGGAAGGAGACTTCCTGATGTTATCGGACTGGAGGAGTCGATCCGAGCATGTGGCACCATACCACAGGTTGACGATGTGAGTGAAATTGGGTCGATGGAACCCTTGGGTGCCGTCGATAGCTGTGCTAGCACGAAGTTTCAAGTTACAAGGGATTGAGCATGCTGGCCTTGCTCAAATTGTTGATCACGCTAGATGACATGCTCTTTCCCAGAAACTGTAACTAAGGTCTGCTCAGCATAGTTGCAGTATAAACCACAGGTAGGCTCTGTGGTTGTTGAATAAACACAAATTTGCCTGAGCAAGACATGGCACTACAGACAACCCGATATTATGCAACTGTTGATCAGAGCGGCCGCTCAAGACGCTATGCAAGAGTTAGGGCTCCTAACTACCAGTCGGAAACAGCAACCAGGGAACTGTCAACCGTGTACCCTCAGAATGAACAGGCAATGCCACAGACTACACGCAGCATGGGAGAAACACAGCGGCACCAGTACAGAGGCCAGTGAGAGAGAGAAAGAGAGAGAGAGAGAGAGAGAGAGATCCGGGAACCCCTTCCTTGTTTCGTGTTTAGAGAAATGGATGGTCAACTTTAACGCCTCTAAAACAAAACTGCTCTCCATTAACCACCACAAGGACCCATCCCTGCATCCCATTAGAATGTCTGAGGACCAACTTCTTGAGAGCTCCTCTCTGCGGCTGCTCGGTTTCACGCTGTCTGCTGATCTGAGATGGAACAAATACATCGAATCAGTTGCATCATTCACCGCAAGAAAAGTTGATTCCCTGTGCCGAGCCAGGAAATTCTTCTCCCCAGAATCGATCCTCCAAGTCTATAAATCTACCATTCGCCCTTGCATGGAGTATTGCTGCCATTTATGGTCTGGGGCCCCTGCGTGTTGCCTCAGGCTTCTTGATAAGATCCAGAGACGGATATGCAATGTGATTGGCCCTGATCTGTCATCTCGTCTGCAGTTGCTCTCTCACAGACGCGATGTTGCATCACTCTGCCTTTTCTACAAGTACTTCCACGGTAATTGCTCCGAGGAGTTGCTTTCGCTTGTCCCTAGGCCTCATGAATTTAAACGTCCTATGAGGCTGGCATCTCATTCCCACCCCTTCACCGTTGAAACTGTTAGATGTAGACGTCTCTTCTACTCCAATAGCTTCATGTCTTGCACATCTCGCCTATGGAACTCCCTTCCCTATTACTGTTTCCCTGACAAATACAATCTCCAACGGTTTAAGTGTAGCATCAATCGTCATCTCCAGTTGCCTTGATCTATCCACTTCCCTTCTCCACTTCCTTTCATCTTTCATTCCTATCTGCTCTCGCTCTAAATCTTCTGTAACCCCCTTGCCTTGATCGACCCTCCATCCTTCTCTTTCTCCACATCCCTTCCTTTACCACTCCTATCTGCTCTTCCTCCAACCCTTCTGTAACCCCATGCGTGCTAGTGGCCACCAGCCTTGCTTGGGGTGATATGCTTAAAAAAAAAAAAAAAATATATATGTTTTATCACAGGTAACAAATTAGATAATTGATGATGCCGTCAGATTGGTAAATGTAAAATAATAATCGTGTAAAAAGTCGCAATTTCAAATACGATAAAAACCAGGAAACTAAATTAAAGCTTTATTCAGATAAATTTTCAAGGTGAAGGATAATAATATAATTAGAGAAAACAAGCCAATTATTTTATAATGTTATAATAAATATATATATATATATATAATATATAATAAATATATATATATATATATATTATATATATAATGTTATAATAAATAAAAGAGCCAATGTACATTTCAAATTGTGAGTCTTAAATTCTTTGCTGGTTTTAATTAGATTTGATGCTGAGTCCCTAACTTTGTTTTTGAAATAAGGTATACTGTAGTTACCATTTTCTTAGAAATATTCATCAGAATCCTCATCACGACTGTCAATGTCAACTGACATTTCATTTAATTATCCATGGTCGTCATCATTATTACTGACAGATTCACAATTAAAGTTTTCAAGAATATCAACACGCTGAACCAGTATGATGTCTTCACTATCCCAATGTGGTATCATTTCATCATTTTTACCATTAATCCATCCATGGCCACTGACTGGTTGAGGCATATCAGGTTTAGCAATATATGACTGATTCCAAATACAAACCTGGTAGTTGACACAATTTAGATGTTGCCGAAGTGTATCAGTGCAAGGTGGTAATGCACTCAAGTCAAATTTTCCTGATACATTAAGAGTCCCAACTTCCCTACCATATTTTGATTGCAACATGAAGACTCTCAGTTCATTGATACTTTTAAATTGCTTATTCCCATAAAAGACACAGGTAATTTCCTTGATGGAACTTAAAATGTCTTCATTTATTTTCCATGACTTATTTAATTTCATAAACACCTGTTTTTTTTATAAATAATTTTTATTGCCTTCAACTTTCCTATTCACTTAATGCACATCTACTGTCACAACCAGTGAAGGCATGAAGCTAAAGTAGGTTGTTGCGAGAATTTTGTGTTAGGGAACCAGCTGCCTTGCTGATGTTGGCGCAATGCCTGTTGTTTCTCTTACCTGTTTTGAATAACACTTCAAATCCCTGCAGTTTACGTGCATAGAAAAGAAGAATAAAAAATATCAAAATCAAGACTTGTGACTCTAACAAACTTGAATCCTTTTTCTTTTATTTAATTATTTACATTATTTGAACTGCTATCCTCATCTTCATTGCCATATTCAGAACGTTTTGGCCATTGTGTAGTCAGGCCTTCTTCAGCTGTCATTTCAGATCGAACCCTTTAATTCGACCCCCAGGGTAGATTGTTCTAATTCCACGTGACATGCCTCTTCCGGATGCCTCAGTAATTTACCTTTTAACTCAACTCTCGAAGATTTTTGGTTCGTCACTGCTGTAGCCAGGTATTGAACAACTCTTTCATTCTAGTCACTGGATTTAGCCAACTTTTTTATCCACTGGGCTCTGTGTCCTTGAGGACATCTGTGTATGAATTTCTGGGATTTATAAACCTAATGTCTCAGCAGCCGTTTTTACCAGTGTTCATATTGCAATTTTTCTGTTATTATTATTATTATTGCATATTTTTTTTACCAGAGCTCATATTGCAATTTTGTGTTGTTATTCATTGCTTTTCTCTAGCACTCCTTATTACTGGTTCCCATATTGTATTCATTTCTATGCTTGGTCAGCTCAGGAGATTTTGTGACCTAGCATATGTTTAAGTTTCCATATTTTCCAGTGATGTTCTCTGTCTATTATTTCAATCTCATCCCACAGGGGGCAGTGATCTCCCTTTTCTCTTCATATGCCTGATTTTCTATTTACCCACATGTTACTGCTTTACGTAAGGGGGGGGGCAGCCTGTTTTGCCTTTATATTTCTTACCACAGCTGCACAGGATGACATCTACACAGTCCTTAGTCATGTTCTCCTCTATGGGGGATATTACTCAGAAGGGGGGTCTGCACAGTGTTGAACCACTTTTGAATGTTATATGGACTACAGATCTTTTGTATTTTCTCTGATAATACCTTCACATAGAGTGGGCAGACTGAAGCTATTTTCTGAGTGTTGTTATCCTCTTGTATCCTTCTATCCCAGTTTGTCAGAGCTGTTGTCATGTACCCATGTTAGTTGTTACATTGTAGGGTACTGAAGGATTTATCCAGGTCATGATGGATCCTCTTTTGGGTTTCTTCATTGGCAATTCTGTTGAAGAAGGCCTTGAGCCTCTGGGAGATATCAGATTGGAGTTTCTGTTTTATCCAGCTGTTGTGCTGGATTCTCTCTTGGACAAGGATGTATCCCACTTTCTCTGTGACCAGATAAGCTCTCCTTGAATTGACAGGAAGTCTTGGTGCTAAGCCTGAAGGGATGAGTCATAAGTCTCTGCATCAGTGTAGGTATGTCAGATGGTTTGAAATTTGTGACAGCTTCTGGTGCGAATTTTCTAGTAGTCTCTAGTAGTCTCCATATTTTTGGTATATTGGGTCTGTACTGATCCTTCAATATCTGTCTATATCTCTGAGATGAGGTATTCTGATTATTTACATTATTTACATTATTCGGACTGTTATTCTCATCTTCATTGACATATTCACAATGTTTCAGCCATTGTGCACTTCTGCCTTCTTCAGGTAATTGGAATTTTGAACTGAACCCTTTATTTTGTCCACTGGGGGGTAGATTGTTCTAGTTCCATGTGCCATGCCTCTTCCACATGTCTCAGTTATTTATTTTTTAACTCAACTCTCCGAGTTTTTTTGGTTCACCACTGCTTTAGCCTGGTATTGAACTCACAAATCTTTGGGTTTAGTCACTGGATCTAACAAACGCCTTTTATCCACTTTCCTTTAGCATAAAAACAATATAATAGTACCCTTGAGTCAGTTTCCTCCTGTGTGAAGAATAGTGAAACAATCTCTTGGCACAGTTTTGATGCCTCGTTTGATAATGAATGATAATCTCTGGCCTCACAAATCAGAGTCACTTCATGGCCTTCCAGATTTTGGGAGAATGATTCACTACTTCAAGTAGAGAGCGAAATTTGGACAGGTTGCTCCTTATTGACATCATTAGAAAGAAGGTTCTTCCAGTCTCTTGGACACCTCGTTTTCCCTCCTCCAACAATGAGTTCTTCTCCACCACCCCTCCTTCTTTGTTCAAGTCCTTTAACTGAGCATGTTTTTGTACATTTCAGTACTAAATATTGCAGGACACTTTTGTGATGCCATTTTTAAAATAACTTGCGAGATTTTCTCAAACATCTGTGGGATCTCTTTCAAAACAATGAAAAATTGCATCGTGAATTTTCTAGAAATATTCCATTCTCAATATCCTTGAAAATGAATTGAACCCCTTTTGATTTGTCAGTTTTGGTTAGAAAATTGTCTGGAAGGCACAGGGACAAGTAGGTCGGTCATGAGCTTTTTTTAGGTCTAATTTATTATGCATTTTTTACAATAATACTAAGAGGTGAAATAAGATATTTCCTTGATGTTTGCATACTATTTCCTTAATGGATGACGATGTAACTGTCACTGACTTATTGATTTCTGATAGAGTCTTTAGTTTCAATCACTTAATTTGGTCATGGTGTAAATTACTAGTTGTCAGTGGTCATTTTGTATCATTGGTGGTCATAAATGTTTCGATGACTTCATCTTTTAGCAGATCAGCAACATTTTTCAATTTATTACTTTGACTCAATTGGTAACCTGTCCTTACTGCAGTAGTAATGTCCATTTGGCTGTTAAACAGCAGTAAAGATTTTATGGGCTGGTCAATAAGGCCGAACACCAATTTGTGTTTATATTTTATATATGTTTCTAATTTTGACTTAAGGATTTTATTATGATAATTTGTATTTGCAAATGGTGTTTCTGGTAAAGGTAATATGTAGAGATCTCTTAGTACTGAAAGTTTAAAAAATTATTTTATTAAGATCTTGCGATCAATCACATTTCAGACCTCTTCAAATGCTCTTTTATGATCTTCTGCCAAGGCAGATTGTCTTTGAACTTGCTCTGGATGCTTTGATCACCACAGATTTCGGTTTCATAGCAAGTACTTTCAACTGCGATTCAGCTGATACTTTGCTTCACAAGAAAACAAATCAAATCCATATATCCTCTTGAGTCGTTCAAAATCCCCTTTTTCCCTTGTGACTGCCTTTGAAAGCCACCTGCTGATATTTATGATTCTAAATGAAAGTGTCACAGACTATAAGAATTTAAAAAATGCACAAGCATATTGGAAGCCATAAGAAATGATCTGTGATTATCACAGATATAGTGAAAAATGATTCATATATATATATATATATATATATATATATATACAGAGTTATTAAGTATAATTAATAAATATATATATTATCGCTCATCAGTTACACAACTCAGAGTTTCATACACAGTGCAATCTTCAGCTGGTGGGTAGTGCTGAAGATTGCATTGTGCATGAAACTCCATCTCATGCTACCAGTGTGAGGTAATATAAATATATAAATATATATATATATATATATATATATATATATATATATATTTATATTGATTGATAACATTAGTGGTCAGTATATATATATATATATATATATACATATATCAAAGAGGATATAATCATATATATATATATATATATATATATATATATATATAGGATTAATGTGAATAAAAATTGTCACTTAGCTGATTGATGTTACCTTCAGCATCCTAACTCCAGACTTTTGTAGACAGACTTGTTCGTCCCCTCTTCAGTGGGTATATATATATATATATATATATATATATATGTATATATAATGGCTGACCACTGCTAGCCAATTTCCATTGCAGACGCTGGCTCAGGCACATTAATTCAAAATCCACAGTAACTATGCTGAGCGGACCTCAGCTACAGTTTCTGGAAGAGTGCAATTTATCTAGCATGATCAACAGTCTGAATAAGTACAGTATGCTCAAACCCTCGGTGTCGAATGGACAAAGTGATGAATGGAAAAAGAGTCGAACTGGTGAAATGACAAAAGGCCAGGAATGTGCCTACATTAGAAGACATTTTACTTAGCATGCAAGTATCCTGGCAGTAAATAATTCTTTGAAAATTTTAAACTAATATAAAAACTGCAGATGAAAAAAAATTTTTTTACATAATTGCTAACTCTTTTGAACAAGGATCTGCTTTCAAAGTACAGCAAAAAGTTATTTTTTTTTATTTACGAGGAAATTACAATTGTGGTAAAAATAAAAATAGTTGTTTTTATTTATGAGGAAATCACAACTGTAACAAAATATAATTAAAGATTGTGAGCAATGGCTTTAAGATATTCTAATTAAGTACTCATGTCATATCTATCAAAAATGCCTTTTAATCTTTGGTTTACAATTGTATATTTTTTTGTATTTTCTTTCAACATCTCTGCTTTGTATTTGAATTGAATTTAGTAAATAAACTGAATTGTGAGGTAGGTGCCTATTTATAGTCCCTAATATATATATATCTGTATATATATATATATATATATATATATATATATATAATAGCCGGCCACTTGTATTCGAGGATACCTGTCTACTAGGGCGGCTAGCCAATCCCTATTGCAGATGTTCACTCAGGCAGATTTGTGTTTGCTCAACACCCACAGGGCCCACTTGTGGTTTATACTGTAACTGTGCTGAGTAGACCTTAGTTACAGCTTCTGGGAGAGAGCGTGTCATCTAGCATGACCAACAATTTGAACAAGGCCAGCACATTCAAGCACTCAGTCACGATGACTTGTGGCTTCGTGCAAGCACAGCTATAGATGGTCCCCTTAGAGTTCTGTCTACCCAATTTCACTCACAAGGCTTGGGTCAACACATGATATGGTTTTCAGGCACTTTCCAAAGGTGCCACATGCTGGGATCAACCTCGCATAGTCAGAAAGCAAATGTTCTAACCACTCAACCACACTCCCATATATATATATAAATATATATATATATATATATATATATATATATATATATATATATATATATATATATATATATATATGTATGTAGTTTAAAAGTAAACTAATTTAAATAAATAAGAAAATAAAAGTAAGAAAATAATAATAAAATAAACTTAGAGATAAATACATTCTTATCGTTCAAAGTAGAGGTCATTAGTGTTATAAAATCCTTGGAATATTACAGTAATATATCTTTAATCATTTCTAAGATACAAAGCTTAATCTAACAATTGGACAATTTTGGTGTTACAACTGGCATATATATATATATATATATATATATATATATATATGAGAAGACTCTCAGTTCAGTTTTGTAAAAAATAGAGTGTAAGAAATGAACCCCCCAAATCGGAGAGTTAAATCAAAGCAGTAAAAGTTTAGAATAACTTAATTGATTATTTGAAGTGAGTCTTTTAAATCATGATGTGTTCATTTTTACTTTGCTCAAAATTTTATCCTTTTGGAACTTTATCTTTTTGACATTAAGTTCATTCATCATTTAGTCAACTTGACTCTTTTTTCATTCGACATTTTGTCCATTCGTCATTTTGTTTTTTGACACTTTGTCTTTTAACAACATTGTGACCTACTACCACATTCACTCCATCACTTGTCTGGCTGTTAATTTTGCATTGCCTACTGAGACACTCACAATCTTCCTTCTCTTCAAGAGAGGATCTAACTCAGTAGTCAGTCGTAATTGGTCTAGTCACACAAAGTTACTAACCATTACACCATGCCCAAATTATATTTATGATTGGTATTTATCAACCTGCCCATGAAGGTTATATATAACAGAAGATACCCATAGATGTAAATATAGGCCAAGGACAAAAAAAAAAGATTTCAGAGTCACTGGGACCACTGTCAAACCACTGACATTGCTATCCACCAAACTTCTCTCCTTAATTCAATGGAGGAGGTGCTGCCACAGGTTTGGGATCCCTAGGACAAGGCATCCCTCATAGCTTCCTGATGTGGATAGTGATTTACTGGGCATAGCTTTGATATGGCAATATGCCACAAGTTTGAAGCAGCAAGTGAGTGTCAATTTCATTACTTATTCATAATTGATCGAGCAAGACAAACTTACTAACCATAACACCACGCCAAGGTGTCCCTAAATAATATTTATGATCAAAAGTAGGATCTTAAATATGTGATTATGTGGTAATTGCTCTTTTTTGTTATTATTGATGTTTCCTAAATGTACATCTATAATTTTTTAATTTTGAATTCCAGAATCCACTTCCGAACGTGCAAAGCTTTGAAACTTCCTTACCATATTCTGAAGGAGATGCTGACTACCACCTGTGCCCAGTTCCAAGGTTCCCCCAAAAGAACCCCACAAATCTAAAATACTTTTTTACACAGAAGAATTTTCTAGACAAAGAGGTAGGAACTGCCAACTTTTAATTGTTATACTTTTCACTATTTATTAAGTTTCACTCTCTGTGTGGTTATGTTGTGGTTATATATATATATATATATATATATATATATATATATATATATATGTATATATGTATGCAGGTGTGCAGTGAAATAGGAAAGAACACGTTAGGTAGATAATCTGGTGTTCCTTAATATTTAGCTTTATTTTCAGAACTCTTATGTAGCGGTGGAATGATATTTTTAAAAACTAAAAATATTATTATAATATATATATATATATATATATATATGTATATATATATATACACACTCTACAGTTCAAAAGTTTGAAGCCACCCCCAGAATTATCATTGGATGAACTTGACAGAAGCGGGAAAAAAATGAAAAAGAGCTCTTAGAAACAATGAAGAAAGATTGGAATCAATTATCAAACTTATACTTTTACAAATTTTTGCAAGGAATGCCAAAAATTTGTGCTGCAGTAATTAAGGCTAAAGGAGGATATTTTGACGAGAGCAAAAGTTAATCATGAAATTCTTTTTTCTTATTGTCATAATAAAATTTCTAATAAAAAATCATATCTCACTCATTTTAAACATGTATAATAATTTACTCTTATTTAATTTAGAAAAAAACTACTTTTTGGGTCAATTTAAAAAATTACCAGGAGTGGCCTCAAACCTTTGTTGAACTGTATTGTATATATATATATATATATATATATATATATATATATATATATATATATATATATATACAAATGTAAAGGGAATGAAACGAATATAAATTCACACGTTTATAATATTAATATAAAAGAGTGCTCAATACAAAAGTGGAGCAATAATTATTTATTATAAGTTATTACATCGGAACATTTAATTTACCACTAAAAAAATTCAATATTGTTTTGATGCCAAATTCAGATATCTCATCCGGTGGTGGTCAAAGATATCTGATGAGATGTCTGAATTGAAGCAAAATTGCATTTTTTTAGTGCTAACTTAAATGTTCAAATGTAATAACTTAAAATATATATATATATATATATATATATATATATATTGTCATCCGCAGACAGACTGTTTGCTGTATCACAGCTCATCAGTGCGGCTAGACGTCCGGTTGCTTCTGGCTAGAATCGAAAACCGGCTGAATTCGCGTCTGTCGGAAATTTTACCCTGGAGCCGTTGGTGCACGGCAAAGAAGAAGGTGAATTTAAGCGTTTTTATTTTTAGATAAACACACAGTGACTGAGAGAACTTGATTCGATTTACTGAAGAGTCTTGCATTATTTGCCGTAATAGTCACTGTTTACAAACCCACACATATATTAAGAAAATTAAAATTTTACATTTTTTTGTATGCATCAAAGTAAACATCACTTTAGTCTGATGAAGTCCTAAAGGATGAAATGCATAATATGGAAATTTTTTCCACCTTGCTATTAATTTTTCTAATATATATATATATATATATATATATATATTTGTGTATTTAGGCAGCAATCCTTCTTTCATGCACATTTCATTAAAAATGACTGACAAGGTGCTTTTATTTAGTTTTTTATACAATTTCTCATTAAATATTGTTAATACTGTTTATTATAAACAGAGCATTTACTTAAATATTTGTATCTATAAAAAAGAATGTATAAACATAAAAATGTTTTAAAATATATATATATCAGACAAATGCTGGGTAATTGAATGACAAAATGGAAAAGCGTTATGTGACACATTTTGTCTCATTAAAGGACCCTGACTAAATAATGCTTTTATTGATGGAATCGTATTTTCATGTAGGGGGAGAGAATGAAATATAAACATCATCATCATCATCATCATCATGAGAGATGTTTCAACTTGAAACCACATTTGAATTCAGTCTGATTTTTCATCTTCTGCAACTTTGTAAATAACTCTTATCAATCCACTCAAAAGCTTCTTTTCGTTTGCTACCTCGTGAAAGTGCTGCAGGTCTTTCAAGATCCCTGGGTGGTGTAACAGGAATGAGAAATTCAAGATCCCTGGGTGGTGTAACTTGGAATGAGAAATTATTGAGTCAAGTTCAAATTCCAGCCTGGTTTGCTACGCTCACATGCCCAAATAACCTTTTGGAAAAGTATGATCCATTTCTTCTCCCCCTAGCTATGTGTTAAATAGTAGGCTGACAGTAATCAACTTTCACGTGTAGTTTAGGCGATAGTGTTACACAATGAATTAGGAAGATTTAACTGATATGAGATTTCTTCTAACATTGACAGTGACATGAAAAGAATTTATCCCTGTGGATTAAACGAAGGTTTCAGTTACAAATTCCAAGAATTTTACCAGCTATCATAGAAATCTGGAGGTTTTTAATATTATCGTTATACTGGCTAATATTGAAAACATATAGGTGAATCTCTTATATGTAACATTATTGTTAATTTATTAAAATATTACCATTATTTATTACTGTTGATCAGTAGGTGATTGTGTGCCTTGACAGTCTCTCCAAATCTGGACCCTACATTCTTGCATTGGTTTAAATGTCTTCTCTTCCTCCCAGCTGGATATTTATGTCTCTATCTATCATATGATTTTTCCCCCACATGCATTTCTGAAGCACAGCTGGGTTGACCCCATGACATGTGAATATCTACTCTGCTTATGGTGATGGTTATCTCTCAGACCAACCCCCCAACTAATATTGAAAACACATGCATGGATCTCTCATATGTAACATTATTGTTTATTATATGTCATACAATTTGATTCTATGCATGCACATCCGAAGCACAGTTGGGTCGACCATATGAAGTGTGCATATCCATTCTACTAAGGGTGAAGGTCATCTCTCAGACCAACCCGCTGATACACCTGGCATTATTGATGGTTTGGTGTGCTATTGATTGCAACGTCTATTCTGTGATCACTTGGGGTGAGTTACATGCTACTATTGGTCTTGGCTATGTCACTTCTCACTTCCAATGAACTAGTACTTTTTGACTGGCCATTATACAACAATTGAGAAAATAGGGGACTAGTTTGAAAACTAGATTTGGTATTTTAAGACTTTGTGTCCATTTTGGTCTAGTTTGTGTGCTTCTACTGTTAAATATATTGTAATTAATGCAGAACAAGCATTCTTTTTTAAATGACCATCATTGCACAACTGGCAAAGAAAGAGACTATATTAAAGACTAGGTCTTATATCCTGAGACTTTTCTGTTCATTTTGGTATGTGTTATGTGATTCTATTATTACATCCGTTGCAGTTCAAGATCATTTTAACCAAAATTCATTTATTTGGGACATATGTAGAGTAAATGATCTTTTTTTTTGTATGATATTAATATAGTTATATTAATATGATATAGTTGATATAGCTTTTTTGCTGAGTGAGTGGCCATGACTAAATGTAAATAAATGGCAAAACTGCCCAACAGACAGAATTTACAAAGTTTGCGATAAACAATAACAAGAAATGAACAAAGCAAAAACTAATATGAAGCAAGCAAAAAATATATGCAAGGCAAAGCAACAGTAATGTGGAAAAAAGTTCACAAACTAAAAATTGGGGTTGACACTCAAGAGTGAATTCAGATAAACAAATATAGCATTCTGACTTCAACAAGACTGACTGGGACTGAGTCAAATGAAACCAATGTAATGACAAAAATATGCAGGTGTAGGCTTTAAGTAAGCTCTATTCAACTGAGAATACAAAGTTCACATATAGTGTCCTTTTATAGTCCCAGTAAACAGAATTAGCTCTCTCAAAGAGGAGAGTAACAAGATAATGGGAGACTACTCTTGATTATTCATAACAACCAACAAGTGGTCTATCTTATTGTCTAGGAAGAAATCCCAGCATGCATTTGTGTGTTTCTGCCTATATGTTAAAAAGTAAGATTGCCAAAAAAGGACATTTGATATATTATTAAATTTTTATCTCATGGTTGTAAGATCTCTGTGAATATCTGGTACTGTGGTATATGTCGGATTGAATAGTGATGGATGAGTTCTTGTGGTGAATGAGTAAATTGTAATGAATGAATGGGTCATGAATCTGATTAGCTATGTTTAGGATAATTAGTGTAGACCAGCTACACTCCACTTACCCTTCAGTCTCGTGCCAAAATTGTTATTTTTATAACAATAAATATACATAATCAGTAAGATTGAAATTTATATACCATGGGTTTTTTAGTAAAACCTCCATGAGCATGTGTTATTATGGTATGTATTGGCTTGAATAGTGAGGGATGAGTTCTTGTGGTGAATAAGTGAACTGTAATGGGTGAATGGGTCATGAATCTGATTGGCTATGTTTAGAATAGTTAATGTAAGACCAGCCTCACTTCTCCTTTTGGCCATGTGCCGCAATTGTATGAAAATGCAATACACATTCTCAGTAAGAATGACACCAACATTTTTTTTAAATAAATGGGGTCAGGTCTGTCTACCCACTCCCCTGGATGAGACTCTGCCCTTCAGCATAGCCTTGTCTGGGTTCCTTTCTGCGTGAAGGCAGATAGTTCGACAGCACAGCTGGAAAAAATTCCAGCTAGATGGTATCTAGATGCCCTACAGTCACATGTGGCACAAGGCTGAATTTAATGTGGGGTAATTGAACCCAAAGGCTTGGCCAAAAAATCCCCGTAGACCCTGCATGAACGGGATTGGGTCTGTCTATCTCCGCGGACGAGACTCTGCCCTTCATCATAGCCTCGTCTGGGTTCCTCTCTGCCTGAAGGCAGAGAGTTCAACAGCACAGCTGGTAAAGATTCCAGCTAGACGATATTTAGCTCCCCCCATGAAGGTTGCATGTGGCACAAGGCCTGGTTTAACGTTGGTTTTCTGAGCCCGCAAGCTTGGCCAAAAAATGCCTGTAGAACCAGTATAAATGGGATCAGGTTGGTCAACCTCCCTGAACTAGACTCTGCCCTTCGACGGAGCCTCATTCGGGTTCCTCTTTGCTCAGAGGCAGAGAGTTCGACCGTCTAGCCGAAAAGATTTCGGCTAGACTCTGTAGTCTGTTGACTTACAGATACTTATAGTTAGTTACTACCTATTGTGTAGTCACTCATGGGGGTGTAGGTTATTCCATTACATCAGAAATAAAAATAAATACCAATTGTACATTTTTGATGTTCACTTTATTCTCTCATTCTGTTATTTGCCATCATCTCTCATACAAATTCATAATTTCAGCAAGAGCATTTTTTCTTTTCCAGAAAAGATCATCTCTAGGTGCCTTTTGCAATATTTTAGAGAATTTAATTAATTTTTTTATTTCAGTAATAGAATTCATTAACCGTTCCATAGGGGTGACAGTGCATGATGAGCAGCGCTGTGGTGCTATGTTTGTACAAATAACAATTTTGCTGTTAAAACTGTGAAACTGATGGGCAACAGCTGATCCCCTCAATGATCAAATGTTTCATTAAATCTTTGCGGGGGGCGGGGCGGTTGATCAGATTTTAATTTTTTTCTCTTTGTTTATCTTTATTTACTTATTTATTGAATATATTATCGAAAGCTGCTCCTCGAACCAAGAAATTACATTTGCCCATTCTGCTCTCTTTCCACTGCCACAGAAAAAGGGGGAAAAAAAGGAAATAATGGATGCTCTTCAGTGTATTCCATTTTTCATTTGGTTTTGATCTGCATGATTTCAAGTGGGAAGATGAACACCCAAGACCAGATGACATCAAAGCAACAGCAAACATTTTCGAAAATTCAACACAGAGTAGCCACAGTGACACGTTGATGAAGTGGAAAGATTATATTGAATCAGTTGCTAGGTGTGTTTCTATGAAAGTTGGTTCCCTGTGTCATGCTAGACAATTTTTCTCATCAGAATCTTTCCTAGATATTTACCATTCGTCCTTGTTTTGAATATTACTGCCATATCTGGTCTGCTGCTTTTGCTATATATTTAGAGATTCTTGATAGAATCCAAAGAAGAATCTGCATTGTTATTGGGCTTGACCTGGCATCTCGCCTTCAGTCACTTCCTCAATGCCATAACATAGTTTTTCTGTGTCTTTTTCTATAAATACTTTCATGGTAATTGTTCAGATGAACTTTTTTATTATGGTACCTATACTTTATGAATTTAAACACAGTACAAGACTGGCAACAAGATCTCATCTTTTTACATCATTAGAAATAGGTAGATGTAACTGTAAGTCGTATGTTAATAGTTTTTTCTACCGCACTTCTTGCTTGTGGAACTCTCTTCTGGCTTCTTGCTTCCTAGTCAACTTTGATCTTCACAAAATGTAATAAATATATTGTTTAATAAATAAATGAAGCATCTTCTAAAATATGGGTATTCATCAAAATAATGTTTAAGTGATAAAATCCGTCAGACCAATAAATAAATATCCATCACATTATAACAGGGAGAAACTTGGAAGAAAAGTTTATTCTCCCATTTTATTTCCTCTGTTATGGGCATTATTATATCTGTGATATAATAACACCATAATTCACAGATGGAGCAGAATGGATGAAAGTAAAATGAATTACAAACATGGTTTTCTCAGAGAGACTTTTATATCACTAAAACATACACAAAACTGTATATACATATTTACACATATCCCGTGCAGAGAAATATACATTACATATATCTACACGGCAAAGCAGAATGTAAGAAGAAACAAAACATCGGGTCTTACATATAATATGGAAATTCTTCTGTGTTTCTGGAGAAGCCATGTTTTGAACTCCAGATTTGAATGGGCAGAATTCATCTACTATATCCCAGGCATGGACATATTCCATGAAGGGAAACAGCAAGTCTTGGGTTTTTCTCTAATTGAGGACTGCAAGCTGGAGTTTCTATATCCGGCAAAGATATATTCCCAAAGGGAAACAGCACCATGGACTTGTAAACTGTAGCATTTGCTGGAGGAGGCAGATTCAGCCTCAGCCTGGTCCCCTTGGCGAAGACTAATATAGAAAGAAAGAAAACTCAGTGCATGGAGAAACTGAAAGAGAAAATGTTATGATGACTTCAGAAGCAAGAATAAAGATTAAAGAACAATGGAGAGAAAAATGAAAGTAGGAAACGGGTTTAATGAAAGATATGATTAAGAAAGAAAGAAGGAAGAATTACAGAAAGAAAGAGAGAAATGAAGGAAGGAAAGAAGACAAGAAAGAAGAATCAAAGAAAGAAATGTGTTAAAGAAAGAAAGAAAGAAAGAAAGAAAGAAACGAAGTAAAGAAAGAAAGAAATTAAGTAAAGAAAGAAAGAAAGAAAGAAAGAAAGATCAGTGCATGGAGAAGTTGAAGGAAAATGTTGAGATGACTTGAGAAGCAAGAATAAAAGATTAAAGAACAATGGAGAGAAAAATGAAAAAAGAAGGAAAAGAGTTTCATGAAATATATGATTAAGAAAGAAAGAAGAATTAAAGAAAAAAAAGGAATGAAGGAAGGAAAGAAAGAAAGAAGAATTAAAGAAAAAAAAGAAATGAAGGAAGGAAAGAAAGAAAGAAGAATTAAAGAAAAAAAAGAAATGAAGGAAGGAAAGAAAGAAAGAAGAATTAAAGAAAAAAAGAAATGAAGGAAGGAAAGAAAGAAAGAAGAATTAAAGAAAAAAGAAATGAAGGAAGGAAAGAAAGAAAGAAGAATTAAAGAAAAAAAAGAAATGAAGGAAGGAAAGAAAGAAAGAAGAATTAAAGAAAAAAAAGAAATGAAGGAAGGAAAGAAAGAAAGAAGAATTAAAGAAAAAAAAGAAATGAAGGAAGGAAAGAAAGAAAGAAGAATTAAAGAAAAAAAAGAAATGAAGGAAGGAAAGAAAGAAAGAAGAATTAAAGAAAAAAAAGAAATGAAGGAAGGAAAGAAAGAAAGAAGAATTAAAGAAAAAAGAAATGAAGGAAGGAAAGAAAGAAAGAAGAATTAAAGAAAAAAAAGAAATGAAGGAAGGAAAGAAAGAAAGAAGAATTAAAGAAAAAAAAGAAATGAAGGAAGGAAAGAAAGAAAGAAGAATTAAAGAAAAAAAAGAAATGAAGGAAGGAAAGAAAGAAAGAAGAATTAAAGAAAAAAAAGAAATGAAGGAAGGAAAGAAAGAAAGAAGAATTAAAGAAAAAAAAGAAATGAAGGAAGGAAAGAAAGAAAGAAGAATTAAAGAAAAAAAAGAAATGAAGGAAGGAAAGAAAGAAAGAAGAATTAAAGAAAAAAAAGAAATGAAGGAAGGAAAGAAAGAAAGAAGAATTAAAGAAAAAAAAGAAATGAAGGAAGGAAAGAAAGAAAGAAGAATTAAAGAAAAAAAAGAAATGAAGGAAGGAAAGAAAGAAAGAAGAATTAAAGAAAAAAAAGAAATGAAGGAAGGAAAGAAAGAAAGAAGAATTAAAGAAAAAAAAGAAATGAAGGAAGGAAAGAAAGAAAGAAGAATTAAAGAAAAAAAAGAAATGAAGGAAGGAAAGAAAGAAAGAAGAATTAAAGAAAAAAAAGAAATGAAGGAAGGAAAGAAAGAAAGAAGAATTAAAGAAAAAAAAGAAATGAAGGAAGGAAAGAAAGAAAGAAGAATTAAAGAAAAAAAAGAAATGAAGGAAGGAAAGAAAGAAAGAAGAATTAAAGAAAAAAAAGAAATGAAGGAAGGAAAGAAAGAAAGAAGAATTAAAGAAAAAAAAGAAATGAAGGAAGGAAAGAAAGAAAGAAGAATTAAAGAAAAAAAGAAATGAAGGAAGGAAAGAAAGAAAGAAGAATTAAAGAATCCCAGTTGCCACTTAAGTTAAAGGGTTACATTTAGAGGTAATTTATGCAGATAGGAGAGGAAGATAACAGTTAACCCTAATCTTGAACAAGTGAAGAGTGTTGTCATCAGGGAAAAATCCTTTTAGAGCAGTGGTTAGTGGAAAGAAGCTGTTCAAGTGGCACTTCTCACCAATGGAACATGGAGGGAATGTGGCTAGTTTGCTACAATGTGAGTGACATGGCAGGTCCTAGCCATGAAGTTTAGAACCAGTGGAACCAAGGAATGTAGTTCGCCCGAGCACTTTCCATGGAAGTAGTGATAGAGCAGTGAGAGCCTTGCCACATCCTGCCTGTGAGTGAAAGGTTAGTTGGTTGGAAATAATTTGTCACCGACACGCACTCAGAGAGACTTTTGGACACTATTAATGATAGTTCCTGCCCAAATATGAGAACTGTACTCTATCACAGTCACTCTAGTACTTGAACTTAAAATTGTGAAGTTAAGATCCCAGAGAGGAAAGCTTATCAGAGCAATTACCATAAAAGTGTTTATAGAAAAGGCCCAGGTTAGCTACATTATTGATGCCAGATCATGACTGATAGTATTGTAGATTGTTCTTTGGATTCTGTCAAGAATCTCTAGATACACAGTAGAAGCCCAAGACCAGATGCGGCAGCAATATTCGATGCATGGCCAAATGGTAGTCTTAGAAAGAGTAAAGAACAAAGCAGGCTAGACTGGGAATGAGTGGCACTTGGGCCTTTTATTTGAATGAACTTTAGTAAAAATATAATTATAAATACAATAATTCTGCATTAAATATTCTAATAACCTAAATATGATAAATATTCAATAATTTTCCTTTGTGATTAATTATGACCCATGACCTCCACAGTTCTTAGGGAGTAATGATTCTCTTTTTATTCTTTTGACTAATAGTTGGTTTATGATCTTAATTTAAGGAACTTAATGAAGCATCAAATTATTTTTTTTTATTTGTTTTTTTACAGCTTATCAACTCTTCGTTTCAGTTATTCTATTTCATTGATGTTAAATCACCTCTCACTGAAACATCCCTAGACAGTTCTCATTGTTTTGAGTTACTGCTAAATAAATAGTAATGGCAGTAATCTTATTAGTTTTGGATTATGTGTTAGTTTATAAAGGCAGTAAGAAAATCCATTTTCGCTAATTATTTTCCTTTTTCTTGATTTATAGAATCAAAAAATGAAGAAATAAAAAAATGCTGCCATTTTCTATCTTTAAATTCTCATTGTCGAGGTTTACTGTTAGGCAAACTCTAAATCAGGAAAGGATTAGATTGCTGGCCTTTAAACTTTTATTACTCTGTGACTTCATTTGCTGTAAAAACTTTATCCTGCCGCTGAAGATGACTCTGAAGGTTTTTTTTAAAACCAAAGCATATTTTTAGATTGTAAGAATTTTTTTTTTTAAGTTAATAATAATTTTCTGATACAAGTTCTATTATTTGACTCATAGCTGGGAATCAAATTATGAGAGCGCCTAAGACAGGGTAGCATCACAACAGAAAATAAAATATCATCGCCCAACCCTTTACAAAATGCTCAAAGCAAGGAATTATTTTTCTGGCCACCATTCTTACATGGTGATACCAATCTCTTCTTTGATGTTTGGTGTGAACAATTTTACACTTGTTTACAAAGAAAGATTTATTATTTGCATCATTTGTAGATGGGCTTATGTTCTCATCTTTATTGTTATTATCCCAATGATTTGACTATTGTGTTCTTGAAGTATTCCATGTATATGTTTGCTATTACTGGTAATAACAGTGAACCCATTGTAAGAAAGAAAAGTAGAAGGATTCAAGCTTGACAGCATGGTTGGAACAGCAGAGTAAGCAAATAGAAAATTAGGTTTAAGATTACAAATCTTAACTTCATGATTATCCCAGAGGATTAATGAATTGGTTCATGAATTTGGTGGTATATTAATTGTGAGTTCCTTTTATCATCTTAAGGTATAGATATATGAAATTCTATAGTGTTCTGTGAAAACTGATGATTGGGTAATTGGACATTTGCTGTTTTTCTTGTGAGAATGAGGGTTTATAGTGTAAAGCTTATCAGTAGAAAAAAATGGAATGGATGTGCCAAGTTCAAATTCTAGTTAGGTTTGTTGTATTCATTTTTTCAAAAATATCCCTGGGGAAGTTATGAATCCATCACTTCTTCCAGCTATAGGTTAAAGAGTAAGGCAGACTGGGCTCTTTGACCTTGGCAAGAAACCAGTCTAGGTTTTCTGTGTCACTCCAGAAGGTTTTTCTTGTCAGTCCATCCTTCACATCTAAAAATCTACTATTCATCCATGCATGGAATACTGTTGTCATATACGGTCTGGTGCCCCTGCTGTTCATCTCAAGGTTCTCAACAAAATCCAATGATGGATATGCAATGTGATCGGTCCTGACTTGAGGTCTTGACCCCAGTCACTTTCTCACCAATATAATGTGGCTTCCCTCTGTCTTTTTATATAAATATTTTCATGGCATCTGCTCTGACAAGCTATTTTCCTTACTGCATGAATTTAAGTGTGCAACTTGGTTGGCATCTTGGTCTCACCCTTTTAGTGTTGAAACAGTTAAATGTAACCACCTCTTCTACTCCAACAGCTTCTTCTTTCACACTTCCTGACAGTGGAACTCCCTTCTTCTTACTTGCTTCCCTGATAACTCTAATCTTCAAAAGTTTAAATGCAATGTCAATCGACATCTTCTGATGCCTTGATCCCCATTCTTCTTTTTATCCTTTTCTCAATCCCCGCCCACATCTAGTCTTTTCCCTTACTTTTACTCTCCGTAGCCCCTTGCATACTAGTTGCACTTCCACCTTTCTTGAGGTGAAATGCTTAAAAAAAAAGAAAGGAAAAACAAGGAGAATTGTGAATTCAAAACCAGTTGGGTGTGAGGTTAGCAACTCCACCCTGTAAAAAAATCTACTTCCTCGAGAAACCACAATGGCAACACCTAGCATGGTGAGGTTATGTCTCAAAACACTACAAGGGAGTCCAGTGGTACTAAGGAGAAGGTGAAGAAGGTCTTTGTTTTGATAGATTTTATTTCAATAGTCAAACCTAAAGATAATTGGTGGCTTTGTCGAACCTTACAACTCTCTATTCATTAAGTGAATTTCTTGCTGGGACAGGCTTAATGCAAAAGTAGGTTTATTGTTTTAAGTGATTTCATTTGTGACTATTATTTCCAGCCTGATTGGTTTTAGCATGGAAAGTCAATTATCAAGTGTTTATGGGCAGGAATAATGGGTGTGTGGCTAGGTGGTTAGAACATTTGCTTTCTAACCAGGAGACCTAGGGTTCAAATATCATTTTTCAAGAAGTTTACTTGTTGATGTTATCAACCTGGGGAGGCAATCCTCGTATGCAGCACCTTTGAAAAATACCTAAAAACTATACCACTGGTTGACCCAAGCCTTGTGAATGAAATTAGGTAAACAGAATTGCTTGTCATGAAATCACAAATCATTGTGACCGATTGTTTAAGCCTTGTTCAAACTGTTGATCATGCCAGATATTGCATTCTCTCCCAGAAACTGTAAATGAAGCATAGTTGCAAAATAAACCACAGGTGGGATCGGTGGGTGTTGAACAAACATGGATGTGATTGAGCAGGCATCTGCTACGGGGATTGGCTACCCACCCTAGAAAATGGGTCTGCTTTTATGGGCAGCAATCTACTGGGTAGAGGTCATCTTCAGGAAGAAAGTGTTAAACGATCAGTAATATTTATGTGAATTATGGCAGACGTAGAAGAAAAACTGTACAATCAACTGTACAATGTAGCTGAGGAAAGCAAGAAGAAAGCACTATTAACCTTAAAAAAAAATGAATCAGTGTTGTTTTTTTCCCAGCAGGCAAGATACTCTAAGTATGAATTAGAGACATCAAAATCTAGCAAGTACAGAAATTTAACAGATAACAGAAAATGTGACACAGAAATCCAAAGGCACAGAAGATTTATCAAAAGATGCCTTCCAGAAACTGATTAAAGTATTAAGAGCTAGGAAAAATTTAAATTAAAATAAAAGAAAAGAATGATATAAAATGCTCAGCTATATCTATCCTCCTCTGTGACAGTGAGTGTTTGAGAACATGTTTATATATAACGAAGCATCCTTATAAACGTAAAATGACAGATGTTGCTCTAAAGATGGACGTTGTTAAAGCTGTTGATCCTGCTAGATAATGCGTTTTCTCCCAGAAATTATCATTAAGCAGAGTTGCAGTATAGATCACAGGTGGGCTCTGTGGATGATGTTGAATAAATATAAATGTGCCTGAGCAGGCATGTGTAACAGGGATTGGCTAGCCACCCCAGTAGCAGCAATCTTTATTTTAAGTAGCCTGAGAATACCATGAACTGATCATGTGAGCAACAAAGAGACAGTGATGTTTCTGGGAACCGTTATGAGGAAAGAAGTCTTGGAGAATTTAACATGCACAGCACATACAGGATCTAAGAGGGGCAGAGGGAAACTTTACTAATCTACCAAGAAGTGTGAGTAAATGGATGAGAGAACAGATACTGCGAATGAGTGTAAGTGGACAAATGTTGTTTCATGTTACAATAGATGGGAAATTGTGGAGAGTCATGATTGATGAGACAAAGTACCTAAAAAAGATTATAGTTGAAATATTAATACATTTAAAGTATGTATTAAAAATTGGGTTTATCATTTAATTGTATGATAAATATGATAGATGCTTGAGGTATGGTTTCTAGGAACCATTATGAGGAAAGAAGGCTTGGAGAATTTAGCATGCACAGCACATAAAGGTGGAGCAGAGGGAAAGTTTACTAATCTACCAACAAGCTTGTATAAATGGATGAGAAAACAGAAACTAAGAGTGAGAGTTAGGGGACAAATGTTGCTTCAAACTACAATGGATGGGAAATTGTGGAGAGTCATGATTGGCCACACCCTGAATGGACAAAGCACATGAAAAAAGATTATGTTTGAAATATTGATACAATTTATGTATGTATTAAACATTTGGCCTATTATTTAATTGTATGGTAAATACAACGGTTGCTTGAAGTGAAGATATAAGACTAGCAAATATTTGCGTTATATCTTCTTCCTTAAATATAGATTTTCTGAATAAAATGTAACTGTGTATTTTTTTTAGATTTTTAATCATTTCTCACCGAGCAAGACAATAAAAAAATAAAATGCAGAATTACTGGGTGTGAGAGAATACGAGAAAAAAAAACCACTATTAAGGAGAGAGAACTATAAAAGAACAGGAATTAAAAAGATAACTGATGTAATGGAATAACCTGTCACCCCCATGAGTGACTACACTATAGGTAGTAACTACCTATAAGTATCAGTAAGTCAACAGACTACAGAGACTAGCTGCGACATGTTCCAGCTATTCAGTCAAACTCTCTGCCTTTGGGCAGAGAGGAACCCGGACGAGGCTCCGCCAAAGGGCAGAGTCTCATTCAGGGAGGTAGACTGTTCCTGAACACGTTTTTACGGGTTCCAATAGGGAATATTTTTGGCTGAGCCTACGGGCTCGGATAACCCACATTAAACCCGGCCTTGTGCCACATGCAACCCTCGTGGGAGGTAGCTAGATATCACTAGCTGCGACATGTTCCAACTATTCAGTTGAACTCTCTGCCCGAAGACAGAGAGGAACCCAGACGAGGCTCCGCCGAAGGGCAAAGTCTCATTCGGGGAGGTAGACTGTCCCTGAAACCATTTTTGCGGGTTCCAATAGGGGATATTTTTGGCCGAGCCTAGGGGCTTGAAAAACCCACTTTAAACCCGGCCTTGTGTCACATGCAACCCTCGTAGGTTGAGGTAGCTAGATATACTAGCTGGGATCTGTTGAGTACGACTCAGACTAATGTGAGAACTACTGACCTTCCAATAGTAGCACACACTACTAGATTGACTTGCGACGGCCTTGTGCATAACTGTTACCTTTATTCTTATTGTGCTGGTTTTTTACGATAAAACCTTTACTTATTCTATCCACCTGGTTTTCAAGTATACATTCCTATTAGCATCAAAGTTGACTGGGAAGCAATAAACCAGAAGAGAGTTCCACAGGTGAGAGATGTGATAGAAGAAACTGTTAGCATAGAACTTACGGTTACATCTCGCCATTTCAACTGTAAAATGAGATCTTGCCACTAATCTAGTGCTGCGCTTAAATTTGTAAAGTCTAGATACCACAGAGGAAAGTCCATCAGATCAATTACCTTAAAAGTATTTATAGAAAAGGCACAGAGAAACTACAATTTAGCAGTGGGAAAATGATTGAAGTCATGATGCCAGATCAGGACCAATAACATTGCAGATTCTTCTTATTTATCTAATTTTGTTTCCTTGTTATGGAATGTATTAATTCTACTAATACTAGTAGATATAATAGTATTAAGTTGTTTTCATCTCTTTGATTAAATATTTTCTGTATTATTTATTTCTAACAAGCTTTTTTCATCTGAGTTTTATTGTTTGAGTGGTAGTGGACATGATTTTCCTAAATTGTCTGAATCATAGATGAAACATTGTCATCATTGTTAATTTCTCTAATTCTCTTTTTTGTATATTATTTTATTGCTTTTATTACAAAACACATTTTTAAAAAAAATTTTTTGCCTTTCTTGCCTTGCCATAAATCATGCAGTATTAATTGAAAATAAAAAATAAAATTTGAGGTGGGAAAATGTAAAAATTAAAATTAAATTATGTAAGTGACCCGAGATAATTTTTTTGTTATAAAAGCAGCAAAAGTAAAAAAAAAAAAAAAAATAATGTTGACAATGCTTTATCCAAGAAATTTGCATCATTAACTCTACTGCTACTACTACTACTACTACTACTACTACTACTACTACTACTACTACTAGGCATAAACAAACAATCAAAAATGAAAGAAAAACGAGTGACTAATTAATTAAATTAAAAGAGTCCAATGTTGTTTGGTTTGGTTTGTCTTGTTTTACGGCATATCAACCTTGATGGGTTATTTAATGCCGACAAGATTTGTATTGCTGGTAATATTTTTTTTCCTTAAAAATCTATTGCTGGTAATATTTTTTTTCTTCAAAATTGTATTGCTGGTAATGATTTTTCCTTAAAAAATTTATTGCTGGTATTAAAACCTATTTTTACACATTCATAGTGTTTTGTCCCCAGGACGTGGACGGGTTTGTGGGGTTAGCTATTTGTCCATAGCTGGGAACCTAACAGGTGCTACCATTCCAGAACACCAGCAATTAAGAGGTGGTTCCACACTCCTCAAAACCTCCTGGTCAGAGGCCTTGCTGTCAGATGTGGTTTATCGTCTTACCCAGGACGCCGAATGTAGTTTATCATCATACCCAGGATGGGTCAAATGTTGTTCATTTGAATAAACAATGTAAGGAATACAAGATCAGCAGAAAGTCTCTGTTTCTTAATTTATAAAAATAAAAAAAAACAATTTTCTATTTTTCCACCTTTTCACACCATTCCCACTTGACGTGTATTTATTTGCCATGAATTTCAGCAAATGACACAGTTTTCTGTACTCGTTTTAAGAATGAAGACCGGACATGTTCCAGAATGTGAATAAAGTGGTCAGTTAATTTTCCACAGGAGAATTGCTTTTAGTTTATGAACAAGATGTTGTTTATCTGAAAAGCTACACAATGAATCACCCTCAATATTAACCTTTTCACATATTCTGAACAAAGCTGACTTTGGGTCATGGCTTTTATACTTCAAGTGACTAGACATAGATTTATACTATAAAATATTGTAACAGGTGTGAACAAAAGATCTTTGTTAAACCTTTTTTTAATACTAACATTCACTAAATATAAGGCTTAAGAGCCACTCCATTTATTAATTATAGATCTATACCCTGAAATATTGCAAAAGTTGTGCACAGGTGATGTTTTTAAGCTTTTTTTTTTAAATATTAAACTTCACCCAATACAAGGCTCAAGGTAGAGGTTTACTATTAAAATGGTTACAATAAATGAGGTATGTGATTTGAATGGAAGAGGAGATGGTAGGAAACAAAGATTTTATATATATATATATGATGGACTCTCCCGTCGAACTCGACGTATGAGGGTCAGACAGATCAGGTCCCAGAAACTGAAAGCCGACACCCGCACAGGATTTTGATTATAGTGGTGAAGGTTTTGAATTCAGAGTTGTCCTTCTCCTAGACCAGTTGCCATCCAAGGCTATAGAACCCAGTCTGTCCTGCTATTTACCCATAGTTGGAGGGAGAAGAAGAGGATTCACACCTTTCCCAAGGGTATTAGCACGTAAGTCAATGTAATGGATTCGACTGGAATTCGAACTCGGCTCTCCGATTCCTCAATCCAAGCCGTTATCCATTACTCCACCGTGCCTCATATATATATATATATATATATATATATATATATATATATATATATATATATATATATATATATATATATATATATATATATATATATATATATATATATACTAACTGAATTACCCACATCTTGCTGCATGTCACACATTTTTTTGTAAGAAAATGATTATTGATTTTAAATCATTGATATAATTTTGGAGAAAAATGATGCATTTCATTATTACTCAATGATTTTGCTGATGTGACCTTCATCTTCTGATGGAGTTCACATTTCACTTGATGAGCAGATTTCAACATTGATATGACAGTTGAATTGTCACAACAAATATATATTGTAAAGCAATGCCCATTGATTGTTGATTTTTTGCTAAGCTTGACATCCATATTGTCGCATTTTGATCTTGCCAATGTGACCTCCATCTTCTGGCTTTCTCCTTCTATATTTTGGATAGGAGTCATTCCCTTGTTCAAATTTAAATTTAATTTAAATCAAAGGGAAAAACAATTCAGTCGGGGGTTTGTGACTGCTGGGGATCCCCTTTGGTCAAAATAAAATATACTTATCCAAGTACCCTAGGAGTCATTTCCTTGTTCAAATTTAAATTTAATTTAAATCAAAGGGAAAAAAGTAGGGGGATTGTGTCCTCCAAGGACCCCCTTTGATCAAAATAATCTTGCCATTATGACCACCATATTCTAGCTTTCTCCTTTTATATTTTGGATAGCAGTCATTCTCTAGTTCAAATTTAAATCTAATTTAAACCAAAAGGAAAAAAAGTTAAGTGGGGGTGGGGTTGTGCTCCCCAGAGACTCCTTTGATCAAAATGAAATATACTTATCCAAGTACCCTGGGTAAGGTAGTTTCAAAATATATATTGTTATTGGGGTCTATTTCAAAAACTCTGGGAGGAGTTTGATAACAAACAAACAGACAGACAGACTTTATATATAGATATATATATATGCCTGAAAAGTTATAGAAAGGCAGCAATATTTGAGTATTGTTTATTTATAATTTTTATATAGGATTTCTTTATATATTTATAATATTTTATTTCAAGCTTATGTTCTTATTATCCTTATCTGTTTTATTACACAACCTATATCTTGGGTTATTGGTGTAATTTTTTTTCAGTATGATAATTAGTAGTTTAGCCCACTCACAGGTTTTTTTCTTTGCCTATTTTCTTTTTTCCCTGTGAAGGTGTGATTATCCATGGGTTTTTTAATGAAATTATTTTTTTATGTTTTATTTTTTCCCATGATACTTAAGTGTGATTCATGGCTTATATAAAGGTCACCCTATCCCCTTCTTTCATTTCTATTGAAGTTGTCTGAAGATTGCATGAACGTGAAACTTGGGTTATGATGGGAGCCATTCTTTGATAGGATTTAATGTTGTTAAGTGTTTTTTTGCTTGGTCTAGGCAATCTAGGCTTTGAGCACTTTACTGTGTAGGTAAATTTGTCTTTAGGCCTTTTTTCTCTTTTTTTTTCAGTATTGTTATTTTTATTTGAGGCATTATCTGGATAAGAGTTTTAGGTTTTGGCAAGTTGTCTGTGGTTCCATCATCAGTTTTTTAAATATACACATATATATATATATATATATATATATATATATATATATATATATATATATGTATGTATATATATATATATATATATATATATGATAACTATCTGCTCGATTTGTAAGAAAGTACATTTAACTAAGCTAGATTCAAGTGATCAACACTAGCATAACATGATTGACTAATGCACATCAAATAACACAAAAGTAAAAATACCAGAATTTCTTTCTCCTTTTTCTCCATATCTTATTCTCTGATGAAGCTTTAATAAAAGAGAAAAATGTCAGATTGATGAACACTTCCTGTTTGTTCTTTATTTTATCATTCTGTTGTATTCCAATTCATATTTGATCGATATTTGATCCCAACATATATATATATATATATATGTATATATATAAATATAGGTAACTATACTCATCTTGGAAAACCTTCAAATTCTTGATTTACCAATAGTTAAATCAATCTTGAAGGGAAAAAAAGGTTTCAAAATAGAAAGAGCTGGGAACATGAAAGTCTGTCGAAAATAATCGCACAGATAAAGGTTCAAGGCCCAAAGAAAAAACCCCAATACGAGTAAACAACTAACTAAAGAGCTCAATACAAACATAGAGCAAACCTAGTCAAACCTAATGAGCCAGACAAAACTACCAAGGTTTCACTTAGACAGATCGTCAGGGTCAGCTGCCCCTGACGATCTGCCTAAGTGAAACCTTGGTAGGTTTGTCTGGCTCATTAGGTTTGACTATTTATATATATATATATATATATATATATATATGTATGCATGTATGTATATATAATAATGATGGACTCTCCCATTTTTGGGACGTATGAGTGTCTTTCACTTCAGTTTTTATGTTTATGTCTCATATGAGACAACAATCCTACATAGGATTTGCAAACAAGTCCACACAAGGAACATGCTGAAGCGTTGACCGTCATATGGACTGATGTATTGTCCTGAGATTTATTGTTGGTTCTTAATTCTCTCAGATGGCCGAGACAATTCTTTTCAAAGATAGTTATACCTCGGTAGTTTGCTCAGTTTTCAACGGTGAGTTCAAAGGGATGTTTGCAGTATGTAAATTGTATTTAAGTTTGTCCTTGAAGCATAACCAAGGATGGCCTACATTACACTCACCATGAAAAAGTTGGCTAAACATGAGGATTTCCGTTATCTGATCATCACTCATTCTGATGACAAGACCAGCCCATTTGATTGCATCAGAAAGAATTTGATATCACCGGTGCAACATTCGATGAAAAGATCTGGGTTAGAGATTTTGTCCTGCCGTGTATAAATGCATATTGAACAAAGACAGCATTTATGAAAAGCATCAAGTTGAGCGATGTGTGTTCTGTATGATTCTGACCCCATATATATATATATATATATATATATATATATATATATATATATATATATATATATATATAGTTACATAAAAAGTATATATGTGATAATACGCACATGCATACAAAAAGAAATATGAACAAACTTACACCAATGTAAAGTGTATGAAAAGAATAAAATCAAAAAATATAAGCAGTAATTAAGTAAATTGCTGATATCCCCTGAAGAGTGGACAGACAAGTCTGCCTACAAAATTCTAGAGTCAGGATGCTGAAGGTAACATCAATCAGACAAGTGACAAACATTTCCTTATCTTAATCCTATATATATATATATATATATATATATATATATATATATATGTATTAAAATAATAGGAAAGAACAATGAGATTTATAATTCAGAGTTCTTAGCATTTATTTTTATTTTTAAAAAACAGTTGGGTTTTGATCCTGGCTTGAAGCAACTGGATGTCTAGTAACACTGAAGAGCTGTGAAACAGTGAAACAGTCTGTCTCTGGATGACACTATATATATATATATATATTATGAACTCTGCAAGTGATTTCACTTCTTATGTTTGTGTTGTATGTGACACTTCATTCCCACTAGTGACCTAAATACAAGACCTCATAATGTGTAACAGTGAGGATCTTGGGACATAGGTAGTGAGAAATATTTGCTGATGCTTGTGGTCATTGTTTTTCATTTCTTATTCATTCAATATGACTAATTTTGAAATTTCTGATACCACTCTGGCACAATATATACATATATATATATATATAATCATTTATTTAAATATTATAACATAAATATGTTATAAAATCACTACAAAAATAGCCATTTCGTTTCGACCCATCACTTGATAAGACACTGGATGTGTCGAAACGAAATGGCTATTTTTGTAGTGATTTTATAACATATTTATGTTATAATATTTAAATAAATGATTATATCTGCTCTACTCTGTATTGAGCACTCTTTAAAGAATAATAATTGTTGGTTATTGGAATTTACTCCGTATATACCAATCCCACACTTGTATATATATATATATATATATATATATATATGTGTGTGTGTGTGTGTGTGTGTGTGTGTGTGTGTGTGTGTGTGTGTGACAAAATGTAATAAATATCAAGAAAATATGGAAAAGTTTAATTTATGGACTGGCATAACCAAAAACGAATTTTATTTCAACAAAAATGTACATTAGCAAGAAAAAGCACAATTCATGTTAAGCAGCTGAACCTTGACCCTTTCAATTTCAGAAGTTACTTTTTGTCTCATTTCACCCCAGTTATTATTCTTCTTTATTTTTTTTATATTTATTTTCAGGTTTATGTATTCCATATTGTTTCAGTTCTAATTCAGTAAGCACAGGCAAAAAAAAACCGAAGTGAAATAGCCACATCATATATTAATTATTGCGGATCCATAGATCATGGCATTTCGAATGCATCTTTTGTCTGAGTAAATATCATTCACTCTTTGTTAAAATGACATTTTCCAGGTTGAAAATTAAGCTTAACACCTGTTCTCATGAAATAATGTAGGATACGTCAACCTTTAATTATTTACATTATTCGGACTGTCATCCTCATCTTCATTGTCATATTCACAACGTTTCAGTCATTGTACGCTCCGGCCTTCTTCAGATGATTGGAATTTCAAACCGAACCCTTTATTTCCTCCACCGGGGAGAGGGGGGATTGTTCTAGTTCTATGTGCCATGCTGCTGTAATTTCCCTTTAACTCAACTCTCCAAGAACTAGAACAATCTACTCCTTGGACAAAATAAAGGATTCTGTTCATAATTCCAATTTACTGAAGAAGGCCACAGCATACAATGGCTGAAACGTTGAGGATATGGCAATAAGAATAAGGATAACTGTCCAAATAATGTAAATAATGCAAGTAATCATAATATCTCATCTCAGAGATGTAGACAGATATAAACCTTTAAATAAATATATGAAAATTAAAACTGATTTCAAATTAGTTATAATCTAATTTTCATAATGAGACAGTTAAAGTTTGTGTCATGCTAGCCAGTTTTTCTCTCCAGAATTTATCTTACATATCTATAAGTCTAATATTCATCCATGTTTAGGATATTGTTGCCACATATGGTCTGATGCTCCTGCGATATATTTAGAGATTCTTGATAAAATCAAAAGAAGAATCAGCAATATTATTGGTCTTAACCTGGCATCTTGGCTTCCGTCACTTTCCCATTGCCATAAAGTTGCTTCTCTTTGCCTTTTCTATAAATACTTTCACGTTGATTGTTCGGATGAGCTCTTTGCTACAGTATTTTCATAGAGACAGAGAGGTATTATGGTGATTGTAGCAAGAACGGTACGGATGAATGTGGTGTTTTGGTGTAAGGAATATTGTTCGTACGATTGGGTCAGTGTTTGCGGCTAGCTAAGTTATAGTTAAGACAGATGAAGACCGTCCTATTTTCCCCAATCCCCCCTTTGGCCATGTGCCGCATTTCTGTAGAGTATACAGAATAAATATCGCTCTTTGCTATGGTACCTAGACTTTATAAATTTAAGTGTAGTACTGGACTGGCAATGGCGTTTTGTCAATTTACATTTGGCTAGATGTAAATATAAGTAGTATGCTAAAAGTTTCTTTTCTAGTACTTCTCAGTTTCAGAACTCTCTTCCAGCTCCATATTTTATTGTCAACTTAAATCTTTATAAATTTAAATGCAATATCAATTGTTATCTGCTGTTTTCTTAATTACTCTTCTATTGTTCTCGCTCCTAGGTAATGTTTCTATTTTCTAATTCTTCCACATCCAGTAACCCTTTGTGTCTTAGTGGATTTACTGCCTTGCTTGTTGCGAATTCAATTAAAATAAAAAAAATGAACCATTCATTCACTTAATGGGAATCATTCTTTGTCTCGCTAATGTTGATTTTGTTAAAATGAAATTATTTTTTTCTGGTAACTCATGATGGCTGATATAAAGCCAACAGATTAAATGAGATTCTTATTAAATGGCTGAACACTTAATTTTTAAATGCTTCATTATAGAAATTATATTTGAACTAATTTCAACTCAATTTCTCTTTTACCTTATTTATGTATTTACTTAAATGTTTGCATATTCTATATTGTTTAAGTTCTAATTTAATAAACACAGGCAAAAAGCGAAATAGCCCCCATCATATATTAATTATACTAGATTCATAGATCATGGCATTTTGAATGCATCTTTGTCTGATTAAATAACATTCACTCTTTGTTAAAATGACATTTCCAGGTTGAAACTTAAGCTTAACATCTGTTCCTACTAAATTAGTACTGAAATAATGTGGGATATGCAAACTTTCCAATATATGAATATTAAAACTGATTTCAAATTAGTTATAATCTAATTTCCATAATGATACAAGTAAAAATCAGTGATGTCAAATAAAAAAATTGACTAAAAAATCCTAACTTAAAAAATCTTTGTCGCCATATTTGTCAAGGCATTGATTAGATCCAGTGACAGACCCAAAGAGTGTGAGTTCAATACCCGGTTAAGGCAGTGGAGAACTTTTAGAGGGAAAATTAGAAGGAGATAACTGATAACTGACATCCATCAAACATGGCACGTGGAACTAGAACAGTCTACCCCAGTGATCGAAATAAAGGGTTCAGTTCGAAATTCCAACCACCTGAAGAAGGCCGGAGCGTACAACGGCCGAAATGTTGTGACAAATATGGCGACAATAAGATGAGGACAATAGTCCGACTAATGTAAATACGGTACATAATACCTCATCTCAGAAATATAGACAGACTTTAAAAAATCTCTCAGCATTTGGTGCAATTCTGAATTGTGCCAAACAGTGAGCAACAAATGTATATCTATTTTTAGTATAAATTTTAACTCAATTATTTTACATCGAACATTGTTTTATTACCATTAGCATACATTGTGTGATATTTTATATATGTGATAATACGCACATGCATACAAAAAGAAATATGAACAAACTTACACCAATGTAAAGTGTATGAAAAGAATAAAATCAAAAAAATATAAGCAGTAATTAAGTAAATTGCTGATATCCCCTGAAGAGTGAACAGACAAGTCTGCCTACAAAATTCTAGAGTCAGGATGCTGAAGGTAACATCAATCAGACAAGTGACAAACATTTCCTTATCTTAATCCTATATATATATATATATATATATATATATATATATATGCATATATATATATATATATATATATATATATATATATATATATATATATATATATATATATATATACAGGGTGACCCAAAAAACGGGAATTTTTGAAGTGTGTATTGCCAGACATGAGCAAGTGGCAACACTGCGAGACAGTGACCGTGAGCAAGTAAACATTTCGCCATTTTAGTAACGAGAATGAAACTCACAGTATCCCAGATGAGATGTTGCAGCAGTCAATGAGGAATCTCAGCAGCAGATTTCAAGTATGCATTCGCACAGGAGGACGGCATCTACAGGATGTAATTTAAAAAAATGAAAATTCCATCATTGTTTCTTAAATGGCATGTTTTAAGGTTTCAATTACTATGAATTAAATATTTTTCTTCCATCACTCTTGGTTTTATTGGATTGTTAAAAAGTTCCCGTTTTTTGGGGTCACCATGTATATGGTTTATATCCACACTTATATATATATATATGTACATTGCTTGCTGCATGAAACATTTAGTCATGGTTTTACATTTTTTCAAATTTTTATTGTGCTCCCAATATTGTATATTTACTGTTTATACACACACACACACACTTCGATGTAGTATAAGGGTTTGCAAACTCATCTTGTTAGATCAGTTACAAATGAACAGTGAGTTTGATCCTGAGTGCTCTATACTTTTTGCCTTGTACCACATCTAAAATATGCTTAGTAAATTGCCACACAAACACATACATATTTTTTTTGTTCATGTAATTAATATGTAGCAACTGTTTTAATGTGTGTATTTTTTTTATTAGATGCTATGTTTTTTCCTTTTTGATTGGCATAACAAATGAGCTGGGGTTTGCTTTTTATTAAAAAGAAGACAAATTTTTGTAATTTAACTCCATTAGATCAGGATAATAGAAGCTTTTATGAAATTAAATTAATAATTATTGGAACTAATCTTTGTCAGGGAAGGAAAAATAATGTTGTTATTCAGTTTGTATGAAATTGATTCAGAATTTGTTTCTGGTTACTGATCATTCTCTCTTTTATTTGCTTTTTTTGAAAAGTCTTTTTCCATTTAATCAGAGGTGTATTTATTCTGGTCGTGTTTACCATCAACTTATGAGATTGGAGGAAAAAAAAATATACCAAAAACTTAAAAAAAACTGGGTGACATATCATTAATGGAATTGCATGATAGAAATGCAAATAACTGCTTGAAAACAGTTTGATGATCAACTCTTTAAAGTCTAACCTGCTTTCCTTTGTGTTTGATAATTTTGGTTTCGACTTGGAGGTTTTTTATTTCCAACCACCTTCATTTATTCTTTGTAGTCGAATTATTAGGAAGACCTTTTTTTTTTGTATGATTTTATTCCCAAATCTGTCTGGGTTTACTTGTTTTTAATATTTATGTTTTATGATGTTGAAATGACTTTATACATCATTGCGTCTTTTAGAGGGTCTGATTTACAAAAATTATTTACAAAACCTACAATGACAAAGAGGAAGCCCAACTGCTTCTGTTTGATTTGCTCTCTTATTGAGTTAAATTATTGATTCAGAACAAAAGTCTCTCGAGTTTTTAAGCAAAATTCAAAGACAATATTTAGATATTTATTTACATCATTCAGACTTTTGTTATCATCTTTATTTCCATATTCACAACATTTTGGCTGTTATATGCTCCAGCAGCCTTCATGTGGTATACATTAGAATTTCAAAGGGAACACTTTATTTAGTCTCTGGGGGTAGATTGTTCTAATTCCACGTGTGATGCCTTTTTTTGGGGGGGAAATCTCAGTTTCATTTAATTTCCTTTAGTGACTCAACTCTTTGTTCCCAGGTATCAAACTCACAACTCTTTGGGTCAAGTCACTTTTTGGGTCAATCAAACAATGTTTTTATCCACTGGGCAATGTGTCCTTGAGGATAGATATAGACTGATTAAGATATTTGCGCATTCAGTGCTATATGAGCCATTTTGTTTATCTAACCACCTTTGCTATCTTTGTGACAGCTTCATGATTTTGTCCTCCAAGAACCTGGCATCTTTCTGGGTGATGAATTAGTCTAAATAATTTTCCCCTGCTTCCAGAGAACTGAAGAGAATTTTGTAGGCACTGAAATAAATGGTAATCTGATGTTGCAAGGCCAGGTGAATACAGTGGATGTAGTAGGACATCACAACCAAACAGTACCAAATTCTGCAAGGTCTGGCATTGTCCTGATGGAAAAAAAACTCCCTTCCAATTTATCAATTCTAAATGCTTTTCTTTGATTGCTGCTTTTAATTAGTCCAATTAGGAATAATACCTGTTTAAATTCAATGTTTGATTGTTTTTTTTTATATTATTGATTGTTTTCTAATCAACCTTTTGCAGGTTATGCAAAGCCAGAAAATATTTTTCAATTATAAGAATTCTTTTTGAGATAATGATGATTTAGTGATACAAATCTTACTAATTAACCCATAGCTGGGGAGAGAAGAGGTGGATTTATACCTTTCTCAAGGGTATTTGTGCATAAGTGAATATAATGAACCCAACGGGAATTGAAACTTTCTGCTTAACAATTCTGAGTCATTACATTACACCAGGTGCACAACTCAGCTTACAGTATCTGGTATTCCCAAGAGGTCACCCATCTAGTTACTAACCAAGCACAACATTGCTTAACTTTGGTCATCGTACAAAAACTGGTGTTTCAACATGATGTGGCTGTAAGCCTTTGATTGTTATGATGGAACATGTAGCAAATAATGCACTTTTAATTCTGCCAGATGCACAGGATCCCACTCTTCACATTTGGAGCGTTTATCAGTGGCTCATTTCATTTTCATTGGACATTTTTAACTTGACATTGTTGTAAATAATTGACTTTTCATCATCTGTGATCATGTTTTAATAAATTGGTTGTTTTTGTTGTGTTTAAGCAGTGAATTGCAGATAAAAACTAGATCCATTAAATTTTTTTGTTAAATTGTGAGGCACCCACATGTGTTTTTGAATCCCTTATGATGTCCATATGTGTTATGTAGAATATCTTGGTCATAATTAATGACTGGTCATAATCAATGACTGGTCATAATCAATGACTGGTCATAATTAATGACTGGTCATAATCAATGACTGGTCATAATTAATGACTGGTCATAATCAATGACTGGTGATAATTAAGGATTGGTCATAATTAATGACTGGTCATAATTAATGACTGGTCATAATCAATGACTAGTCATAATCAATGATTGCGCATTTGTCGGAATGTTCTCATTCTTCTAGATTTAAATTTCCATCTCTGAAACTGGTGAACAACTTACAAACAATACTCTCAGCTATGGCACCATATCCATAAATGGCACTGAGAATAAAAGAGCATTAATTGCATCTTGTTTCCCTCCAATTTTTCCCTTTTAAGTTAAAATCATTAAAATTCACACCTTACACAGAAATTATATAGTAAGATATGTTGAAATGTTAACTATTTTTTAAAGCATTTCACCACAAGCAAGGTGGATGTACCATTAGTTCGCAGGGGGTTACGTAGAGTGAAGGTGAGAGAAAAACTGTGTATATGGGGAATGAGGAAAGGATAAAAGTTGAACAGGGTTTAAGACAACAGAAGATGGCGATTGACATTACATTTACATTTTTGAAGATTGTAGTTATCAGGGAAGCAAGTAAACGGAACGGAATTCCACAGGCGGGAATTACGAGAAAAGAAGCTGTTGGAGTGGAAGTGGCGGTTACATTTAACTATTTCAACAGTAAAAGGGTAGGCCCTAGATGCCAGTCTAGTAGCATGCTTAAATTTATGTAGTTGGGGCACCTGGGAAGAAAGCTTGACAGAACAGTAGCCTTGCTAGTATTTGGAGAAAAGAGAGAAGGAAGCCACATCATGCCTGTGAGAAAGTGACTGCAGTCGAAATTCCAAGTCAAAATCGACAGGGTGTCCTCCCAAAATTGACATCATTTAAAATGTGAATGTCTGAGTAACTACAAGTCACAGAAAAACAAAATTAAATAGGTTTTATGTTGAAGAATAAAAGATTTATTTATTCGAACAAGATATTCAAAGGGATGTAGATTTTACAACTGCTTTCACAAAGCTTCACAAATGTTTAATATACACACCCACCTGTGACATGAAAGATGTTAAAGTGCCTCCTTATGGACTTATTTCAATGAGAATCTTCCAGGAAGATGAAACGGGCGTGCCAGTGATAATGACAATGTGCTGTTGAAACGGCCACCACATTCACCTGACTTGAGATCTTGTGATTTTTTCTATGTGAAAGGACAGGCCTTTACCCACCCCACCATTTCTTACAAGCCTAGAGGAACTTAAGCAGAGAATCACTGAGGTGCCGGAGAATGTCATGCAAGACATGCTATAGCATTTTTGGCAGGAGTCGGACTACTGACTTGATGTGGTGTGCATATTGAACATTTGTCAGATTTTGATAAATAAAGCTTCTATTGTTCACCATGAAGCCTATTCAATTTTGTTTGGCTGTGACATTTTAAATGATATCAGTTATTTTTTGGGAAACTCTATATGTCAAATTTCAGTTATGTGTGAAAAGAAATCATATGTTCAGATGCTGCTTCTTGAAAAAATACTTTTGTTCTAACTCATTACATGCGAAAAATTAGAAATTGGGAGAGTTCTTAGAATGGAATAGGGGAATGCATACCAAATTTCCACGTTAGCACCTGTAATTCCCACTTTAGCACCTGTAATTTGTTTTGTAATCAGAAAAAGCACGAACCTCATCCTCGCTATTTCCCTACCAGTTATCTTAACAAAGCTCTCTTTCTCTCTCTCTCTTCTATCTCATTCTCTCCCCCTCTCTCTTCTATCCCTCTCTCTTCTATCTCTCTCTCTTCTATCCCTCTCTCTTCTATCCTTCTCTCTATCACTCTCTCTCTTCTATCTCTCTTTCTCTTTTCTCTATCCCTTTCTCTCTCTTTTCTATCTCTGCTTTCTCTTCTATCTCTCTCTTCTATCTATTCCTCTCTTTCTTCTCCGTATCACCTCTCTCTCTTCTAGCTCTCTCTTCTCTATATCCCCCCTCTCTCTTTTCTATCTCTTGCTCACTCTTTTCTGTATCCCCTATTTCTCTCTCTTCTCTGTATTCCTTTCTGGCTCTTCTATCTCTCTCTCTCTCTCTTCTCCTTGTACCCCTCGCTATTCTCCCTATCCCTTCTCTTCTATCTCTCTTCTCTCTATCTCTCTTCTCTCTATCACCCTCTCTCTCTATTCTATCTCTCTCTTTGGTACTAAAAATGTGAGGGAACAAAGAGTTATTTGACTGAACACTAGTAAAATGTGGTTGCTGGTTTTGCTCTTATTAACAGATAAATGTCAGTTTAGTGTGTTACGCCTACAAATCAAAACTTTTTGCTTTGATGAATTCAGAAAGTGTGAATAAACAGGAATTCTATAGAAGAACATTGCTAATAATTAGAGTTGATTGATTTACCAATATTCCTCAGGAATGAATGAGCCTTAACATTTTGTTTTTTTCATTTCAGAAATTTTAAATAACATATGACTAATTTTTATCAGCATGATTTTTCTAATAATATTTTGAATTTTATTATCATTATTGGAGGAAACATTGTCAACCATTATTAATTTTTGACTAGTATTTCTTTTCTTTTAATTTAATTTACTTTTTACACATGTACTATTACTAGTATTATTATCTTGAATTTTATTATTAAATGAAACATTGTCAGCCATTGTTAATTTTTGACTAGTATTTCTTTCACTTAAATTTCATTTATGTTTTGTAGTATTAGTAGTGATATTGTCTTGAATTTTATTCTTAGAGGAAACATTGTCAGCCATTGTTAATTTTTGACTAATATTTATTCATTTTAATTTCATTTACTTTTTATTAGTAGTAGTATGTTTTATTAGTAGTAATATTCTCTTGAATGATTACATGTCAGAATCTTTTGAAAGGGCTTCTTGGTCTGGCTGGGAACTTTTCATCACCCCACTCATAGATATTTTACTTGTTTTATCTGTTTTCTGTTGTAGCTATTGTTGTTGTTGATAAAATTAATTATAACCTGCCTTGAACATTTTTTAAAGTTTAAAGAATCAAAACCTTCCACTTATCAATATTTCGCCTTCCCTATGCAAAGGCAAGTAACACAACCGACCCATTAACTGCAATTATAAAACGTTTCTTGCAAATCTATTATGAAAATAATTAGAAACAATGTAAGATTGGCTGTAGGGATTTTATAACTAAAATCAATAAGAGTGATAATTGTGTTGATGATGATGATGATGATGATGATGATGATGATGAAACAATGATGACTATGATGATGATGATAAAATTAATATTGCTGAGTGTTATGAAATAGAGTACTTTCTGGAATGCCAGTCGAGCTACCATCTGTTGACCTGGCAATGTCTGTCAGGTCAACAGATGGTAGCACGACTGGTGTTTGCTGTGGTGTACTCCTTTTATATAGCAGTGCCTCATCTACATACAATACTACATTGAGGAATCTAAAAATGATGATAAACCCTCAAGAAAAAGTTTTCAAATATGTTTGATTTTAGTAATGAAGACGAATAGCAGTACAGACTTGGTCCCATAAGGGGCTTGATTTGCAACCAGTTTACCACAGAAGGAAATGGCAACCTACTACGGGAAAATCTCTGCCTCGTCAGTCATGAATCGACCGCTAAACGTTTATCACATATGGTACTTCATCAACTGAATCAAGGAATTGTGCCAGATAGTTGGTTTTACTGGAGTATACACCCAGGAGTATATAGTATTAGGATTTAAAATATATGGCTGCCTATACTTTTTGGGGGGAAATAAGATTAAAATTTAGTTTTCCCTTGCTATCTTTTTTTCATTTTTAGGAAACAATGAAATTAAATGAAGCAGTTAAGATTCATTAATGAATGATGATTAGATAATTAAATGTCGCAACCTGAACATTAACACTTCAATTGTGCTTTCGAATTTACTCCCCACTTCTAATGTCTCCACCAAACCTCTGAAATTTTATTGACTATTTTAAAAAAAATTTAATCTGTTACTTATATCTTTTTGATTTAATTTAACTTTTATTTATTTATTTTCAATAGGAGTAGATATGTTCACCTATCACCCTGTTCACGTTCCATTCTGTTTTTTAAACAGGAGTAGAGGTTTAGCAATTGCAAGACTTCTCATTCTCTTTCATTCCCAGCAACCCCTTGCATCTTGTAGGGTGAACATAATATAAAAAAATACTCAGCAGTGGTAGAACATAAGAGATATGTTAGTTCTTATGATCAGTAGTGAACATGGAACAGTACTAGAGCAAGAAGTCTGAGGAAGTTTCTTTTAGGGTCGAAATGTGTTATGTAGTTGATTTTATTTTCATTTTCTTATTTGATTATTTACTTCCAATTGTAAACCATGTGGTAGAGGGTGAGAACAAATAAAATATTATTTTGAGTTATAAATATTTTCTGTTTTTTCTTTTTTAAAGAATGAAGTAAAATTATATTTTATTCAGTTGTATATTCCCATTATTTGAAATAACTCATTGCCAATTATCAGGAAGCTCTACGATAACTTTGAGTAAAAATTTACACGTTGAAAAGTTTTTTGATGAACTCGTAAATCTGGTTTTCATTAGAGAAATCTTATCCCATCAAAGAGTTTTGCAACAATTGAAAGTTATTTTAATCAGTTGTTGTAAGGTCAGGTGAATATTGTGGGTGGGTTAGAACAGACTAAACGATTTCCAAAAAATTATTTTCCTGTGTTAATCTTGTGGTATGTGGCCTTGCAATATCATGGGGGAGTACGACATTTTTTCTTAAATTCACTGTGTATGCTGCCATTACTGTGTAAAGACTAAAGTATGTTCATGCCACCTAGACATGGCCTGAAGATTCGGTTCAAGCATAAAACAGAATATCACCATTAAGTGTTGATCTCAGTGCCCACATTTATACAAATGAAATGAGAATGAATCAATTATAAATTCAAATGTTCACAACATTAATTTAAAAACAGTGCTCAATACGGTAGTAGAGCAATGTTATTTATTATAGGATATTACATTTGAACATATATAAAACCGCTACATAAATGCACTCATGTTTTGAGGCATATCATTGCATCTCATCAGATGGTAGTCTATCGTCCGAATTTTTTACCCACTGTTCTTTATTGTCTATCGTCAGAAATGCAATAATATGCATGCAGAGATGAGTGCATTTATGTAGCGTTTTTTACACACGTTCTAATGTAATATCCTATAATAAAGTATATATATATATATATATATATATATATAGAACTGACCGGAGAAAAAAAAAAGGGAATATAGCTCTTATCTCAAATGACAACTTAAAAGAGACTGTTTGACCAACACAAGGAATGTTAAAAAGATAAATAAATAAACAATAAAAAAACAAATGAAAACTACAGACAAACGTTCGTTTTCTTCACCAAGACATTCATTTCTGTAGTTTACTGCTACAACAAGCAGAGACATTTTTTCTCTCCCGATGATGGCCATGTTGGTTGAAACTAGTCGAGGAATATAAATGAAATAATAATAATAAAAGCATAAGAATATTAATCTACAACCCAGTATGTCTGAAGATTTTAATTGATTTTTCTAATAATTTTTATCGTTCAAAATATATATATATATATATATATGTGTGTGTGTGTGTGTGTGTGTGTGTGTGTGTGTGTGTGTGTATCTGAGGGGGCAAGGATCTTGGCCTTCCCCACCTATGAATCTATGATACAGAGCAACCATTTCTACTAGATTTCACTTTTCATAAAGAATGATTCATATAAAATGCAAATTTTATTGTAACTTAATTATGTGCAATAATGGACCCTATGTAATATATAGGTGAATAATTTAACTATAAAAATTGAAAATAGATACAATATACCTAAATACAGATTAGAGACATGTCATAATAGATCATTCATCTTAAATAAGTCAACAATGTTTTGCAGCAATTTTTAACGTCAACTTAAGATAATGTAACACATTCAACATTAGGGATTGAAAATAATGAATTTTATATAGTGTTTTTTTGAGATTAACAGGAGCAAAACAATTCCACGGATTTGGATGAAAAAAAAAAGACTCCAGCATGACGTCAAAATCCATGAAAAATTTTCTTCCTTTAATAGTCAGTTGTGCATAATTTAATTTGTGGTGTATATAAATGTAGGTTGAAAAAAAGCAAATATTGGTAAGATAGCAAGGGTCACAAAGTGCGGCTTGGGGGCCCAAATCGAACTTTGCCTCCCTGGTTAGTCACTTTGGGGATAGTATGTGCCAGTCCTGATATATATATATATATATATATATATATATATATATGTATATATTGTGTATTTAGGCAGCAATCCTTCTTTCATGCAAGCTTCATTAAATATAACAGACAAGGTGCTTTGATTAAGTTTTTTATATAATTTCTCATATTATATTATAATTTTTTTCTTTTAATCATATATATATATATATATATATATATATACTGTAAAAAAATACTTGTGCTCTGTTACAATAAATACATCGAGCTCTCTGTAGATCAGTTTTAATAATTGATATTATATACCAGCAGATAGATTACCTGTACGATATATATATATATATATATATATATATATATATATATATATATAAGGAAAATTAATGACTCAGTGGAAAAATGTATAATGCATTGAATCTTTTAGGACTAACAATGAAACATTAACTGTGAATAGAAATCGACTTCTTTTCTACAGCCATTTCTATGCATATATTACAAAAAAGAAAGAATGATTCTTTTTTCTCCACAGAAATAAGAGGCCAAAACATTGTAGAAGAGCAAAACAAAAATTGATATGTACAAATAATTATTAGAATTATAATGACTCTACTGAAAATTATACACCAAGGTCATTTTTATGATAGCCATGCTTGCCAATTAAACTAATAACTATTTTGGACTGGTTTTTCCTGACACGGTATTATTGGAAATTGGTGCCCAAGTTAAAACTAATGTATTTCTTCCATTTGGGATTCATTCCCCTCCATTCTTTCATTTTTTTTTATTTAAACATTAACTTCTGTTATTTCTTTTCTTGAAGTTTGCTTTCATTAAACCTTTAGCCATGATAGACGTTAGTGCTTAAAGGTATCCAGAGCTAAAGAGTAAAACGAATTTTTAAATTAACCATCAATTCAGACTTCTACAAGTGGCTTTAACTAGAATAACTCACCAAAGCCTTGGCAGTAACTTCATATCGTTGGGAGTTATTTTATTAGGAGAAACAGAATTCATGTCTTATAATTAAGTTGAAAGTGAACATATAACATTTAAAGTTGTCAATATAGATCAAGCGGATTATTTTTTATATCTAGGATTACTTCAGTCAGTTATGTGCCTTGCATGATACATGCTTAGGCGATCATGTATCTTTCAATAAATGACTGACGAGGCAGATTTTTTCCTGCGGTAGGTTGCCATTTCTTTCTGCAGTAGACCAGTTGCCATCCAAGGCTATAGAACCCAGTATCTCCTGCTACTTACCCATAGCTGGGGGAAGAACAAACAGATTCATACCTTTCCCAAGGGTATTAGCACATAAGTGAATGTAATGGATTCGACTGGAATTCGAACTCAGCTCTCCGATTCCCCAATCCAAGCCACTATCCATTACTTCACTGTGTCTCTTTACGTACTTTTTAAAAAATCCTTTCACACCAAGCAAAGCGATATGGTAGTGAATGCTGGACAATATCCTTCCAGATAAAAAACAAAACATGAAGCGAGAGAGATGTGTTTCTCATGAAAATAAAATTGCAATCGAAAATGAAAAATGAGTTACTTATAAAGAGAATAGGAACTAAAAAGAACCACCTTTTTTTCTTCTTCTTCTTTGAGCAGTATCCCTTCAGAGCGCTGAAGATCATGACCCTCCACAACATCCTATCTTTTATAGCTCTAAAAATGCTCATCACTATCTCTCACTCACTGTCCTTATTTCTAGAAAAAATTATTTCAACTCAAGCAAGGTGGGAATGCAACTAGCATGCGGGGGGAGGGGTGTACAGAGAGTGAAAATGAGAGAAAAAATCTGAGTATAAAGAGGATTGTGGAAAGGACAATTGCCATGAAAATATTTGTAGAAAAGACAGTGTTCTGCCATCCATTTACACAATCCCGTTAAGTAGGTTACTCAGTTTCCTTCTGCACCTCTTGCATTCAGTATAACCTGTGAGTTTCAAATTCTCCAAGCCCTCTTTTCTCATCATGAATTTTAGCTGTTCCTTTCAGATTCTAAGTATGAGTGGGATTTTTATTCCCATTTCCCTTAAAACTTCCTCTTTGTTCACATGTCCCGTCCATGGTATTCTCAGCATCTTCCTGTAAAAACACATCTCAGTTGTCTCAAGTTTCTTCTTTATTTGTGAGGAAGTTATTTAGAATTTCCTACCATATAGGTACATAGGTATTACATAGAAGTTCAACACTGAAATCTTTGTTTCTAACGAAATTTTCCCGTCTCTTAATACTTTGGTTAGCATTTGGAAGGCATCTTTCGTTATTCCTATGCGCATTCTGGGTTCTGTGTCACATAATCTGTTATAACATTTCTATATATTAATTAATACATTGTTAATTTTTGTAATTGGTTGGTTTTTGACATTTTCAATTCATAGATCGTATGACGAACTTTCATTATTATTAATGGTCATAGATTCTGTCTTTTTACAATTAGTCTTTCTTTCTCGCTTTCCTTTACTGTCTTGTCTAGGCCGACTTTTTTGCCTTCTTTTAACCATGAATATAGCATGTCTTAAAACAATGTTTTTCATATATATATATATATATATATATATATATATATATATATATATCGAATTCCAGTCGAATCCATTATATTCACTTACGTGCTAATACCCTTTGGAACGGTATTAATCCTCTTCTCCCTTCAGCTATGGGTAAATAGCAGGACAGACTGGGTTCTATAACCTTGGATGGCAACTGGTCTAGGAGAAGGACAACTCTGAATTCAAAACGTGCGTGGTTGGTTCTGCACAAAGCCATCACCACTATAAGCAAATCATATGTGCTGGTGTCTGGACTGTCGGTTCCATAGGAAGTGTACTGCTTGACCCTCATACGTCGAATACGACGGGAGAGTCCACTATATATATATATATATATATATATATATATATATATATATATGAAGGATTACTTAACTTTTAAATATCAATTTTTTCCCGACTTCAAAGTTTCTTGGTAAAATTTCCTTTCTTCAGGGGGTTCTGGTTTTAAATGATATTTCCAATTTTTCAATTTGTTCCACGTCTTTTTCAACCCAATTTTTTACTCCGTTTTGTACACATGTGTATTCATGGATTTAACGCAATTCTACACGCGCACGTTCATGAATTTTTGCTTTTTGTTTACATCTCCATTTTCTCAACTGTAGATTTTTCTCCCAGTTGTAAATTTTTTCTTCGAAATTAAATTAAATTTTTAATTAAATTTTTTTTATGGTCTATATAGAAGTTGTTATGTTATGCTATATCTTAAATTATTAATTTGTATCATTAAATAAATTATACTATTTTATGTTATTATTAATTAATATTTTATTTATTATGTTATATTATTAAAGTAACAAAGTAAATATTTGTTAATATGTTAGCTTGAAAATGAAATAATGGTTTAATGGCGACATATTAACAAATATTTGTTTTGTTACTTTAATAATATTCTTCTAATTTTATTAACTGGTCTATTAAATACATATATATATATATATATGTATATATATATATATATATATATATATGAAAGTGCTGTGTACATGTATATATATATATATATACATATACACAGTGCTGTATATATATATATATATATATATATATATATACATATACACAGTGCTGTATATATATATATATATATATATACATATACACAGTGCTGTATATATATATATATATATATATATATATATATATATATATATATATATATATATGAAAGTGGTGCGTAGAAAGACGACTGACCTTTGCTACATTAAAGTGTTGAACATGGATTCTTCCACTGACTACGAAACTAGACGCAAGCCTGGCCTGAAAGAGCTGCGCAGTAGTTGCAAAGATTGTCGTACTAAATACAATATTCGTTAGTATTGTCATATTAATCCACGTGATTAAACAATTCTTTCCCTAATCTTGTATTCCAGTGGTTTCCTTTGGAATGTTATTAACCCAAACTAACCCAAACTACGAGTTGATACCAACATTATAACAGAAAGAAACTTGATAAATTTGGCAGTCATCATAAAAAAAAATCAACTCATTGTTCATGGGTTTCGCTCTCAGTGGGCGCTCCATTTTTTTCAATCATTTCATCCCAAGCAAGGCGGGAATACCATTAGTACGCAGGGGCTTACAGCGAGTGAAAGTCAGAGAAAAGACTGGGTATAGAAGGATTGAGAAAAGGATAAAAGACGACAGACCTTGTGGTAAACCAAGCATTGTCTAGCACTTATCGAGTTAACATCGTAACACCACAAGCTATTGTTACAACAGGTTAGTTTCTTAAACTTTGATGCTACTTTCACAACGTTTCGACTGTTGTTTCCCTTCGGTCTTCTTCAGGTCTTTGTCGTATAACCTTCAGGGAAATGCAAACGGAACCCCTTAGTTAATCTATGACGTAGATTTGACTGGAAGAAGCTGCACCCTGTCAACGAACCTGGTGTCTGTTCTGAGCTGCAACGCAACACAAGATGATAACGCCACAAAGACACAAGGAGTTACTGCGAGTGAAAGAGAATGAGAAGATTTTAGTGAGGAAAAAGGATAATAAAAGAAAAGTATTTCAGGAAGACAAAAGATGGCGATTGGCCTCGTAATTAAATTTTAGAATAGAACTTTTCGAAGGTGAATGCATTGAAAGTGACTGGTCAAATTCGTTATCGTTATCGCTAAGGATGTCGGAAAATACAAAAAAGCAATAAATAAATAATAATAATAATGAATAATGAAAAAAAAAAGGAAATATATTTCCTATGATGCTAGCAGTCAAGAGACCGGAAATATGATCGCCTCACTTGGTTTCATCAAGCAACAATAGGCGGTTCTGGTTAAGTCTATAAAAAGACAAACATTTTCCTGCCTCACTCACTTTCTCCCCCTTGCTCTAGGATGCAGAAATGTGGTAATTACGTTCTCGCTGAGGAACGTTAGCTTCCCCGGTCCACTGATGACTCAACTCTCTTCCCATTTTTTAACGCAAGGCACTCGCACGTGTCTCCCAAAAACCTCACCGATGAAGTAAGTCACGCTTTCTGTTTGGTCGTTTCAACTCAGCTCAAGGCTGACTTGTGCACCACCATTGTAACAATGCTTATAGTTACTTAACCTAACTTCTGAACCAAGAAAGAGAAAACAAACATCCCATAACCATGTGTAAACCTTCCAGTGATAAAGTAAGTACAAACTTTCCTTTGGTTGTTTCAACTCTGCGCAAAGCTAACTTGAGCTCTACCATTAATACGATGCTTATACTTACTTATCCTTACTCATGGAAAAAAAAACAAATAAAAAAAAACAAAAAACGGACACAGCTAAGAGGCATTGGGAACCTAGTTTTCCTATAGTCACCATACCAAAGAATAAACGGTCCATCATAGAAAACCAAGATTTTGTATGCTTCTTCTTTGTTTATCATATGTAACACACACATACCTAAAATACACACAAACATGTAATCCTTTAACTTCCATAAGGACATAATATCGTCAGATTCCATCTTGGTCTGATATGACATAATATAATCAGACTCCTTCTTTACAATAGCCGGATCAGACGAAGTAGGAAGTACTGATGCCATACCTGGGCTGGAGTGTCCATTACTCTTTATCTAGCCTCGACAAAGGTTCAAAAGCATTTACGCGGCTTTGTCGGTGATGTGCTGTCTTCCAACCCACAACACCTTTCCTACACTCACAATGTCGCAAGCCTATCGCTACTCTTTCGTTATTCCAATGGAAAATATTCTGACGAGCTACATTCCATAGTTCCATCAGTTCAGGCATTTAAAGCTAAGACCCGCCATACCATACCCACATGGATGAAAGATCTTCATTCCGTTCGTATTTCATTGGTAAGAAAGAAGTTCCATTTGGATAGCTTCTTCCCAAGAGTAGCTACTTCGTGGAACCCAACAGTACACTTCCCGACTACTACACACTTAACCTTGTTGTGAGAAACAAAAAGTTATCTTCCCTTGGCTAAATAAAAAAGGCTACATATAGGTAATCACGATAATACAAAAAAGTCAGGTGACTTGACGAGAACTGCACGAGACATCGTTAGGCGCGTAATATAAACAGACTCTTTTAGCTCTGATCTGCAAGGTAAGCGGGCATGCGTTTTTCGGGCTCGTGGACAATCCACAGAGATAAGTACAAAAATGACATATTGTTCTTTTGGTACAAAAGCAACTGTAAGTACCGACATGTCTACTTTGTATTAACAGTACCAAATATAAATATATATACATTCAAGTGTTTTTATACAAAAACTTTTGTGTTTTATATAAACTTCTTTTATGTGTTTATGTTGTCGCATATTCATTCCCTTTGCAAATGAAGTCAATGTTACATATCCATGCACAACAACCTCTTCAAGTCTGCACTAAACCATAACCTATATTACGTATTCTCATCGTCTACAATTGTTATGTGTCTAAAACAACCTATTTATTACGGGTCATTTAATGCCGAAATTTAATTTTCTTAGGAACATTAGTAATTTTTTTTCAAAAAATATATTGCTGGTAAGTTTTTTTCTTTCCAAAAATGTATTACTAGTAATATTTTTTCCTGTGAATATTTATTGATGGTATTTTTACAATAAAATATATTTTTCATTCTTTCATAGTGTTATGGGAACTTACCCATAATAGTAATGGACTATCCCGTACACCATAAATACTGCGCCTCAAGAGGAAGCAGTAGTGTGATTTCAGTCTTTTTTGGACGACTCACCTCGCCGGGGAACTCTCTGCCTCTGAGGCGGAGGGGAACTCTCTGGCTCTGGGCAGAGAGGAACTCGGACGAGGCTCCGCCAAAGGGCAGAGCCTCGTTCGGGGAGGTTGACCAACCCGATCCCCTTTATACGGGTTCTACGGGCAATTTTTGCCCTAGCCTACGGGCTCGGAAAGCCCACAATAAACCAGCCTTGTGCCACATTTGACACACGTGGGCGTGTTAATGAACATCGTGTGATTTCAGTCTTTTTTAGACGACTCACCTAGCCGGTCGAACTCTCTGCCTCTAGACAGGGGGGAACTCTCTGCCTCCGAGAAGGGAGGAACCCGGACGAGGCTCCGCCGAAGAGCAGAGCCTCGTTCGGGGAGGTTGACCAACCCGATCCCCTTTATACGGGTTCTACGGGCAATTTTTGCCCGAGCCTACGGGCTCGGAAAGCCCACATTAAACCGGCCTTGTGCCACATTCGACACACGTGGGCGTGTTGTTAAACATCGTCACAGAGTCAGTCCTTTTTGGACGACTCGGCTTGACTGTCGAACTCTCTGCCTCTAGGCAGAGGGGAACTCTCTGCCTCTGGGCAGGGAGGAACCCGGACGAGGCTCCGCCGACGGGCAGAAACTCGTTCGGGGAGGTTGACCAACCCGATCCCGTTTATACGGGTTCTACTGGCATTTTTTGGCCGAGCCTACGGGCTTGGTGAGCCCACATTAAACCGGCCTTGTGCCACATTCGACACACGTGGGCGTGTTGCTGAACAACGTGTGAGTCAGTCACAGAGTGAGTGAGTGAGTGAGTCACAGACAGTCGCGTCAGACAATTACTGTAAGACATTGGAATAGTGATACCGGTCGAGACAACATAGTTCTCTGTAACCTAACCTAATTGTCATTACTGACACTTCTACTTCTTTTGTACATATTCTGTTTGTAATATATCTGTGTTATTACATACCTGTGTTCGAGTTATTCTTCATTGGTTCTACCTTGAACCATCACCGTGGTACAAGGAACCTGCACCATAACACATAGTGTTTTGACTCCTGTTTTGGGATTAACTATTTGCCCATAACAGGTGCAGCCACAACAGGTCAGGGTGGACTTGGAAACCACAGCAATTAAGAAGTGGTTCCAAGCTTCTCAAAACTTCCCGATCATAGGCTTAGCTGCTGGATGTAGTTTATCGTTCATGCCTAGGACGATAAAACAACCCATCTACATGAGCCATGTCATGTGTGAAAAATAGTGTAAGACGAATTAGCGACGCCCCATTGTCACTGAAGGTTTTGCTGAGGGGAGGCTACAGCTGATGGAAGCTGGAGAATGGATCGGTGGAAACAGTGTTACGAGGGGGGGAGTAGGGGGTGTTAAGAGAAAAGACGTAAACAAAGATTCGGATAGTAAAACTGTTGAATATTAAGAAAAAAATATCTCGAAACAAAATGACGTAATTTGCAACGTCGCTCTCGTGTACGCGATGACTTTTGAGATCGACTCTTCACCTAATGTGAAATTTATAAAACCGATCAAAAATATCTTGAAAAAAAAATTCCGTTTGATCATACAAACGATCATAAAATACACAGCAATAAATTTAACACTCTCTGGACACGCGTCAAATGCAATAGAAGCAGAGATGTATCAAGTGACAGCGGGCTCTTAAAAAGAAGGATATTTACTGAGAATAGCAAAAAAAAAAAAAAAATAAGGAGTCCCTTCTCTAGGTTCTGTAAGGTTATCGCAAAAAGATTGATCGATTAATTGATTCGTTTTCTATGGGCTATCAACTCTTTGCAGGTTATTTAAAGCCAGAAAATACTTTTAGATTGTAAGATTTTTTCTTTGGAGATAATAATAGTTTAGAGATAAAAGTTTTACTAATTAACCCATAGCAGGGAGAGAAGAAGTATATTCATACCTTTCCCAAGGGTATTTGCTCGTAAGTGTACATAATAAACTCAACGGGAATTGCAACTCGGTTCTCCGATTAACAATTCCGAGCCATTATCCATTACACCACCCGCACATCCAAACTTTGAGCACCTGGTATTCTCAAGTGATCACCCATCTAGGTACTGACCAGGTTCGATGTTGCTTAACTTTGGTGATCGTACAGGAAGATGATATGTCTGTAAGCTCATGGCACAGAGAGAAAGTTGTCGTATAAATAGGGGAGTAATTAGTTTGAGATAATCAGATGCATTTTATCAATACCTTTATTTTTTTTTAAAATCTCAATAAAATTAGCAATCAGGTATCGTTGTAATTGCTAAATTTCGTCATCATTTTACTATCATTTTTACTCTTTTTTATAGAATGTGATTCGTGGGATTATGACATGGAAGAAATTTCCTTCTCCGAGTTTAACGGGATTATCTACTATGACAACACTTGGATATAACTGGCTGCCAATACAGTAAGTCTGTTTAGATATTCATATTATATTTGTCTTGTATATTGACAACGCAGTGAGATCTGTCACTGAAGACGAGCCATCTAACAAGTTGTCGATATTCTGAAATGGTTCCAGGACAGTTGCCTACTGGACAATTGCGTACCGGGCAATTGCCTCCCTGGACATTTGCATCCCCAGACAAATACGAACCCGGATAATTTCGTACCTCTGATAATGTTTGAAGCTTTTAAAGGCAGTTGCCAAAAATTTTGAAAAAAAAGCTTAGGTAGTAATCATAAATTTTTATAAAAGGAATAAAATAAAAAAATTAAATTTTATTTTTGTTTAAAATGCAATGACAGATTAACAGTGTTTCAAGATCACTCTACACATCGTCAGTATGTTTTTGTTTTATCGGCGTTTTTCTTATGATAGTGGTAGCTGTAATTTTCCTTGTCTACAAATATTTTTCAACCAGTGTTTGATTTTCGGAACTTAGCCAAGGGTCCCAAATAAAAATATAATCTATAAAATCCAGAATCTATTTGGATGTTTGTGGTACGCACTGCCGGAGTGAACTGAAACTGCTAGCTTAATTTCCCCCTGCTTTAAAAAAGAAATTTTTCTCTCTTTTTTAAAAATTTATGGCGACTACCTTTCTGCTTGTCTAGAGTAATTAAAGGTATTGGTGTTCAAATTTCTATATTAAACAACTCTTAAAAAAATGGTAACTTCAAAAAATTATCAGAGGTACGCAAATATCTAGGGACGCATTTATCTAGGGACGCATATGTACAGGGAGGCAATTGTCTGCTTTGCAATTATTCGGGACGCAATTATTCAGTATGCAGCTGTTCGTCCACCTACTGAAATAACCACCAAAGACACTGATTTTCCTGATGACCTAGCTCTTGTATCCAACACGCTTAAACAAGCACGACCATATTTTACAGTAAGGTTAACTTTAATACAAGGCACGGAGTCCACTCGTGATAGAGGGTTATGTTAAGAGGCAATATGTGCGAACAGGAGGAGAAGATAATTTTGTGACGTACGGTGGCCATTAATGATTAAGTATAACTCAAGACTTCAACGTTAAGATAAAACAGTATTTAATTACAAGCGCAAATAAATACTTAACACGAATAAAGAAGTGAACGTCAACAAAAGATAATTAATAATTTCAGTGAATACGTTGTAAGTAGCGCGGCTCGTCTTAACGTCCGGTAAATCCTAAATGAAAACCCAAATCATCGACGCACAATAATTCACAATAATTCGACTGGTTTGTTCCACTCAATAGTCACTCAATAATCATTGCCGTCAGTAGTCTGACGCCGCTATTTATACACCTGGCGGAAAACATATATTCATAAGTCCAGAGTGTCACGCTAGAACCTCGCTGTCGGTAGTTACTCATTTTCTTCCTATATGACAATATCGGTTGAACAGGTGATCTCTTCTCAAATTTGAATCTATTAAAGCACAAGTTGGACCCCAAATAGATGAAATTAAAACGAAATTCAAGTCTTTTATTCAAACAGATCTTCAAAGGTACCAATCTAAATCAAGTGCATGATTTTTTTTAACATCTGGCACCATGGATTAACTTCTCACGGACGGCGCTATAAAAAATGAATACCATCTAGAAGACAAAAATAAAAGAAATAAAATCTGTGGATCAGGTTCACATTAAGAGACCCAAGAAGTTGTCGACATTCTGAAATCACCATCAAATGCAGGACTCTTCTTGATGACTTCGCTGTTGCATCCAACATGTTTAAGCAATCACAAATCATCTGAGAGATTCGTTTCTGCCTTCCATCAGCATGGCTGATGCTAACCTCCAGAAGAGTGACTCATTGCGCTTTTTCGGGCTAACATTCTCAACTGACATGAATTGGAAAGATTATATTGAATCCATTACTAAGCCAGCTACTAAGAAATTTGGTTCACTGTGTCGTGCGAGACAATTTTTCTCTCCAGAATCTATCTTACATATCCATAAATCTAATATTCGTCCATGCCTTGAATATTTCGGCCATATATAACCCGGTCCTCCTGTTATATATATTTAGAGATCCTTTATAAAATCCAAAGAAGGATCAGAAATATTATTGATCCTGACCTGGTGTCTCGTTTTCAGTCAATTTCCCACCGCCGTAAAGTTCCGTATCTATGTATTTTCTATAAATACTTGGTAATTGTTCGGGTGAGCAATGGTACCTAAACTCCATGAATTTAAGCGCAGTACCAAAATGACAACAAGTTCTTAACATTTGAATTGGCTAGATCTAACCGTAAGTTATACGCTAATAGTTTCCTTTCTCGCACCTCTCATTGTTGTAACTGTTTTCCGGCTCCATGATTTTCAGCCAACTTTGATCTTCAAAAATTTAAATGCAATGTCAATCGTTATCTTTTTCATTGTCACTTATTTCGATCCCTACAAAATTCTTTGGCCAAAGTCTCAAAGAAAAAACAAAAAACAAAAAGAAAAAACACCGATCAATTTATCAATCATTATTGATGCCAAATTCTGAGAGGATGGAATCAGGAAGCGGCATCAACGTTGTCGAACGTTAGTGGAACAAAAAAGCACATATGTGCAAATATGTAAATGTTTTCCTTGAAAAAAAAAACACTGCGAAATTTTGTTTCGAGCCAATAGATGAACTTTCCATATTTATAAAGATTCATTTAAGGTGAGTGCATCTAACGTAGTTTTTCTGGAAGTTTTAAAAGAACCTACTTGCATATCTTCTGATTGGAAGTCCTGTAAATCGGATGAAAAGCTGAATATTCTCCCATCTTGCCAACAAACTATTAAATGCGTCTTCAATCTTTAACAAATCTTCTTAACATAGAGTAGGAACATATCCTTTTAAACGTGATATTAGATTATCGAGCTGTAACGTAAATATGGCGCGTTCGGCGGCGAAGTGTCGTATTCAACATTTGATAATTTTGCGGCAATACATGCTTAAAGGTTTTAGGCAGTTTTGATCAACATTTCTTTCCATGGTTAGCCGTAAGGAATTGTAAATTTAGGATTACCTTACACATAAGTAAAATAATCGCAATAATAATATTCATTAAGAATTTATTACAAGAAATATCAAGTTTTACGGAAACATTGTTGACAATTATGCATTTACTTACATAACAAATGAATAAAAATAATATAAATTTTGATGCTATATTAGATTTGATGTTAGATATTTTTTATTTTCTCCTTTGTTATTGGCAGCATTTTAGAATACTTTAGCTGCAATGCTAAGTTTCCTAAGTTGAACAAACTGGAGCTATTTCGTTTACACTCTGTTACTTCTCATTCCATTGTTGTTTTTAGATCACTTTGTTCCAGTCATTTTGATGGGCAACAGCTAAATTCTGAAATTTAGAATGCTCTTATTCCATTTAAAAAAAATAAAGCCTGTAAAAAGGAATATTTTAAATTAATACACGACCAAAAATAAATGCTTTTGACAAACAACCTGTAATGATTTCACTATAATTAGGTAACAATAATGTAATGATATTCCGCAGACAAATCTACGGTTTATGTTAACTCATTGCGTGGTTACGAATTATAAACGTAAATTGAGCTCGAAATATTGTATAATCGGCCCTAATTTTTTGTAAAATACTTGGATATGATATAATGAATAATTTGTAGTGAAACAAGCAATTTTCGATTTTTTGTTGAATATGCCCTTCCTCTGCTGAACGCGTCATATATACAAGGTAAAAACAAAAGAAAATATCGGGAGTGTTGCTATGGTAACGGAGCTAGAGTACGCAGAGAGGACCCCCTTGACACTGATAGATTGACCTTGAAGTTTTTTGCGCATGCATACTACGTTATAACGTTTTCGCTGATTTTCGTTGTTTATAGCAGTGCTTGAAAGGAAAGTGTGTAGAGTGTGGTCGTCTCATCACACCACAGATGTTCCATCAGTAACCATGGCCTGTGCAGCGGTTTTTGGCCAAGGACTGCATTCCCTAGGTCCGTCGAACACCATATACCCCAGATCTTGCCCATTGCGGCGTTTTCCTCCTAAAAATCAAATAAATACAATAATGCGACGAGGCAGCTGTTCCCTACCACCAAAAAGGAGTCCAAGGAATGCTTACATCAATGGAAACAATAATGCGACTTCAGAAGGATACTACTTCGAAGGAGATTAGACACCGCATTCGTATGTGCTGTAGTTTTCTTTTTATATCACCTGTCCCGATACTTTTTGACCATACCTTGTACGTCTGTATTATAATATCCTCCGTCTGCATTATAATAAGTAAAAAATAAATGCTTCTTTTCATATACATCATTAAACTATCACCTTAAAGCAATCATAGTTTCGTGTAATGAATGGTGTTTAGGGAAAGTGTGTGATTGTTATGACGAAAAACCAGAAAATAGATTCTCTTTCAATATCTATATTACTTCGTTAATTTTTCGTGTTTTTATTTCTCCTGAAGGGCATAATTCCAGAAATGTATTATTATTATTATTATTATTATTATTATTATTATTATTATTATTATTATTATTATTATTATTATTATCCCGTTTCCTAATTCTCTCAGTTACTGGTTTCTCGTTTTGAATGAAATATCAGAAAATCATTGCCAGAAGAGATAATTAGGTATTTTGTGTATGCAAAAAAATTATTTATGAATTTTTTTTTTTTACACTTTCCGAAAATCATTTCAATTGGGAAGGAATGCAAAATTGGTGCGAAGAGGTCTTTGAAACTAATCTCTAAACTTTTGGAATTCCTCGGCTGTTTATCTTATAAAGGGTTTTGGTTGGTTCGTTTTCTACGGCTTACGAACTCTTTACAGGTTATTAAAACTTAGGATACCATGGACCGAACATATGATCAACACTGAAGTTTTAGAGGAAAATGGAAACAAAAAGGACACTTATTCTTAATATCAGGAAGAAATCGCTGAATTTTCTAATGCACATAATGAAGAAAGAGGGATTGGAAAATCTGATACTCATAGGGACAGAGGAAGGCAACACATAACCTACTTAGTAAACTTGAGTGAATGGATGGCGGAACATGGTTTGGGAGAAATAACAAAAAGACAAAACTTATTAAGAGCCACAAAAGACAGGAAGTTGTGGAGAGCCATGATCGCCTAAGCCCTGAAGGATTACAACACATAGAAGAATATCCATGCCTCAATCTCGTTAGTGCAATGTTTTGATGTTTTATTTATATCAGGTTTTCCTTAGTGCTGTGGAACGGCGCTCTCTGGGAATTGGATTTCCAGCAGACAGTGATACGGCATAAACCCTCTATTGACTAGTAATATCGACAAGATTTTCTTTCATTTTAATTTCGCCACAAGTTTTCAGATCATCATTCCTGCTATAGCAGGAATCAAATCTAACAAATACGCTCTCAGTATGACAATTCAGGCGATCATGGCTCTCAGCAACTTCCTGATGTTGGTTGCCCTACTTAATTTCTCATTCTTTACCATCGCTCTTTGTCCCGGGACCGCCGTTCACAAACTCGTCAAGTAAATTACTCGCTGCTTCAGCCTGCTTCTCTTGCATTCAATGCATCCTATGTTACATCCTCTCTGCCTTCTTTTTTCATTATGTGCCCCAGATATTTCAGCTCTCTCTTTCTGATTGTAAATATACGTTTTCTTAATAGATGAAAAACAGAACTGAAGTGACAGATAACAAGGGATAAACCTCTCCTCCCCAGTCTTTTTGAACAGGAGTAGAAGTTTATCCCTTATTGTTTATTTCGAGTTCTCGGTTCCTTCTAAATCTATTTCAAGTCTTTACTTCTAACGTCTCTCCGTCTGAACTCTGAAATTCTATTTATTAATTATCATTTCCCCCCTCCCTCAACAGGAGTCAACACGACCGCTTATCGCCCGGTTCACACTCCTCCCAGGTCATTTGGATAGGAGTAGAGGTTTATTAATTGTTCCTTGTTCAGTGTCGGGTTTTCCGTTCCTTCTAAAATATTTTCATTCTCTTTCACTCCCAGTAGCCCCTTGCATCTTAGTGGCATTGATACTTTGCTTGGAATGAATTGTTTAAAAAAAGAAGATATACGGTTTTACTAAAGAATGTTGAAAATACCATGGACTGGTATTTGAGAATATGCGAGCAACGAGAAGGTTCTAGGAGGATATCAACTTTTTTTTTATCATTTCACCCCAAGCAAGGTTATAAAAGCCAGTAAGATGCCAGGGAGTTACTGAGTGTGAAGGAATATGAGAAAAATTAAGGAGAGAGAACATTAAAAGAACAAGAATTAAGAAGACATCAGATATCGATTGACATTAGATTTAAATTTTTGAAGATTAAAGTTGACGAGGATACAAGCCGGAATAGATTTCCACAAACGAGAAATGCGATAGAAGAAACTGTTTGCATACAATTTAGGATAACATCTAATCATTTCAACTGTAAAAAGATGAGACCTCGCCGCCAATCTAGTACTGCGCTTAAAGTCATAAAATCAAAATACCGTAGAGGAAAGATCATTAGAACAATTACCAAGAATGTATTTATAGAAAAGGCACCGTTTTTCATTTTCAACATTTTTGCAGTCATGTATCTTGGCTTGTGGAAAAAATGGAAATATTCGAAAAAATCCGGTGCTTAGATTTATATTTTGATAAGTTTCGATAGCAGCACTCTTGAGAATTTAATATGTCTACCGTTTGTCTTAATTCATATATATATATATATATATATATATATATATATATATATATATATATATATATGAACATTGAAGTCAAAACGCAGAGGTGATAGACTGTTTCATGGTAAACGCAATCATCAGACCACCTGATGATTGCGTTTAGAATGAAACAGTCTGTCGCCTCTGAGTTTTTACTTCAATGTTCACTTTTATATTTACATACGCCCTATTTTTGATATTGAGCATTTTATCCCATAAATATAGCACAACATAAAAATATATTTCTTCATATATATATATATATATATATATTGTGTATTGTGGCAGTAGATAATTATTTAAATATATATTGTTAAATATAACAGACAATCAATGTCTATTATATTTGATCACGAGCCGTTCTAAACTTCGTATTGTTGCTTTAATTTCGAGTGAAAATACGAAGTTTAGAATGGTTTATGATCAAACATAAGGCATTCATTGTCTGTTATATTTAACAATATATATTTAAACAATGATCTGCTGCCCCAATACACTAAATATATAGTTTATAATTTATATTAAAAATAATTTAATCGGTCGAGCACTGTGGAGAGTAAGGAACGAATTTGTAAACAGTCATTATTGCTGCTGATAATGCAAGACTCTCCTTGCGATCGAGTTCTCTAAGTGACTGGTGTGTTTATGAAAAAATAAATATACAAAATATATTTAGTGTATTGAGTCAACAGGTCATTATTTAAACATATATTGTTAAATATAACAGACAATGAATGTCTATTATGTTTCATAATGAGCCATTCTAAACTTCGTATGGTTGCTTTAATTTCGAGTGAAAATATTCATTTTCACCCGAAATTAAAGCACTCATACGAAGCTTAGAACGGCTCATGTTCAAGCATAATATAAATATATTGTCTGTTATATATATATATATATATATATATATATATATATATATATATATATATATATATATATATATATAGCATAATGAGACGGACGCTACTTGTAAACAAACTTCTGAATACATTTATTTTTGATGAAAGATCGGGGCAGATCTGAAATATCAAATATATATATATAAAAGAAATATAAATAAATACTTTCACAAAAAAAACATTCAAATTTTTTTAATTTGCAACTTTTCAGTTGTTTTCTCCAGATTATATATATATATATATATATATATATATATATATATATATATATATATATATATGTTAAAGTATAAGTTTTCAGAATTGATTAATATATTTACATATATTTATTACTGCGTACGGTTCTCATTCAAGCGTTATTTCCATATATAAAAATCTATAAAATATGAAGATTAATTAAAATGACTGATATTCATAGTGACTCTTCAAAATCCTTTTATAGAAGTGTTTCACATTTCGATTGAAGATGTCAATTTATCCCTTTCGCTTTGTCATTTCAGAGACGATCTCTTCAAATCCGGAATTTTACCCAAAGTGGTGCCACCATTGCTATGTGAATTGCCTAAGAAAACAAGTGACTTTTTGTAAGTATTTCACTTACCCATTTCTTAACAAATGTGATTGCCAATTAATTCCATGATCCACAAAACACCGACACAAACCACTACAATCTTAACCGCTTCAAGTCAAGGATCAATATTTATTTTCCGCCATACCCTCATAATCTTCACTTTCTAACACTTCCTCCTGTCACAGAACTTATTTAGTAACCTTCTACCTTAAGTGACACTCAAGCCTTGTATTGGGGCAACTTTAAATAGCTATACGCATGTACTCAGGATTGTAGATAGATAACGGGGTCTGAATAACTCAGCTAATTATTTCATTGTTTTGATAAGATTTGATTGTGTTCGCTATTTAGTTCAGACTTCCAAAGGTTCGTGTCCACTTTTCATCGTTAATAGAAAATAACCACAATTCGACACTGGCTTTTGTTTTCGTGTCGATTGCGTTTTTCCTGGTCAATCCATCCTCGGGATTAACCAGGCTGCTGGGGAATGTGTGTTCCTATATATATATCATCTGGAGGTAGATTGCCAAACACGGGTAAAAAGCTCCTGGCTGCCTCTTAGTTAAGAGTAACTACGGACTCACACATATATTGACGGCTTCCGAACAGTTTCGTCAACCAATTTTACACACAAGGCTTGGGTTAACACGTGGTATGGTTTTTCAGGCACTTGTCAATGACACCGCATGCTGGAATCGTCACCCCAGGGTGATAGCATGAAGAGCTTTGCTCATCTTTGACTAATCGTCCATAGTGAGATTCGAAGCCGGATGTCAGGATCGAAATGCGAACGCTATAACCATTTTGAAACACGCCCATTCATTTTTTCTTTGAACCAGTTTTCAAATTTTCTATATATCATGAGCAAACAGCAAAGTAAGTAAGTCAAATATTAATATATATTGCCAAAAAACTATATAGTACTCAATGCAAGGAAAGACGCAAAATACTTGAAGATATTAAAGAAACAATCCTCATTAAATAGTGATATATTGAAGTATGTATAAAATATTTATTATCCATAAAATATAATAATAATAATAATAATAATATACATAAAATATATTAATGAAAATAATATTATAATATATTAATAATAATAATATAATATACATAAAATATATTAATAATAATAGTAATAATAATATAATATTATCACTGATAATAATTCTAAGAGAAACATCACAATTTCTTCAGAAGGTTCAATTGTACTGATTCCCATTTGATATCCAATGTATAAAACATGACTTGATATATGTTGGTTGTACAACGGAATTATTGAAATATAAAAATTCAATGATCACAGATGTGATGTCAGGCTCGACGATGTCATATCAATGTAGTTCTCTGAACGTTTTATTCCAAAAAACTCTATTTTCGACGAACATCTTAAGGTGAATATTCTGAAAAAAATACCCAGAATGCACCGACCTTGTGACCCTTAAAACACATGAAGATAGTTACGTATACAAACGACTAACTTTTAGTTACGTATACAAACTACTAACTTCTGTTCATTCCCAGGCCCGGGAAAATGAACAGAATGACGAGAGAGCCCCATAAGGTTTATACTAAGCTGTTTGATTAGTTCCACTTAGTAACTAGTCAACTAACGGAAATTTTCAAGAAAATACAAGACAACCATCATATTACGCACGTTTCAGTTGCATGTCATTTATACTGGCCTTGTTTCATGCGTTGCGACACGTTGATTATCATTACAAACGTTTCTTCAAGACAAGCGATGTTTGTGCAAAGGCAATTTTTGTAGATTTTTAAAATATTTTTATACTTGTAGACAATTTTTAAACATAACTTGAAGAAGACTAATATATTGTCTAAATATTGTGGAACAATAACAAACACTGTCTTTTCTTTTTCATTTCTTAAATCACGTTCTTTTCTTAAGTGTTGAGTTACATCAATGTTTTACCGTCCATTCAATATAATTAGCATCGTATATTAATGTTCCCAAAATTTTTTTTAACTTTACCTATTTGCCCCTTTAAGAAATTCCTGAGTATCAAAATTTGGAAAATTCTTTAAAATTTTTTTGTTCAAGGTAACTTTATGTATACTTCAACAAATCTGAACTCTATATTTGGCTACGATGTGTTTGCCGCTGACATGTCTAGAGTGTCAGTTTATCAAGACATGAATTAATAACCCACCTTCCGCCAAACTCTGGCCTCATTTTTCATTTTTCTACTTTAGCATAGGTCTGAATTTTAATTGGTTAATCCAGACATGGACACAAGTATATTTTTTTTAAATTCTGACCTTAGGACTCCCCACTTTTTAACTTTAAAAAGAGGTAACGATTTGTTTTCAAATTTCCCAAATAAATCATTTTTATCATCTGTTATCTACCATCACCCGAAGAGGAACCATTATAGTTCCGAAACATGAAAGTTTTAGTGCAGCGATGTAAAATGTTTTCTTTGGAATCTATTATAATAAAAATATTATAATAATATATTGCTCTATTATGTGTTGATCACTTTTAAAAAAAGTAAATGCTAAGAACTGTGGATTCTTACTCCATCTGTCCTTTCTCTTATTTATAACACACACACACACACACACACACACACACACACACATATATATATATATATATATATATATATATATATATATATATATATATATATATATATATAGTCATCCACAGACAGGCTGTTTCACCGTATCACAGCTCATTGGCATCAGTCGGTGATTCTAACTCCTAGGCTATTGGAGCCCGGCAGGGAGAAAGGAGAATTTTTGCGTATTTATTTTTTCATAAACACGCCAGTAACTTAGAGGACTCAATCCGTTGCGAGAGTCTTGCATTATTAGCAGTCACTGTTTATATATATATATATATATATATATATATATATATATATATATATATATATATATATATATATACAAGTAATTTGCTTAAAAAGAACCAACAACGTCTGTCTGTTTAGGTTTTTATTATATATCTCCAATTTTCGGATAAGGTGTTGAGTATTGTGCTCGAAGTTGTGGATAAACTGTCCGAAGTTCATATTTTTTTTATCGTTCGACTTTCGCAGATATTATCAAGAACCAATGTGGTGTCTCTGTGGTACATAGAAATTATTTGTCTGCATCCTGGTATTCTTTGGGAAGTTGGAAGTTTGAAATGGTCAAGGGTGACGTCCCGTGTCAAGGCTATTGGGAACGAGACAGCAGAGAATGCGATTAATTTTATTTATTTTATTTTATTATAATACTGATAAAATATACGCGCAGATGAATTAATATCATCTGCACTTCAAGTTACCTCCTGTGGTGAATGATATTTAATGTTGGCTGTTTATTTGTATAATGACAGCTTCTAAAGTTTTCTGTCTTCTCTTGCATTGTGTTCTGTAGAGTATTTTGGTGTTATCTACTTGTATTTATCTCACATTGATAGTTGTACTTTAGCCGTTCATGATGTGTTGGTCAATGTGTGCACGTGTTGCATTAAGTTTTAGTTTTAAAAAACACTTTTTTGTTTTATAAACTATATATATATGTATATAAGAACACACCCACTATGCAGTGTTCATTCCTATGTTCACACTCTCTCATTCTCTCTCATAACGCTCTCTCCTTCTCTGTCTCTGTCATTGTCTCTCTCTCTCTCTCTCTCTCTCTCTCTCTCTCTCTATATATATATATATATATATATAAGTAGAAGAAAATGCATAGATAAAGCGAAGAAATACACGAT
>OZ038515.1:13808900-13883900 GCA_964036315.1 Acanthosepion esculentum
TCCTTCGATATCTCTGTCTGTTGCCGGTTGCTGTCTTTTGTTATGGAAGATCTCTCCGGTGTATTCTTTTCATCTCTGAAGTTTTTTTTTTCTTTCTCTAAAATGTCAATGTCCCGTCCTTGGATTTTATGCATCTGGATGAGCAAATGCTTTCAAACCAAAAAAATAATAATTTCAAAAAATCAGCAAAACAAATTTGGACGGTGGACATTGATGGTCTTCTAGACAAAAAACTATAAATCGCGCCAATTTCTTTATAAACATATAATTAACACCCGTTTTTTTTCAAAAACTTAAAATTAATTATGGAATTTATTTGACTTCGTGAAATTAATACAAGATTAATTAATACGGCATTTATGCGTTAAAATAGACAAAATAAAAATAATATATACATCAGCTCCATTAAATATGACAGACAAGACGGTTTGATTAAGTTTTTATATAATTTCTCATGTGATATCAGAATTATTTCTTTTCCGTAGATAAATTATACAAAATCTACCCAAATGTTTTATTTTTCCAAGCGCTTTCGGCTATACGTTTAGCCATTATCAAGGAAGAATTTTATTTACTGTTAACTGAAAATGCATTGTTGTATGTATTTAGCATTACAGAATGTTTTATTTTTAAAAAAATGTCAACATATTGTGTCTATGTTCATAGTTGATATTATGGAGTGTTTTTTTTTGTTTTTATTAATTAGGTTTCATATTAGGTTAGATATTATATAAAAAACCTAATCAAATCAACTTGTCTGTCATATTTAATGAAGCTTGCATGAAAGAAGGATTGCTGCCTAAATGCACAATCAATCAATATATATATATATATATATATATATATATATATATATATATATATATATATATATATATATATATATATATATATATATATATATATATATATAGTTTTAAGGTATGCTATATTTATGGGTTAAAACCCTCAATACAGCGATAGAACTTATGTAAATATAAAAGTAGACATTGATGTAAACACTCAGTATGTTTGATGCTAAACGCAGTCGTCACGAGTTCGAATTCCAGTCGAATCCATTACATTCACTTACGTGCTAATACCCTTGGTAAATCCTCTTTTCCCTCCAGCAGGACAGACTAGGTTCTATAACCTTGGATGGTAACTGGTCTAAGAGAAGGAAAACTCTGAATTCAAAACCTACGGAGGGTCGTTAGGGGACCTTGTGCCACGTAGTGCACCATGTCTCTGTATTCGGCCCTTCAAAAGTGTGGTTGGTTTTGCACAAAGCCTTCACCCCTATAATCAAATGTGTGCCTGGCTGTCAGTTCCTAGGAGTTGCTTGAATACGACGGGAGAGTCCACCATATATATATATATATATATATATATATATATATATATATATATATATATATGTATATATATATATATGTATATATATATATATGTATATATATATGTATATATATATATATATATATATATATATATGTATATATATATATATATATGTGTGTGTGTATGTGTGTGTGTCTGGTGTGCTTAGGTAGCAAGAATTCTTTGAAATTTTAGATTTTGGGAACCAATAAATTTTCTTATTTACATTATTCGGGCTATTGTCCTCATCTTTGTCGCCATATTTATTACAACGTTTCGACTGTTGTACGCTCCGGCCTTCTTCAGGTGGTTGGAATGTCGAACTGAACCCTTTATTTCGCTCACTGGGATAGACTGTTTTAGTTCCACGTGCCATGTTTAATGGATGTCAGTTAGTTGTTTCCTGTTAATTTCCCTCTGAATGTTCTCCACTGCCTTAACCGGGTATTGAACTCACTGGATCTGACTAACGCCTTTATCCACTGTGCCATGTGTCCTTGAGGAAATATAGACAGATAATAAATTTTCTGCATTCTTTCCTGCACACACATACACACATATAGCCACACACACACACACACACACACACACACACACACACACGTATATAGGTAAGTCAGTAAGTCTATGACCTAACAATTTGAAAATCATTTATTTTATAATATAAATGTTTATTTTTAAACATAATCTCCATCTTTGTCAATGCACATAATTCACTGAGGAATATTAATCGCACGTTTCAGATATCATACGGTGAATTTTTCAAATCAGAATTCAGTTAATAACTGCGTGTCAGGCTGCGGACTTATTGATTCCTTATCCATGTATGTATGTATGTATGCATGTATGTATGTATTTATCTTTCTATCTCCGTTGCACATACCTCGAGCTTAATGAGAACGTATTCGCCGCTTGAACGAGGCTCTGGTTTTGTTTCTTTTCTTTCGCGGTAGTGCGTTTGATTCTTTAATCTTGATTGCCGAAATAATGAAGATCAGAACCTGAAGACAAAAAAAAAGAAAGAAAGAAAGAAAGAAAAATAGAGACCGTAAGCAATTTCCTCTTTGCCTTACCATGCAAATATGAGGTCAAAGCAAATTATAATTTTTTTTTTATTGATAAGGGTTCCAAATTGTCATTATTTGATTACTTTTTGGCAAGCTTATGTCAGTAATGAAATCAGAATTAACTCTTTCCGTTCCAATCAGTTCATCTCTCTCTTTCTCGTTTTATCTATGTCAGGGTCGGTGCAAGCGTCTTGTGCACCCCGTATATATGATACGCCCCCCCAACTCTACTACATCTCAATTTTCACCAAGTATTATTCATATCAAATACAAATTTTATTGTAACCTAATGATGTACAATAAAGGGTCGTAGGCAATATAGATAAAAGATTCAACCAGAAAATTTGAAAATAAAAAACAATGTATCTAAATACAAATTAGAGACATGTCAAAATAGATCATTCCGTCTTAAATAAATGAACGTTTTGCTGTAGTTTTTAGCATCGACTTGAGATTTTTCTTGTTAAAAAATTGAAACATTTTAACACATTCAACATTATAGATAAAAATAGTGAAAATTTATGTACTGTTTTTTTCGAAACGTAGCCTGAGGAAAAACACATTCACAGATTTGTACTGAAAAAAGATCCCAGAATGACGTCAAGATCCACAAAAATTTTTCATCCTTTAATAATCAGTTGTGATTAGGTTAATTTGTCACGTATATAAATGTAGGTAGAAAAAAAGCAAATGTTGATAAGATAGTGAGAGTCACAAAGCACTGGTAAGGACCACCAATCAGTTTTGACTCTCCCTGTCGGTGGAGTGGGAGTTGTTCGTACGCACCGGCCCTGATCTATATCATTTTTTTTTTTACTTATACACCTTTCTCTGAATGTACAAGTAAACGTATTCGACACCTAGATTACGTCCCTTATTGTTCATGATAAACCAGTGCGAATTTGATCTGACAACATTTATCTGGATTGTTGTTTGAGTTTTAAAAATCTGTCGGGTATTAGCGAAAAAAACAAAACACTCACAGGTGTTGGATTGGTTGAAAAATACACAAAGAGAATAAATAAAATAAGACAGAAATTGTTACTCTATTGGGAACTTTTATTTTCGACAATGTTCAAGGATATTTCCCGAAAGAAAATATAATTTCAGTGTATACTCTTAGTATAGTCACTGTAAAAAGGAAGAAATGGGTGTGGTTGAATTTACACTGTTGCTGAATGAATGAGTGAGTGAAGTGTCTTGTCTAAAACGTATGTGTCCTATGTACGCTGAGTTTCACATTCTTCCTCGTTTGCGGTGCAGTATGTAAGAGGACTAGCCTCTTGAGATACACACTACGCGTACTCCCACTTTTTACGCGTGTCCCAAAGCTGAAAAGAGGCACTCTTCCTAATAGGGTGTTCACGTCATACGCCTCTGGCCTAACTAGGTGTAACGTCTGCTACAATCTACTCGGCACAACTAAAACTGTTTATTATATAAATTGATAATAAATAAAAATTTACTTAATATTATTATTTTATTTCAATAATTAACAATGCATTTAGCATATGCATTTGATGACAGTGATAACAAATTTTGGCAGAAAACTAGGTCATGATAACAGCTATAATTCAACTATGCATTAATAGGAGTAGATAGTTCCGCCAATCGTCTGGTTCAGACACCACCCTGATCTTTTGAACAGGAGTAGATATTGATCCCTTTTTTCATGTTTTCGGTTCCTTCTAAAGTTTTCTCATTCTCTTTCGCTCCTAGTTACCTCTCGCGTCTTAGTGACATTATCGCCTTGCATGATGGGAAATGGTTAAAAATAAATAGGAAACATCTATACGGATAGCACTACTGTTTGCAGAGGTTCTTTCAAAGAAGAAAAGTGATGACGATCAGATCTTTACTCTGATCTAGCTCGAACAGCTCGATGGGGGGGAAAAACATGTTTGTTACTTTATAGTACCTCAAGAACCAAACATGCATAGTATCATCATCACCATTCAGACCGTGTGATTAATCCAGTCACTGTTAATAATTCCACTACGTGCTTTGAACATGTATTGTGTTCCAAGTTAATTCTAGACCTCAAGTAGAACTCATACAAGGCACAGCTAAAGAGGCTGGAAAAATGTGGCTGGTCCTGTTGTTCCAGCAAATTTCTATCTCCTGTCATAGTTTACAAGATTCAAATTAGACCCAAAATAGAGCATTGCTGTCATATCTGGACTGGAGTTGCTTCATCCACGTTTTTTCCACACTTGACAGGGTTCAAAACCCTTCACACACTCTTGTGAGGCAAGAGTTATTTTCCATTCTAAAACCTCTTTCCCATATACATAATGGCTTACGACCACATCACTTTTCCGTACGAATGAGAAACAAGACCAGGGAAGCTTAGGAGATGAAAGTAAATGAATTGAAAGAAAATTTAAGAGAAAAGAGACAAAAGAAAAGGCAAAAAAAAAAAAAAGATTAATGTGTAAGGACAATGAAATGAAAAAGGAAATTAAAATTAAACAGAATTAAACTTATCAAATTTAGAATTAAGCAACTGAAATGAATTTTCAGAAAACTGAAATTACCTTTAAAAAAATAAAATTAAAGCTAGTCTCCATAAAATATCAAAGTAGGCGGCTTTCTAGCAAACAGTCTATGACTACTCTGAATTCAAAACCACGGGGGTATTACGGCCACGTCACGTTGAAACACCAGTTCCGAAGAACGATCACCAAAGTTAAGCAACATGGAGCTTGGTTAGTACATAGATGGGTGACCGCTTGAGAATACCAGCTGCTGTAAGCTTGGGCGTGCGTGTGGTGTAATGCATAATGGCTCGGAATTGTTAATCGGAGATCCGAGTTCCAGTTCCCATTGGGTTAGTTAACTTCACTGGTATTGGAAAGTTATGAATCCACCTCTTCTCTACCAGCTATGGGTTAATTAGTAATACTTGTATCACTAAAACAATTATTATCTCCCCCTCCCTCCAAAAATAATTCTTACTGGTTATACATAACCTGAAAAAAATATACTGTAAAAAACGAATCAGTCATTTAATAGACACACATTTGTCACTACTTTATCGTTATTTCCATGGTACATTTTCAGATGAGCTAGCTTGAGTGGCTCTTGTGCTTGGCACGGGGTGAACAAAAGAATAAAAAAAGAACCCGTTTAGCATTCACTAGAAACGTCTTTGGAGCAATCAAATAATTATTGCAATATTTTTTTTATTCGTATTCACCCAATACTAGGCTCAAGAGCCATTTAAGGTAGAGGGTTACTGATTGATGTGTGTGATATTAATATAAGAGTAGGAAGTTAGGATGTGAATATGGACGATGGGTAATAACTGACCTTTGAGAGGTTAAGATTGTAGCTTTTTGGGAAGCATCCATGATGGAGGCTGTTTCACAGTCCAGCGGTTTTTGTGAAAAGGCTGTCTGATTGGAACTTCCACCTTACGAATGGAATACAGAAGGTGTAAGTGTGATTCAACTCCGGGAACGCAACATGGCGGATCTTAACTGCAAACACAATTGGTGAAACTAGAGAATAGATCTCGAGCTTTCATCGTTGTGTCTGTGGAAAGGGAGCTGCGATGTGTATAATATGGGTAAAATAGCTATAAGTAAGATAGCACAACAGACTGGGTCCTATAGCCTTGGGTGGCAACTAGTCTAGGAGAGGGAAACTCTGTATTCAATCCGGATAGCACTATCTTAAAAGTCTGTATACATGCGGTTGTGGATCGTTTTTGATTCCAAATTATCACTGAAACTCTAGAGTTGCACGTCCGAATGAATACGACCTCTACTACCCTTGGACAGATTTCGTTTGGATGTGTCTCGTTCAATTAACGGAGCCGGATCAACCTTCCGGTGATTTTTTTTTTACTAACGTTCACCCGGTACAAGGCCCAAGAGCCACTCAAGGTAGAGAGTAAATGTATGGGATTATATTAGAGTAGGAAAGGACAAGCGTTAAGAGCATAGAGCCGAATCAGACTTTAGAAGGAACCGGAAACTCAATCCTAAACAGGAAACAAAGGATAAACCTCTACTCCTGTTCAAAAGACTGGGGAGGTGTGTAAACCAGACTATACCGGCTGTGTACAGGTACAGGTAAAGAAGGCTGCAGGGTGGAAAATATGCCATCACCCATAAGGTCACATAACCGATTTGGGACTCTATCAAGAATGAAAAGTGAAGATAGCATGTTTTATAGTTATTTGATTAAAAGAAGAAAAAATAAACTTAAAAGAAATATAGGAAAAAAGAGCCAAGCACATGATGTGAAAATACAATCCCCTAAACTGATCCTGGTTCTTGACAAAGCATTTTACAGAGATGCCTCTACTTAAAAAATGCTAGAAATTCCACAGGATTTGGGAGATGTACCTGACAATTCTCTCTCCCCGCCCCCGAACCAAATCTTTTATCTTTACTATTGATCTTAGACAGGTAGTAGACGTATCGGAAGCTCTCATAAGAAGAGAAAGTTGAAAAGGTATGGCCACATCGCAAGAGCCAACAACATTTCCACTGCCATCCTACAAGGTTCACCTTCGACAAATGAAGAAGCGACAGACAGGAAATATGAACTGACAATGCCACAGAGTGAACTGGAAGATCCTTGGTAAACTCAGATATTGGAACGCAACCCAGACATATGGAGGCCACTGGTCAGGTGATCAGTTGCGTGTCGACTTTACAAGAACGATTTGTTTTTTACGGCTTATCAACCTTTTGCACGTTATTTAAAGCCAGAACATATTTTTTGAGATTGTAAGAATTTTTGGGAGATAATAATGACTTACTGATACAGGTTCTACTAATTAACCAGTAGCTGGGTGAGGTGGGGTTTGTATAGGTAGATTCATACCTTTCCCAATGGTATTTGCGCGTAAGTGAATATAACGAACCCGACTGGAATTGGAACTCGGTTCTCCGATTAACAATTCCGAGCCGTTATTCATTATATCACCCGAACATGGTATTTCGAAGCGGTCACCCATATTGGGGTACTGACCAGTCTCGAAGTTGTCATAACATTGGTGGTCATATGAGAACTTGTGTTTCAAAGTCGTATGACTGTAGGTCTGCAACTCTACAACCACGCCCAGTCAGGGGACTGAGGATGATAATAATCTGAGACTTGGTAGGTGATTCCTTTTGTAGAAGGGCGACGACAGAATGGTCTCAGACGAAAAATGGTTACGCCTAAATTTAATGCTATTTCTTAAGACCTTCATCAAAGTCAAATCAAATATTTGTGGCGTGAATTGAAACTTTTTCAGTTTCTTCTCTCCGTGTCCCTTCAAGTTGTGGACGGTCATGGCTCTTTGAAGCTCTTAGTAATATTTGTAGTTTTAACTTCCCGCCCAGTTCCTCTTCTGTCATTAGTTACAGAACTACTCGCTGATTCCCTCTGTCCTACTTGCCTTCAAAATGTCTTGTGAGTATCAAATTTTCCAAGCCTTCTTTCCTCATTATGTGTCCTAGAAATTTCAACTATCGCCTTCATATTTTAAGTTTATGTACATTTTTTCCATCTTATTTGAAACTTCGTTGCTTACACGCTTCGTCAATGGTATTCTCACCATCCTTCTGTAGAACCCCATTTCTGTTGCCTCAAGTCTACTCTTCGTCTGTGAGAATATTGTCCAGCATTCCCTGTTATATAGGAGGTTTCTCTATGACATAGCAGTTTATCATTCTTTTCTTTGTTTCTAATGAACATTTCCAGTTTCTTCATACTTGATGTAACTATAATTTTTTTGCAACAATCTAAATCCTCACATTATTTGGTATTATTGAAGTAATCACTAACGTTTTTTGTTGAGACAAAACTCGGCGATCTCCCCAAAATTTGTTTTCGATCGGTCAATGTACGGCTATTTTAGCGCGTGTGACGGACGGACAGACTAATGGAAGTTACGGAATTTTATATATAGACTATAATTTTTTTGGCAACATACTGACGCGTGTTTGGACCCTCAAAGCAGTGAGTATTGTTGAAGTTATCGCTAATAGTTTTTGTCGAGATTGACAAACTCTATGTTTTGTTCAATTTCGCAAACCAATCGATGAAATTTGAATAATCTGATTTGTTTGAAAAAATATTTTGGCAAAAACCTTACTTTGCGGTTTAATGATTTCTTTAATTTAATTTGATATTATATGACTTCATAGCAAACAATATTTTTTAAGAAAATTTATTTTTTTCATTTTTCCTTTTTAACAGCGAAGAATACATTCTTAAGATTTCTTACTCTTGAGCGTGCAACATACAACTGGCCATGCGTAAATATTTCTTTCTGGAGCCAAATTCCAACTTTTTGAAGCGTTTGGCCTTGTGATTTCTTTATAGTTCTCGCGAACGCAGGGCGAACTGGAAATTGGATTCTTGTATATATAAAAATTTAAAGAAAAGATATGCGAAACAATATTGCATTTTTATTAATTAAGTATTTGTTATTTTAATAATCAAATTGTTTTTAAAATTGTGCTAGAATTTTTTATGTTAAATAATAAAACTTTTAATTTTTCCCAAAAGATGAAGGAAAATTAGTTGTACCCACTTACCTGTTTGCACATTCCCCCCCAAATTTGTTTCGATCGGTCAATGTATAGCTACTTTAGAGGACGGACGGACCAACAAATGTCAAAGAATTTTATATATAGATAGATGAAAACCATCGAATCTGAATGATTTGGGACGGTTCTGTATAGAAGAAACAAAGAAATAACAAAATGCAGAAACCTTATCGAAGGTTACAGGTTATTCTTAGCATCGATCTTTGTCAAATCACTTTCGATACTAGCTGAGGGTTTCGGAAAAACTTATGCAAAAGTCATTATAGTAAATTATTGATAAAAGAAAAGAAAAGGCAAAAAAAAAAGATTAATGTGTAAGGACAATGAAATGAAAAAAGAAATTAAAATTAAAAAAATTAAACTTATCAAATTTAGAATTAAGCAACTAAAATGATTTTTCAGAAAATTGAAATTACCTTTTAAAAAAAAAAAATTGAAAGCTATTCTCCAGCTATGGATAAAATATTAAAGCAGGCGGCTTTCTAGTATTGTTTGGCAAGAAGTAACAATAACGATTCTCATTTATTTATTATTTCGCATATTGAACTATTTTACTAACACTGAGATTCTTAAAAGCCATCAAATCAAGTTCACAATGATTGATCGGCAAAATAAGGAAATTATCACGGCGTCGAATACTTTTGCAGACAGCTCTATGAATATATATGTCTCAGCTGTTTATATTTGTTTTTTTATATTTTTTCATTTTGGCTTTTTAGTTGTTTATCAGTCTTTCTCTGTGTTAACAAATATCTATCTATCTATCTATCTATCTATCTATCTATCTATCTATCTATCTATCTATCTATCTATCTATCTATCTATCTCAGTACGTTCATATCTATCTATCTATCTATCTATCTATCTATCTATCTATCTATCTATCTATCTCAGTACGTTCATATCTATCTATCTATCTATCTATCTATCTATCTATCTATCTATCTATCTATCTATCTATCTATCTCACTACGTTCATATCTATCTATCTATCTATCTATCTATCTATCTATCTATCTATCTATCTCACTACGTTCATATCTATCTATCTATCTATCTATCTATCTATCTATCTATCTATCTATCTCACTACGTTCATATCTATCTATCTATCTATCTATCTATCTATCTATCTATCTATCTCACTACGTTCATATCTATCTATCTATCTATCTATCTATCTATCTATCTCAGTACGTTCATCTATCTATCTATCTATCTATCTATCTATCTATCTATCTATCTATCTCACTACGTTCATATCTATCTATCTATCTATCTATCTATCTATCTATCTATCTATCTATCTATCTATCTATCTATCTATCTATCTATCTCACTACGTTCATATCTATCTATCTATCTATCTATCTATCTATCTATCTATCTATCTATCTATCTATCTATCTCAGTACGTTCATATCTATCTATCTATCTATCTATCTATCTATCTATCTATCTATCTATCTATCTATCTATCTATCTCAGTACGTTCATATCTATCTATCTATCTATCTATCTATCTATCTATCTATCTATCTATCTCAGTACGTTCATATCTATCTATCTATCTATCTATCTATCTATCTATCTATCTATCTATCTATCTATCTATCTATCTATCTATCTGCTTATATGTACGTATGTATGTACGTATGTATGGACTTGTGAATGCACTTCTGTATAGTACAGCCGCAAAGCATTAACAATATAATGACCTCACCCCATCGTTTTCGATAATTGTTGTTCTTCAGTAAGGTCATCAGTGATTGGCTTTCATTGTGACTCATCTATTAATAATATCTCATTCATTTACATATTGTATTCTGTCATTAACCTTTATCATTATCCCCGATCACTGAAGCTTGTATTATATTTTTGTGATGAGGAATTGTCAATATACTTTAACCCTTTCAAACTATTTTCCTCATCTTGATTATTGTGATTTTGTCCCTGTGAAGACAGTTCTTGTTTTTACTGCTTTGAGCACAGGGGACATAGACGTTGATTAAGTATGCGTTGCTGTCATCTCGTAATTGTGAGCTCAATCCATGGGTCAGGTCGGGAAACAATATACACTTTTTCGGCAGGAATGAACAATAACCGTCCTTCTAGTGACACAATAATCTCCCGATATCTCATATTAGCTAAACAATGGACCCCTGAAGATGCCTAATCAAGTTCAAGTGTCTAATTTTCTACCGTGGATAAATGCGTTGGTTTGTAAATTTGGTGACAGGGTGTTTGTGAGTTCAATCCCTGGGTCGGGCAGTGTGTACTTTGTGGAAACGGACGAGAAATAACTGAATAGTACTGAATAAAAAGAAAGAACCATTGAGATGAGCAGTGGAAAGAGACCAGTTTATCCCTGTAGATTAAATAATGATTTCATTTCAGAATACCCTATAGGTTACCCAGATCTATATACACCTGTGGAAGGCCGGAGGAACGGCCGAAATGTTATGATAAAAACAACGTAGATGATGTCAATAGCCCGAATATAAACAGTGTAAATAATGATATTTCGATGTAACTTTTTTTTTTAAGCTTTTCACCCCAAGCAAGGCTGGAAGCCACTAGCACGCAAGGGGTTACAGAAGGTTTGGAGGAAGAGCAGATAGGAGTGGTAAAGGAGAGGATGTGGAGAAAGATAGTGGATCGATCAAGGCAAGGGGGTTACAGAAGATTTGGAGCGAGAGCAGATAGGAATGAAAGGTGAAAGGATGTGGAGAAGGGAAGTGGATAGATCAAGGCAACTGGAGATGTCGATTGACGCTACACTTAAACCGTTGGAGATTATATTTGTCAGGGAAACAGGAATAAGGAAGGGAGTTGCACAGGCGAGATGTGCGGGACCTGAAGCTATTGGAGTAGAAGAGACGTCTACATCTAACAGTTTCAACGGTGAAGGGTGTGGGAACGGGTTGCCAGCCTCGTAGGACGCTTAAATTCATGAGGCCTGGGAACCAGCGAAAGCAGCTCATCCGAGCAATTACCGTGAAAGTATTTGTAAAAAAGACAGAGCGAGGCAATGGCGCGTCTGTGAGAGAGCAACTGCAGACGGGATGACAGATCAAGGCCAATTACATTGCATATCCGTCTCTGGATCTTATCAAGAACCCTGAAGTAAACAGTAGGGGCTCCAGACCATATATGGCAGCAATACTCCATACTTGAATTTGCATTTGTCAGGGCGATGAGACTTTTAGCTCTGTTTAAATGAAACACATGAAAATGACTCTCTGGATTAAATAGCAAATTTAATCTCTTATTTACATCGGAGTTGCATATCATAAGGAGCGGAACATATAGAGATCATTGCCTTAGCAGTCAATTCACAGGTGTGCATTGAAATTTTGTACACTTCATTGACAGAATATTTTGGTGATAATGAAGCCATCTTTTGAGCATGATAATGCATCTTAAAAAATTTCTACATGAAAGCTATATATCAATTATGAAAGCTATATATCAACTCAATTACATGATTAGCAATCGGACTGAAAATGTACGAGGATCATTCAATAAATAAGGTGAATTTTTCGGTATAAGGACTTCTAATACAGATAGAAGTTTACTTTTTTTTTCAACGTAGTCTCCCAGCACTGTCACACACTTTTCCCATCTGTGCACAAGCTTCCGTATTCCCTCAGCGTAAAAATCTTTGGACTGATGTCTCAGCCAGTCGCTCACAACACTTTTGACTTCATTGTCACTTTCAAACTTCATGCTTCTCGTGAACGCTTTCAAGGGACCAAACAGGTGAAAGTCTGAAGGGGCAAGGTCTGGGCTGTAAGGGGGATGAGGGAGCAGTTTCCAGCCCAGCTCGTTGATGGTCGGCACCGTTTGGGCTGCTATGTGAGGCCTTGCGTTGTCATGATGCAAGATGACTCCTTCTGACTGATGACCTCTGCGTTTTTCCCAACAGATAAGCTCAAAGTCCTTGCAATGTCATCCACTGTCACCCTTCTGTCAGACTGAATGAGGTCATTGACTGATTCGATCACCTCAGGAGACCTCACTTCTGTAGGCCTCCCAGGCCTGTCTTCATGCTCAAACTGCTCCGTCCTTCTTTAAACAATTTGGCTTACTTGTAGACATTTCTTTTGGCTGAAACATGTGGCACCATACACAGTTGACATTCTCCTATGAATTTCAACTGGTTTTCACCCTTCAGCAACCAAAAACTTGGTAACTGAACGCTGTTCAATCCTGGAGCATGTTTCTTGGTCGGCCATCTTTGTTAATCGCCAAAACTCTCAAAGTTTTTTTTTAATCTGCAAAAGAAATTAAATCCATGTGAAAAAGAAGTAAAACAAAAAAAAGAGTAAGGGTCTATCTGTATTAGAAGTCCTTATACCGAAAAATTCACCGTATTTATTGAATGACCCTCGTATATTGTAAATTTTAAAAGAATGTTCTGTGACCGGGTTTCATCCTGTGAAGATGATCTTTCAACTACTTTACACTAAAGTTGGAGTTAGTCTGATGAAAAATATTGTTTCCATTAGTGAAGTTCGTACATCAAAGAATTCAGGCCTTCATAAAAGCCCGAGGAACAAAACAAACAAACAAACAAACAAACAAACAAAAAAGCACTAATTGTGATATATATTAACGATTATTCAATAATTATTTCCTCAGTATTGATGATTTTTTATTGCATTATTCTGTAAAAAATATCCCATTGGTGGAAATAATTTCATTTAATTCGCTACATAAATGATTTACAAGAGTTGGGTGTTCAACAGTTTTGTGTCATCACTGTAATTGTTTATTTGCTTCGAAGTAAAAAAGAAAAAAAAAAAAAGAAAAAATGCTGGGTAAACAGTCTTTGTGTAGATTCCATAATTTGTATACGGGCTTGGAAAACCTGAGATATTTTTGAGCCATTTTTTTGACAACAAGCTGAGGACCTTCTGTGACGGTTTATCAAAATCAAAGGCATCGAACGATAAAAACCGAAACGGACTTGTTGGCGAAACTATTATTTCTTTCTTACAGATATTGTATGTTCCACCCATTTTTGTATTTAGGTCTTTGAATTCTCTTTCTGTCAACGGCCAAGATCAGTTAAAGAAGTTATTGTTTAAGAATTCTTCCTCTTTTACTTTCATAAAAAACAAACAAAAAAAAAACACAATATGTCAAAGTGTTTGCTGATTACTTTTTTAATCTTTTATGTGAAAAAATATCGAGGCTGGAGAGCTAATAACAACAAAATGTGAATTTCCTTTCATTTTATTATTTTTTTAATTTTAATTTTTGTCTTTGCGGCATTTCATTTAAAATATTCTATCAATATAGAACTTACGTGCAATTATCTCCCCTTAGTGAAAAAGAATTCTTTCTCGATATTCTTCAGCCTTCTAAGTCATTGTGTCTAATTCCTGTAAAGATAACCCCATCAATGAAGTGAATAAATAAATGAATAGATAAAACGAATAAAAAAATAAAATGAATAAAAATAGCTAAAAATTATATATAAAAGAATAAAATAAAATTACCTCAAACTTAAAATCATTTCAAAATTGGAAAAATTCCTTTGATATCCATAACATATGTGCGCGCACACACACTCACGCGTAATTCTTATTCTTGAACTATGGAAGGCGGGAATTATTCTTTTAGCCATATATTACATTAAATATGAGTGACAGTTAATGCTGTAATAGAATTGAACTCGTATTATTGTGGTTTCCATTGCAAAGAGCGTTTGATGTTTCGATTGCAATTATCGAGAAAAGAGCTCCAGAATTTGTTGGGCTTCTCTAAAAGTGTTACGAAGGATCTTACAAAAATATGTTTGCTGACAAGAAATATGTTACTTATTGATGTATTTCTGATCGAGTCGTTCCATTCTAACCATATCGAGCTCATTCATCAATATCAATGAATCATTGTAATTGGCAAAAACTTTCATTTTTATTTGTCTCGCCAGTTGTACTCTGCTTAGAAGAGTACAACGCAGGGTAGTATATATCTATATATATAGGACTCCCTGGACTAACCATCGGTCTTAACACAACGTATGGTCGTTAGTAAAAGGGGCAGGCCAAAATGCGTGCTAAACATCAAAATGAAGCAATTCCCTTGAATACTGCTACCACATTTGATCTCCTGCTATATATTTAGGGATTGTTGATAAAATCAAAAAAAAAAAAGAAAAAAGAAAAAGAAAATTTGCAATGTTATTGCTTCTGACTTGGCATGGCGGACTCAGTAACTTGTCCACTGCCATAACGTAGCTTTTGAGTGCCTTTTCTATAAATACTATCATTGCAATTGTTCTTTCCTCTATGGTGCCTAAACGTTCTGAATTTAAGCGCAGTACTAGATTGGCGGAAAGGTTTCATCATTTTATAATTGAAATTGCTAGATGTAGAAGTTGAACAGAACTTCTTGTCTACCTTCCCAGACGAGGCTCTGCCGAAGTCTCGTCTGGGAAGTAGACAAATTCGACGTTGTGTATGCGGGGTTTACGGGGAATCGTTACCCGAGCTTACACGCTCGGAATGCCCTACGTTCAAAACCGACCTTGTGGCACATCCCGCCTTGTGGAGAGGCTTCGGGTAAATACTGAAACTGCTATATGCAACTCTTACCTTTACTCCCTGTAACCCTCTGCGTACTAGTGGCATTTAATCGTCTCCTGTAAATATTTCCAAGGTCGGAGCGGTAAAATAGCCAAGGCTTGTTTATCCATTTGAAAGAATATAACTTGCCCTCTAAGTATTTCAAGGGTCTTAGCGGTAAATTGGCCATAGTTTTTTTTTTCTCTCTGATTAAAGAAATATAAATAAATTGTCCCTTGTAATGTCTGAGTGTTAAAATAGGCACAATTTTTCTCTCTTTTTAAAGAAATATAAATTCTCACTTTAAATATTTCCCAGATCTGAGCAGTAAAATAGCCACAGTCTGTCTCTGATTGAACGAATATAAATTTTCTTCTGTATTTCCAGGTCTGAGCAGGAGAATAACCATAGCTATTCTCTCTGTTTAAAGTAATTGTCTAGAGTAATTAATTGTCTTTAATTGTCTACAGTAAGTATTTCCAATGTCTGAGCGGTAAAATAGCCATCTTTTGTTCTTCCTAATTAAAGGAATATAAAGTAATTGTCTCTTGTGCATATTTCCCAAGGTCTGGGCGCTAAAATAGCCACGTGCGTCTCTGATTGCGCGAATATAAATTGCCTTCTATATTTCCAGAATCTGAGCAATAAAATAGTCATTGTTTGTTCTTTTAATTAAAAGAATATTAATTGTCTTCTGTAATTATTTCCAAGGTTTGAGCCTTCTTCCAGGGTCTATGCTTCTGCATAACCTTCAGAGAATTTTGAACCGATCCATTTATTCAATCTACAAGAGGAGATTCTTCCTGTTCCACTGTCCATGCCTCATTTTTTTAAAAACTTCTGACAACTTATTTCTTGTTCTGTTTCCACTGAATCTACATCTATGCAAAAAAAAAAAAAGCAACAACACCCAAACAAGATGAAATATCCCTAAATATGTACTAGCTTCGTAAATTAAATAAAGGGTTCAGTGCGAAATTACCTGAAGGTTAACCGGATCAATATGCACCTGATGAAGTCCATAGGGTACAACAATTGAAATGTTGTGACAAAAACAGCAACGATGAGTACATTAGTATCAATATGAATAATGTTAAAATCGATCATTCCTAATCCCAAAGGTTCGGACAGAAGTCATGAACCTGTCGATTTTATTGATTCGATTCATTTATCTCTCCGACCTGCGTCAGATGTATCATCCCGCCTATGGTTCTAACAACTACTGCATTCACAAAGAAGACCTGTGCAGGCAAACCGCAATCATAGTAAGCATAAAGGAATAATTCTTCATCAACAGAGTGTAGAAGATTGAAATTTAAATCACAAGTCCGGTTCACGAACTGCAGAACTAAATTTCTGGATGTGTCAGTCTGGAAAATGCTGATACTTTAATTTAATTTTCCTAATTGGATTTGCTAATAAACGCCATCTTTTGCGAAAAAAAAAAATAAAGCGTAAATGCGGGTGTGAATGAAAAGCTAATTTCACACTTGAAATATTAAACCGTCCATGATTAAAATTTTAAAAAGGTGTCATCCAGTAAACTTCCTGTCAGTCGATTTAATTTCCCTAGCTATGAACAACGCCTACACTTTATTGAATACATCCATGCGTGAAAATAAACAAATATACGAGAAATTGTTGCAAAAAAAGCCAAGTAGACTGACGAAAGAGAGAAAATTAACAGTGAGGAAGGGAAGAACGTAGATTCTTTTTTAAAAAAAAAAAAAAAATTAGAACCAGCATTATTCAATATCAAACAAAACATTTGTGGGGAAAATACAGGGTGAGGCAGAAACATCTCCGACATATACCAACCAGAAATACCCCCCCCCCCCACACAATGGTTTTGTTTGTTTGTTTAACGGTATATCAACTCGTTATGGGTCATTTAATGCCGAAATTTAATTTATTGGAAGCCTTGAAGTGATACAAATATTATGTTATTCTGCTTTCACAACTGAATACATGGTAGATAATACTCAGCTTCAGTGCATATACATGTTTGTGTAGACATGATTACCAGAGGAGGTGATATGTGTGTTTTATGTTGTAGTTTTGTTGAAGCTATATTTTGGAATAGAGTTTGATTTCTTTATAAAATTATAGGAAATTATATGGATTTATCTCATGAAAGAGTTCTTTCATATTGGTCATTTGGTTGATTGATTAATTTTGTTTGGCGACATATCAACTTTTATTGGGTTATTTAATGCCCAAATCTAAATAGTTTGAACGCAATTTTATGTCTTCAACTAAATATATTTTGAACGCCTTTTGTATGCCTTCAACTACAGATAAAATGTATTGTCGGTCACTTTGCTGTAAAAATGTATTTTTGGTTATTTTACTATAAATGAGTATCGTTGATAATTTTTATATAAAAAGATATTGCTGGTATTTTTACTATAAAAATGTATTTTTATCCTTTCATAGTTTTTTCATTTTGTCTTGGGTTTCCCCATTTGCCCATAGCTGGTACCCTAATAGGTGTTACAACCCTGGGTGGACCTTGGAACAGTTGTAATTAAGAGGTGGTTCGACGCTCCTCAAAGCCTTCAATCTCTCGATAAGAAACCTTGCTGTTGGATGTAGTTTATTGTCATAACGAAAACTATACATAATGGTAAGACAGGTAGATGAAGAGACCATTGTAACCACTGTCCCACCATTATGTGGATGGTATTTCTGGCGGGTATATATGGGAGGTATTTCTGCCGCACCTTTTATTAGATCGGTAAGTAAACACATTGGCTTGTTTCATTGATTTTCTATTGACTGAAATTCTTAAACTGCAGTTTGAATTTGTGCTTCGAGGGATGCGTTTTTTGAAATCAGGTGAGTAAAAACCATGAATCTCATAGGATCTTTTATACTCCATGTCCCTGCAAGACACGGGCGATCCTTACTTTCCAGTCATACTTTGCCCCGGAGGCCTTATTCTGCTGTCCATTTTACATAATCTCCTTAGTTGGGTCATTTGCCGTTTCCTTCTGTCCGTCTTGCCTTCATTCGTCGTCGTTGGCGGAACTCGTTGCCGAGTATTGGGGTGTTCATGAACATTTACTTCTGTGTGAATGATTCCTATGTTGGATCTGGACCCCCCTACACTACCACATAACCTCTGCGTGGTAGTGTAGAAGGGTTCAGGGGATGCAGAGCTCTGGCTTTTTTTTTTACTTTCTTCGTCTCTTCTATTCGTTTTCTGGTTTTTTCGAAGGATGTTTCTTTTTAGTGGATTGTTCTTCTCCAGTTGGTTTTTTCTGCAGCTTCCGTCCCATAATTGACCGGATCGATTTTTTGTCCTCAGCAAAGCGATTTTGAGCGGATCTTTGAATCGACGACGTGGTGCGCAAAGGAGACCTTTGTTGTTCGTGATCCGGTCCTGCCATGGGACGTGAGAAGAAGAAATGTTCTTAAGCAGAAATGCCTTGACTGCGAATTTTTTGAGGTTGTCCATGGTTCGCCACTCCATAGCAGGCACACACTTCAGCTGACGCCATCCGCTGTGGTAATCCAGGGCTTGACAAGCAGGTTCATGATGACAGCTTGCGTACCTTCATTATACCCTGTGAGTGTCAAAACTATCCAATCATACTTTCTACAGAATATCCGTAGTTTTTGTTTCTGTTTTCTTGAAATTCTTTTTTGCTCACATGCTTCATCCATGGTATTCTCAGCATCCTTCTCAAGAATCTTATCTTTGATATTTCAAAACTTTTCTTCATCCGTGAAGAAATTATCAAGCGTTGGGAGAAACTGAAAAGTTATAAAAAACTACGAAAATCATAGGGGTATTTTTAAATTACACTGTATTGTAAATGTTAATTACAAAACTCGACCCTTTTTCAACAACCCCAAAGTCTGCACATATAAAGATCAGTTCATTATCAGGATGGTCCCAGGACGCATTAAGTTAGCGTAGAGAATTCGATCTCTGCTATGCTCTTCACTTTTGCGAACATGTTCCAGATTTAGCCAATATCTTTGTTAAAAACATACATTATGGGAAAGCGGTTGGCAAGCCAGTCTAATATAGCATTACTACTCCAGTAAGTTCGATTTCTCATCATCTATCAAATTAAGCTTAGTGTTGTAAACAAGGGAAAATTACTGAATAGAATAATCACACGAAGGTTGGTAATGAACGATAATACTTAGGACAAGAACAAGCTGCGCGTAAATGAAGTAGCCAACTGTTAGAAGTGAGTCAAATGAATTCCACAATGAATCTCCAACTGCAGAATATCTACCAACCGCTCCACACGGTCAGATGTGGCACAAGGCCGAATTTAATGCGTGGTGCGGCCAAATATTTCCCGTAGACCCTGTATAAAACGGAGTCGGTTAGCTGATTCCCGAGACGAGGCTGTGCCCTTCGACATAGCCTTGTCTGGGGATCCTCTCTGCTCGGAGACAGACAGTTTGACCAGCACAGCTGGAGACGAATCTCCAACTACAGGCAAACATACAGTATTTACTACTGTATTTATGTGAATGGGGACATACACATTATCGTCCGTAGGTATGCTACAACATTTAGTAAATACCTGTATGAGCTACATAGTTTTAATATAGCCTATTCATTCATTTTATTTTCCCATTTCCTTATGTTTTTATCACATTTGTTATTGAATATTCCACTTAGTGATAATAGATCTGCTTAAAAAGGTGAAATGTTTTAAGAACCTGGACGTAAATTTACTGTGAATGATCTAGTGATAAAAGTAATTTCTAAACATTTAAGTATTAGCAATTTGCTTATTATTTTAATTAAAGTAGCATTTTTTGAAATCCAAATTATAGTCAGCCTCATTATGTTGAGCAACTAATACATTTAGTTTGTTGCTTTGTAAAAGAAGCCTTTTTTCTTCATATAGTCTTGTAAAATTCCTCGAGGTTTCTCGTATATGTTCTTTGTGGCAATCATTACAAATGATAGAGTAAATTCCTCTTTTAAGTTTTATATCATTATTATTAGTTTATTTTGTATTAAGACTTTTGTCGTTTTAGTAGTAGTTGTAAAAAATTTAATGTTAAGCTTAGATAAATCCTTTTCAATTATAGTTGTGAGAGAGTTGTTGGGCAGAAACAATATATTCTGACTCGTTGGATTTATCAGAAAGGTCCACTCGTCTATTTTGAAATATTTTATGAGCTTTTTGTTTCGCATTGAATATGAAATAATTAGGATATTGAAGGAGCTTAAAAGCATCTTCAATGTATTTTCACATCTTCATCTTAAATAGAACTGTTGATTATTCTAGATTTTATTTTGGTGTTATGGTGAGAATAGACATTTATGAGATCATTTTTATATTTAGTTTTGGGTTATTGTCATTGCGGTGTAATATAATATATAAAAAAAATGACATCTGTTGTTAATTGGCTTATTAAAATTTTAACGCCTCTAAAACAGAACTGTTCTCTTTTACTTGTCTGAGAGAACCCTTTTTTTGTCATCTGCCAGATATACTAACTCTCATACTAAGTAACTTCCTTCCGTCTCAGTAGCTTTATTGATTTGCTTGTGGGGAAGTTATTAAAAAAATGAAAATTATTTGTTTTCGTTTCATACGTAAATTCTATTGTATGTTTGACTTTGTTCATTTTATCTACAATGGCTGGTAAAGTAGTTTTGCATGTATATACATACAGACACAGATATATATTTATACATATATATACATATATATTCATATATATATATATATATATATATATATATATATATATATATATATATATATATATATATATATATATATATATATAACACAGCTCTAAAGAATAGCGGATACAAAAACGCTAACATAAATTATAGAAACATTAGTACTAACCAGAAGAAAAACAGGAAAAGAAAAATCATTTGGTATACCTCTCCGTTTAACCAAATGGTTAGTATTAAGCTAGGGCATACGTTCCTAGCTTTAATTGAAAAACACTTTCCTACTAATAGCAGACTTAGCAAGACCTTTAATAAAAACACTTTAAAATTAATTTACAGTTACACTGAAAATCTAGAAAGAATCATAAAAAAACATAATAATAAAATCCTGGAAAAACACGCATGCCAAAACAGTATTAATAAAAATCCTAAACTAAAATTAGACAAAAATAATGGAAAATTATGTGATTGTAGAAGCCCTGAAGACTGCCCGTTGGAAAATAAATGCCGCACAAAATCTGTGATATACCAATGCACTATCTCATCCATTGAGAGTTTTAACACTGATAGGATATACATTGGTTCAACGAAGAATGAATTTAAAATTAGAATCAGACAAAACCTCCTTCAATAATATCAGAAATAGAAATCAGACATCTCTATCCAAATATTTTTGGCATTTAAAAGAAATGAATAAAACACCAAAAGTAAAATGGAAAATAATAAATAGAACAAGAACTTGTAAAACCTGGGATGACCCATGCCCTTTATGCCTACTTGAAAAACTACACATTATTAAGTTTCTAAATAATGAAAATTTATTAAACCATTGACATGAGTTAATGGTTTTTGCTGACATCAACAAATTCTCGCATTAAATAATTAACATAAAAAAAATTTCATAGGTTTAAAAGCTTAACCAAATCATAAGATAGAAAAAGCCTTTATGAAGTCGTCAAAAAACAAATTGTAGTTCAGTGCGACGCATTTATGTACGAAACAGACCTTTAGGAAAAATAAATAAATAAATACATAAATAAAATAAAATAAAATAAAATAAAAACAAAATTCTCTTCACACTTAACGACATATTATGGTGCCAAAAGCTATCTTTCGCTGTGACTGACCAGCCGACGTACGTACATGAATGCCATCATTCGCATTGAAATGAATGCCCCGGCCCTACCTCGACATGACCTCTTTCCGAAGGTAACTGATATGTGGATAAAAATTAACTCTTAAGCCCCTTATGAAAATGGTCGCCCCAGCCGTTTCCATAGTAATTAATTTTGCGAATGAACATGCTTATAAAGATGCGTAAATTTCAAGATTGGTTATTCCTAAATTTTCGCTTGATTCTTTAATTCAATTTAATTTTAATAATTACATTGAGGTTTTCGGTTCTCGTTTTTGAAACATTAGAACTCTTATGTAGCGAAGGAATCGTATTTTTAAAAAATATAATTATAATATATATATGATGTGGACCCGAAGTAGGGGCCACGGAAGGAAAACACGGAACACGGGTTAGAGGTAAGAAAGATATATTAAACAGAAAAGTTACAAAGAATAGTGTAAGAGTAAGCAGAGCTTACTATCCAGTGGTGTCCGATATTGGTATCGTACGCGGCTGCGCATTACTGGTGCTACTCCCATAATAATATAGTACTGGGAGAGTCCACGATGTAGGAAAATATCGGTCTCACAACACCCCCCTTCCAAGAGTTTTCCTCTTATTTTCTCTCTTTTTTTTCTTGAAGGAAAAAAAAAGAAGGAAAACTGTTAATACTTCTTCCTCTTGGAAGTCGAGTCGAGTGGTTGAGTAAATTTTCTCTTTCTCCCCGAGCCTCGTATTTCCGGAGAGACTTGGGGCGTGTCAAGATCGAAATGTTCGAATATTACGTCGATCGGCTCTTCGCAGATGTTTTGTGGTGATTCCTCAGATTCCTTCAAGCGGCATTTCCTGAGCTGGTTCATATGCCGTTTGTGGGTATTTTTCGGTTCCTGGACAATATAGACCAGTTTGCCAATTCTCTGTTTGATGTTGCCTACTTCCCAGAATGTTATGTTGTTTTTGTAAACCTTAAAAAGGACTTTGTCGCCAGGATTAAAGTACTTCTTAGGGAGCGGGACGGTTTTCTTGAACTTCAGTTGCCGTGGAATGAGTTTATCAAAGACGGACATTGTTTCTGCAGACGAGCGTCCCATAGGCGTGTTAGGATTAGGGGTTATCCTATACACCTGCAGAAACTGTTGTAATGCTCTATCCGTCGGTGTGCCTAGTGCCTTTTTTAAAGGTCTTTTTAGAGTGTCCACGAACCTCTCGGCCTGACCGTTCGTCCTGGGGTGATACTGAGGCGTCGTAATGTGGTCCACTTGTTACGACTTGCAAAAGTCTCTGAATTCACTTGATGTGAATTGAGTGCCGTTATCAGTCATTACACAATCTACCACGCCAAAACGCGCGAATAGCTCGTGTAAAAATCCGATCGTGCAGTTGCTGGTTGGTTTTTTACATTGCAGGACCTCAGGCCATTTTGAGTGGCTATCCACAACAATAAGGTAGTACATGTTGTCTAGGGGCCCTGAAAAATCCACATGAATTCTCTGCCATGGATGGTCTGTGTTTGGCCATGGTTTTCACGTCGTGGTCGGAGATTTACAAGATTCTATCATGTCTGCTATGTCTTCGTCCATATTTGGCCAATATACGTAGCAGCGCATGAGGCTTTTCGTACGGCTCTTCCCCGGATGTCCCATGTGAAAATCCTTAAGGATTTTTCTTTGTAGGCTATTTGGAATCACTACTCGGTCATTATACAGTAGAACATCCTCACAGAGGGAGAAAACTTCAGGCACATTTAGGTTTTTGTTGTGAATTTTGTTTTTGATACTTTGGATGAATTCATCCTCTCGAGACTCCCTTTTTATGTCGGCCAAAGTAACTGGGAGTTCTCTAATTGTATTCGCAATCATATTTTCGATTTCATAATTCGTCCTTAGTGTAGCAATGGTGGAGTCTTCAAAAACTTCCGTATTTTCAGGAATGAGTCGCGATAAACTGTCCGCATGACAAATACTTTTAGATTTTAGGAATTCGATCTTAAAATTGTAATTCAAAAGAATCGTTCCCCAACGAAGTAATCTATTCGCCGTATAGACCGGTAAGCCTTTCTTGGAACCAAAAATTGTTATTAGAGGTTTATGGTCCGTTTGCAGTATAAACCGTCTTCCATGTAGGTATCGATGGTACTTAGTCACGGCGAATATTATACCTAGAGCTCTTTCTCTATTTGGGAATATTGTTTCTCTGATGGTAGTAAAGATCTAGATGTGTGTGCTATGGCTTTTCGCGAACCATCTGGCAGTTTGTGGAGAATGCAACCACCGATGCCGTATGGGCTTGCATCACTTGCGACTATGATGTCGAGATTAGGGTCGTAGTGGATGAGAGAGAGATCCGAAGTAAGTGTTTTCTTGATCTTCTCGAATGCATCTTGGCATTCAGGGGTCTACGCTTTATCCTTTTTTAAAAGTTCGTTGAGAGGTCCTCTCAAATTCTGCATGTTCTTAATGAAACCTTGGTAGAAGTTAGCAAGGCCGAGGAAGCTTTGTAACGATTGAACGTTAACTGGGGCCGGCATGTTTCTGATTGCATTGACTCTTTCTGGATCCGGCCGACGACCGTCTCTATTTATAATGTGACCTAGGTATTTGATCTCTGGTAAGAAAAAAATCACACTTTGCTTCCTTAACATTAAGCCCGTATTCTTGCAACTTCTTGAATACGTTTATTATATGGTTCTGGTGCTCTGCCGACGTTTTACTGGTCACCAGTATATCATCCAAATAGGCTGTTGCGTAGTCAAGGTCGCCCAGCATGGCGTCCATGACCTGCTGAAAGATTGCAGGCGCAACCTTGACCACAAAAGCCAGTCTGTTATATTTGTACAGACCTTTATGGGTGTTTATGCAGAGCAATTAAGAACTCTCTTCATCCACCTCTATCTGAAGGTATGCGTCTGAGAGGTCTATTTTGGAAAAGATTTTTCCGCCATTCAATTTGTTGAAGATTTCTTCAGGGCTTGGGAGGGGATAATGATGATCCTGCAAAGCATCGTTTAGCCCTGTGTAAAAATCTGCGAATACTCGTATTTGGTTGGACTTTTTTTTTGACATAGACCGTAGGTGCTGCCCATTCGCTAAAATCTGTTTTTGATAGAATACCCGCCTTGTCAAGTCTATCTAATTCTTTGTTGATCTGCTCTAGAACAGCGAAAGGGACATTTCGTTTCTTTTTGAAAACTGGTCTTGCACCGTCCTTCACCTTGAAGTTAGCTTTAAATTTAGAACATTTCCCAAGTCCGCCAGAAAAAAACCTGGGGAAATTGTTGTTCCTTTTTGGGATTTTCCGAATTGGACGTTGTACTTTTTATTTTTCGGCAAAAAGTGCTCATTGGGCAATCCCATAGATTGAATTTTTCTATCCAATCTGTTCCGAATAGGTTATCTGAATTTTCTAGTACGTAGGCTTTCAGCTTTTTGGTAACTCCATTTAGTGTTACTGTAAGGATCACCTGGCCTAAGATGTTAGTATTTTCGCCAGTTACGGATTTTTCTGTTTTATACCTCTTTAATAGTGTCGGCTTGTTTAACTTTCGCCAAATACGCCAGTTGATAATCGAGAGGTCAGAACCCGAATCAAGCTGGAATTTTATAGAGTTATTGAAAATATCAACAGTCACATATTTTCTTAAATTCCTATCGACTATGTTGTCTGATTGGGCTTGCCTAATTTTACTTTTGTGTTTCCTCGTCTTGTTGGCGTACCAGCACTGAGTTAAGTTATGACCATTTTTATTGCAATTTTTGCAATATGTTTTCTTCTTGAATGGACAGAATTTCATCCAATGCCATTTTCCACAATGGTAACATGGTCCGGGAGGTTTCTTTAGCCTATTCATATTTTGTTTATTGCGGGATTTAGAACATGAGATTTGCCTTTTGTCTTTTTGCGGGGAATAAGAGGTTGGGTTGCTTCTGATTTTTCTAATCTGAGCCACACCTGATTCCTCGATCGTTTGTGAGTCACACTTGACAGAAATTACTCTGACAATCCTCTGCTAATTTTTGGAGAGTCAATCCCTCTTCGTTTTCGAGTTTGGTAAGTACCTGACGTCTGACCTCGGCGTCTTCTACTGATACTAGACCTTGTGCGAATATTAAGCACTTAAAATCGTCGGCAGTCAGCTCGGCTAGTTTGAAATCATTACAGAGCTTGTTTACCGACGCTGCAAACGTTAGAAAAATCTTGCTGGTTGTCCTTGACTGTGTTCACGCATTTCCAACGTTTGTGGAGCAAGGTTATGTTAGGCCCGAATAGTTCATTTAGGAGCTTAATAGTCTCTGAGAAATTCAGGTCCGTAATGTTCTTGGGTAATATATAGTCTATGAACCTAACATGTTCGATAGCTTCCAGTTTCCTTAATAACAGACGTACCTTTTTCTCACTAGGCCATTGTTCACAATCTACATTGAAAATATCTTCATAACGCCGTAAAAAGCCTCGAATGTTTTGTCTTCCTCTGATACGTATTCGAATGTTTCAATCGAGTTGTAGATTGTACTCTGCGAAAATGTATCTTTTTCTGAGTTTTTAGAGCCGTTACATGAATTTACAAGTAATTCTTCAAGTTGTTTTCGCTGTAATTCTGTTTTCTGAAGCGTAAATTGTTGGAATTCTATTTGTTGTTTATGTAACTCCATAAACAATTGTTGCTGTCTTTCGTCTGATTTTTGTTGGTGGAGTTGCTGTCTTTCTTCGCTTTTTTATTGTTGAAGTTTCTGTTCTATTTGTCGGTCCGACTGTAATTTGAGGAATCTTTCTTCCAATTTCTGCTGTCTTTCATCTGATTTTTGTTGGTGGTCCATCTGGACCTTTAACATTTGGACAATTATCTTTTGGAATTCTTCCATATTTAGATAATATGTAGAAAAGTAATGAAAGAACACACAAAACAGAAAATAAATAAATAACAGCAATTACTATTGCTTTGAAAACCTGTGTACCAAGGGGAGGGTACACAAGAAAATCTAGTCAATTAATAAAATTAATAAGAACTACTTACTGGTTTAGATCTTTCGAGATACCGTTGTTCCGTTAATTTCAATGTGACCATTTAAATTTTCTCCACACTTATTATTTTTGTTTTTAGAAGTGTGGGGAGAAAAATATCAATTAGAAAGCAAAAAAAAAAAAATAAATACACTGGATTTTTTCCCCTTCTTTTGGGAGAATTTGCTTTGCATTTTTTTTAATAGAAAAAACTCACCTCAATCAATTTGAGGCGAGGGTAATTTTATACACGAGATTTGTAGGAATTCAAATCAAATTCATAAAATTTTTAAACACTGCTAAAATGCGCGACTTGGTGAATAGTTTTTTTGAACTTGAGTCAAACGTAGTACTTCGAGCTCTTGAGTTTGTCAGTTTGTTTTGTGCACAAGCTGGGTTTTTTGTAAGCAGTCGTTCTCGATACTTGGTTGCTCGTTTATTCTTTGCACAGACTTGAGTAAGCTTGAAAGCTAGCTCTGTATTGCGTTTCGTTCGCTGATGTAGTAATGCCAGCTCACATTCTAGTTCAACACTGATGTGGGAACCAGTGGGGTTAAACGAGTCCTCTGTCGCCACTGATGTGGGACTGGGACTTTGGGGTTTCGGTGTGGGTGCGTGTCTCGAATCCTCCGTCGCCACTGATGTGGACCCGAAGTAGGGGCCACGGAAGGAAAACACGGAACACGGGTTAGAGGTAAGAAAGATATATTAAACAGAAAAGTTACAAAAAATAGTGTAAGAGTAAGCAGATCTTACTATCCAGTGGTTTCCGATATTGGTATCGTACGCGGCTGCGCATTACTGGTGCTACTCCCATAATAATATAGTACTGGGAGAGTCCATGATGTAGGAAAGTATCGGTCTCACAACAATATATATATCATAAAATGGATAAATATAGGTAAATGTACGAGCGAGCTTTCGTTTACGAATACACACACACACACACACACACACACACACACACACACATATATATATATATATATATATATATATATATATATATATATATACACTCTAGAATGCAAGAAAAACAGCGCTCAATGTTAAATAACAGAGCTATTTAATATATATTAAGAAATATACATAATAACTTACCTTGATTGCACAACTCTGAGTTTCATGCCGACGCAGTTTTCAAGTGCTGATATTTTGGTGTTAACACTGTTTTTTTTTAATATTTCAGTTATCGCAAGATATTTTATTGTTGGGTGGATTATTATTATTGTTAAGTATTTAAATGAATTGTATTTTAATTTCGGATTTGAATTTATGCCCAGATTAACATTTAAGGTTGAATATAAGGTTGAAAATAAGAATAATAAATTCTAATTTAGAGAGTTGCTGCTATTATCAAAACGGACAAACAAGAAAAAACATCTGGAAATCAAGTTGGGTCGTTACTATATTTTTCATGAAAATCAATTAAGTAATTTCTAATAATATTATTATTAATATAAACAAACTTAATAAAAGTAGTGATATCAATAATAATAAAATATGCCATGATAAAATAACATAAAAATTAAAGTACTAATAAAAAGTATAATACATATAAATGAAAATAAAATAAAATAAGATAAAATAAAAGCTATATAAATAGGAACATATAAATATATAAATAAATAGAACAAATAAATAAATGAAATAAAATAATAAATGAAGAATGCAAATAAATAAGTAAATAAATAAACACCTCCCTAATAATTAGACTAAAGTTAAAAGAAACAGGCACAAAACAAAACAATAATGATAATGGTTATATATTAAAAGGGGAATGATAACATAATGTAAATAAAGTATTAGCAAAATATTTTCTAATGTTACTAATAGTTGTACAGTAAAGGTAACAAATAATATAGTAAAATATTAATAAAAATAATATATATATATATATATATATATATATATATATATATATATATATGTATAAACAAAAATTTTGTACTACAGAATTTAAATATGGCTTCGAAAATGACGAAACTCATTCTTTTAAAATGATCTTTTTAGTCCAATACTTCTTCAGAAATATTCGACAATAATCAAAACAGCGAAACTGAAAAAGGTAAACATGACGTTGGTAAATAAGGGGACACTATTAAAATACATTTTAAAAGATAAAATATTTTGGAAGGGACCAGATTCAATGCCAGATCTTCAATTATTATAATATGCCATATTTAGTAACAAAATAGTTTTACTATAAAAATATGGCAAGTTTGTTGTAAAAATTGACATCTCTCGAAGATTAAACTTTTATTCATATGAGCGCACTTTTGCTAAGAAATTAAGTTATCAGAAAATCAACGGAACAAGCCAATGAAATATTTTCTCCACAAATGTTTTGTTTAGTATATAATACACTAGCTTTTTCTAAATTAAGTCTAAGTAATTTTCACTGAGCCTTGTCACACTTAGTAAATCCACTAGTTTCAACATTATTTCATTATAAAAACATAACCATTATTATCCGTAAGTTGAGGGTAGCTGGGGCGAGTGATCACACTTTATAAAGTCTTTCTTTATAAAGCAAATGACATGCCAAAAATAAAAAAATGGATTTTGGAATTTTCAATAATCTAGAATGCTAAGGATATATTCTAGTATGGCATTATTAATCAGAGAAAATTTGGTGGCTCTAGTTTTGAATTAAACTGTATTTTAAAATAAGCATTGGGTAAATTTAGCCTAGCTTGATCCTGCTCAGAAAATATTCAATTTTGAAACTTCTTTCATGTTTAAAACAAAAGAGAATTAGAATTTCCAGTTGTTAATGCTTAATAAAGATGCATTAAAACATCTGTGCCTTTATGCTTGAAATATGCTTAATGTTTGGTCTAATCTAAGTCATTGTATGTTTCAGGTTAAAAGATCTGATCCTCGCTTTTTTTCTTAAAATATGCTCAATGTTTGGTCTAATCTAAATCTTTGTATGCTTCAGGCTAAAAGATCTGATCTTCGCTTCCTCTCTTAAATATGCTGAATGTTTTGGTTAATACGGTTCTTTTGATGCATATAAAGAAAACGATCTGAACCTTGAATCACTCTTAAAATAATGCTTATTTTTTTGCCTAATCAAAGTCCTGTTATGCTAATAAGCTTCAGGTTAAAAAATCTGTCCAACGATTCATCCTTAAAATATGCTTTTTTGAAAAATTATTCTAGTCTTGACATGTTTTTAAAGTCCAGGGTAAAAAAAAAAAAAAAACGTGACGCTTACTTCAGCCTTAAAATATACTTATTTTTTTTTATTTTTTACTAATCCGAGTTTTGTCATGCTTATAAGCTTCAGGCTAAACTAAGCTTAATTTTTGATTAATCCAAGTCTTGTCGTGATTATAATCTAATAACTAACAAATCCGATCCTAGCTTCATCCTCAAAATAAGTTTAATTTTTTTACTAATCCGAGTTTTGTCCTGCTTATAAAGTTCAGGTTAAAAAAATGTCATTCTAACTTCTTCCTTGAAATATGCTTAATTTTTCAAAACTAATCTGAGATTTATCATGCTTATAAGATCCATAGAATGATTAAGTATGTAATATCAGTTCCCCTTTATGCCAGTGAATTTTAGACAATTTCCTCGCGGATGAAGATATTGTTCTATACATGAAATATTGAGAATACCATGGACAGGGCATGTGAGAAATGAGTAAGTTTTAAGGAAAATGGAAACAAAAGTGATGCTTATACTTAGCATAAGAAAGAAACAGTTGAAATTGCTGGAACAGCGAAGATAGAAGGCTTGGAAAATTTGACACTCACAGAACACATTGAAGAAAAGAGAGAGAGAAACAGTGAGTAATCTACCTAACATTCCATGAAAAAAAGAGAAACATTGCCAAAAGCTAAAAATAATTGGAAGGGTGGAGAGCCATGATCAACCACGTTTTGAATGGACACAGCATATCCAAGAAGAAGCTTATAAAAATAAAACATTATAAAGTTGTTCTCATTACTTTTAAAAAAAAAAATAATGTAGTTACATCTCTTTTGGCTTTTGGTTTTTTTTTTCTTTTCCTTTAGTCTACTACGATTTCTTAGAATAACTTTTCTTAAAGATCCTTGTTTTAAGTATCTATTAAGTACTCGATGAATATATATTTTAAAAATTCTTATAGTGCCTTACCTATTTTACTAGAGTTGACTTATTATTAGATATTTTCCTACATCATTTCTTGCATTGTGAGTTCGATTCACACCGAGTTTCGTCCTGGGTAAGACGTTAAACTACATCTACGCCCTGGGTAAGATGATAAACTACGCCCAGCAGCAAGGCCTCTGATCAGGAGGTTTTGAGGAGCGTGGAACCACCTCTTAATTGCTGGTGTTCCCAGGTCCACCCTGACCCGGGGTGGTATCACCTGTTAGGGTCCCAGCTATGGGAAAATAGTTAATTATTACCAGCAATAGTTTTTTGAGAAAAATTATTACCAGCAATACAATTTTGAAGGAAAAATATTACCAGAAACAGATTTTTGACAAAACAAAATATTACCAGGAATAAAAATTTTTGTAGGCATTAAATGACCCATTGAGGTTGATATGCCGTAAAACAAAATAAACCAAACCAATCACACCGAGTTAAAAGATTATAACTATGTCAGGCTGAAGCTGGCCTGGTAGATATCAATTTGAGCTTCGCTCCAGAGTAATATGAGCCTTATCAATGTGTACATTAATTTCACGATCTTTCTTAGGTTACAAAATAGACTGCTCACCACAAGACTAATTTAACTCGGTTTTATAAGAGCCAAGAGAAAAAAAAAGATACGCGTGGTAGCAAAGGCGACGTGAGATTCTTAAAATATAATCTTTCCAAAATATAGCTCAATTAATTCTTATTTGTCAAAGTCGGCGAATTATCAGACGGTAGAATGATTCCTGTGTCTGCGAATTTCTAAGACGTCATTATCGTTGACTCTAGCTTAACCATACACCGTATTATTTCTGAAAGCAAAAATAAGCTAGCAACACAGCGTCTACATAGAATCCAAAATAAAAAAAAAAGAAACTGTCAATTATAAATAGGCCAAGATAATTACGAATATATGATCACTTGATAAAGAGAGCTGATTAAACATATGACATTTTCTAAATCTTTATATGTAACACTAGCTTTGTAAGCTTGTAGAATGCCATATTGCCATTTAGCTAATTCCTCTGTTATTTAGTAATTTAGCCCGTGCGTTATGCCCTGGCATTGCCTCAGATACATGAAGAACCATTCCGTTTTAATTGTGAGTTAATATAGAAGAAAAAAGATATATGTTTCGTGTTAGTGAGATAAAGAAAGCGTCTATATTAAGAAGAAAGAAAGAAAGAAAGGGAAGCGATAATGCTCTCTTGCATTCAACGTATGTTTCAGCGATATGGAAAACCTTATCGATTTTAAATCTTTTCAATAATATCGTGTTCAGACTTATGATTGCTATTGAAATGTAATGTAAAAGTTGTTAAGCTGAAATATTTAACGTTCCGAGGTGACAACTGATCATCATTTCATTGATTAATTTTTTATGCTTAATTTTTTTTTTTTACTAATCCGTGTTTTGTCATGTTTATAAGGTTCAAGCCCAAAAAAAAACACGACCCTCGCTTCATCCTTAAAATATGCATAATTTCTTTGAAAATCCGTATATTGTTATGCTTATAAGCTTCAGGCCAAAAAATCTCACCCTCGCCTTATCCTTAAAATTATTCTTAATTTTTTGAGTAATCCGATTCTAGTCTTGCTTATATGGTTCAAGCTAAAAAAAAAAATCTGATCCTCGCTTAATCCTTAAAATAGTTTAAATTTTTGACTAATCCGTGTCTAGTCATGCTTATAAGATTCAGGTTAAAAATGATTCTCGCTTCATCCTAAAGATATGACAAATGTTTTGACTAATACGAGTTTTGTCATACTTATAAGATTCAGTCTAAAAATTCTGATCCTCGCTTCCTACTTAAAATATACTTAATTCTTTTACTAATCCGTGTTTGGTCATGCTTATAAGATTCGGGCTGTTTCATTCACCAGTAAAAGGATGAGCCGGAAATGCGATTTGCAGGTCGGGAACACTAGAATCAAGCAGAAGCAGAAGTTTATATATCTGGGAAGCGGTTTGACAGAGAACGGTAAGTGCGACACTGAGATCTGTAGACGTATTGGGATGGCCAAGGACGCATTCCAGAAACTGGGCAGGGTATTGCGAGACAGGAGGATTTCTATGTTAATAAAGGAAAGAATAATGAGCTGTTACGTAACATCTGTCCTTCTTTACGGCAGCGAATGTTGGACGATCTCCTCAAAGATGAAGAAGAGACTCGAGGCGACGGAGATGTGGTTCTACAGAAGGACCGAGTGTGTGAGCAACGATGAAATCTAAAAGAGGATGCCAACAAGGAGGAGGCTTGTATCAAGAAGAGGCAGCTGAGGTTTCTGGGACACATAATGAGGAAGTAGAGCCTGGAGAATCTGATACTCACGGGTCGAATAGAGGGAAAGAGAGACAAAGGAAAACAATGCCTGATATACCTAGCGGGCTTGAGCAAGTGGATGACAGAACGTGATCAGGGGAAGATGGCAGAGGGAAGGAACTTTTTAAGAGCTGCGAGGTATAGAGGGGAGGGTGGAGAGACATGATCGCCCACGTCTTGAAAGGACATGGCACATAAAAAGAAAGAAAAAGTAAGCATGCATAATAATAATAAGAAGAAGAAGAAAGATGGAAAGAAAGAAAGAAAGGGAAGCTGTAATTTTATCATGCGTTTAGTGAAATGGAACGCATTGTCAATTTTTAAGGTTTTCACTTATAAACACTTACTTCTTTATATAAATACATGTGGTCAGTATTGCAATATATTATTATAGTTAAGTGCAAATATCCAACGTCCTGAAGTGATTTTGTATCTCAGCGTAAACCCAGTATATATTGGGGTTTAACACAAATCAATTCCTCTTTGATCAAACGTTCCTGGTTGACATTTAATTTGTTTTCGATTTTTGATATTTTCATGGCGTAAATTCCATACAATATCTATCTATCTATCTATCTATCTATCTATCTATCTATCTATCTATCTATCTATCTATCTATCTATATGTGTATGTATGCCCTCGTCTGGGAAACCAGAAATATTTGTAAGACAACTGTTCAGATTCACTCTGCGCGGTCTTCCCAATCCTGTTATCATTCTGCTTGTTCTCTTTTCCGTAAAAAGTCAGCACGCACATTACGCCTTGTAATAGCTTTGTATATCATCAATGGACAGAGTAAATCCCTAACCGTTTTGTTTACTTTCGGCTAACCCCGTTCTGTGTCACGGTCATTAAAACCTGTTGAAGCTGTATTTAAAACAAATAATCATTTCACCCCCAAGCAAGGCAATAACGCCACTAGGATGCAAGAAGTTACTGAGTGTTAGAGAATATGAGAAAAAACTACTATTAGGGAGAAAGGGCAATAAAAGAAGAAGAATGAAAAAAGATAGCAGATAACGATTGACTTTGCATTTCAATTTTCGAAGATCAAAATTGATTGGGAAGCAAGAAGCCGGAAGAGAGTTCCACAAGCTAGAAGTGCGAGAGAAGAAACTGTTAGCATAGAACTTATAGTTATATCTAGTCATTTCAATTGTAAGATGATGAGACCTCGCCGCCCATCGAATATTGCGCTTAAATTCATAAATCTAGATAGCATAGAGGAAAGTTTGTCTGAACAGTTATCATGAAAGTATGTATCGAAAAGGTGCAGAGAGGCTACGTTACGGCGGTGGGAAAGTGACTGAAAACGAGATGACAGATCAGGATCAATAACATTGCAGATTCTGTATAAATGTGTTGCCTGAAATATCGGCAAAAAAACCCCAACAAGTCCTGAATTATGCATAGCTATTTATTCCATGGTTTCAGTGCTGGGATTTACAGCACATTCAATAGAAAATGATACCAGCCATAGCGACTCAGACGAATTAGGGTTAGACATGGTCAGCACCACCGATAGACAAACCAAAGTCAATGCGACGGTAAACAACCAAAATACCAAGAAGTATACCCATAAAAATAGACAATAGAAAACCTAGTCAATTGTGAATATTTTTATTTGTACCCTCTTACTTCTTTAAATAGTGACCTGCATTCATACTTAGCATTATTACATTAATACTGTATTAAAGTTACGAAGCTCAATTATTAAACAATTCTATAGGGGAATACCATGGGTATTTTAGAGTTGTGGAATGAAGAGTTTATCCAAACATTCATTTTAAGAATATTTATTCATCAGAAAATTCAAATAGGAAAACCGTGAGAATTTCACGTTTAATAATGGTTAATTTTCTTTTTGCTTGTATAATTTCACCCCAAGCAAGGCAATAATGCTACTGAAACGAAATATGTTACTTGGAGTGAAAGAGAATGAAAAGAATTTAGTGAGGAGAAAAGACAATAAAAGAATAGAATTCAGCAAGACAGAAGATGGCGATTGACGTCACATTTAATTTTTTGAAGATTGTCATGACAAATTGGAGATTCCAAAATCAAACCTGGTGCAACAGTTTAGATATCTGTGAAGCGTATTAACAGAGGACGGAAAGTGCGACTCGGAAATCCGAAGGCGCATTGGCATAGCGAAAGATGCCTTCCAAAAGCCGAGCAAAGTATTAAGACACGGAAAAGATATTGTTAGAAACAAAGTACTGAACTATTACGTATTATGTCCTCCTCTATGACAGTGAATGCTGAACAATCTCCTCGCAGATGAAGAAGACACTTGAAGCAACAGAAATATACTTCCACAGAAGGATTCTGAGAATACCATTGGCCGAACATGTGAACAATGACAAAGTTCTAGAGACAATGACAACAAAGGAAGAAACAGTTGAAGTTTCTGGGGCATCTAATGAGGAAAGTGTTGTGGTAGGATCCACCTAATTTGCATAGTGGAGTACCGACGATATAAATATGGTTGGTACCGGAAGACATGGAGGCAAATCAAGAGATCCAACTAGAGACTCTGCCCGACTGCGACTTAGTCAACACATTCTCCAGGAACGGTCTTCCCAGGAATATACAAAAGACTATATGTAAATATTGTGTACACTTTCTTGTTTCAATACATTTTTATTCTAACTACATTTTGTGTTTGCATTATTATTCCATGCATTAGTCAAGTTTCAACAGAAAGAAAGGTTGATAATGTGATACTCACAGGGTAGACAGAAAATAAAAGAGTCAGAAGAAAACAACGCACACCCTATCTGAGCGAATTGATGGCGGAGCAGGGTTTGGAGGAGTTGGCAAAAAACGACAAAATTTATTAAGAAAATGAATTGTAGAGATCAATACTCGCCAACGTCTTGAATAGGGACACCTCATAGAAGAAGAAAGTGTCAGGGAAGCAGGAAACTGGAAGAAAGTTCTACAGGGGAGAAGTACGAGAAAATAAGTTATTAGAATATAATTTATAGTTATATCTAGCTGAGTCAACAGTAAAGCGATAACACCCAGTTTCCTTCAAGTTGCTTGCATTTCTCCACACAGGAGACGTCTCAGTAAGGATTTATCAATAATAGTAATAAAAAGAAGGAATATCTCTGTCGAGAAGATGGTGTCGCGTAAGAAGCACTTTTATGTGATGTAAAAAAAAAAGAAGAAATTATCATCGTGTCCAAATTTTCTGAATGAGCACCAGAGCTTAGTGGGTAGAAGATAAGAGGAGCTGACTTTTCTAATGTTTCTGATTTGTCTTTCGAAAGATTCAATCGGAAGTCGAATGCGACGACGGAGAAGGAATAGCGTGTCATTGAAGAGGTTTCGCTTCTAAAAAAAAGAAAAAGAAGAAGTATGTAAGCCGATGTCTGTCTGCAGAAAACGTTTGATTGCATCTTCCAGGGCCTCGAAACAGTTTGCAAACTGCATTTGCCATATCTTGTTTCTTTTTATACTCGCCAAGAGATCGGTTCCTACGAATATGCGATCGAATGCGTCTACACATGCGTGCTTCGCGCTGTTCAAAAGTATAAAAGCTATCACACAGTGTCAGCAGCTAAGAAGTTTCTCTTGTAAACAAATTTCACATCTAACTTGTTTGTCTGCTGAAAATATCAAATTTACTGGAAAATAGATTCAGTCTAATTACGGAAGGAGTTACAAAAACAACATCAAAGGATCTTATACTATTTTCCTGTTTCCCAAGGGTTGTTGCCAAACAAAAAAGGGAAATTAATCTTCACGATAAAGATGCCCATTTCAACTTCATTTTAGTTGTGCCTGTGATTTTGCATGTGCGGATGTATATTTTAATTCAATAACAGACTTTAAAATATTAAAATTAAAAAAAAAACGATTAAAAAATTATTATATTTATTAGACAATAATTCCCGAAAAGTTCAATAAGACCCTTATAATTATCTGACATTTAGATATTTAAAACTTAACATTTTTTCTTGTCTGCAACCATATTATTTGCTTATCCCAGGGTAGAGGTTGTCTGGACTTAGCTGAATTGAAGTATATTATTCTAATGTCTTATTTCAAATCTAGTCAAACTGTGAGTGTGTATGTTTGCGTTCCTGTATTTGTATATACATTAAATGGTACAGGCACATGTAAGCCACTCATACGCAATACAAGCATGCGCGTATATATTACGTGAGGGTATGTCAGGTTACACACAGCGTATGACGGACAGAGAATCATTCCTTTTTTATTATATAGATTTGATGCTTTACAAATGATTACTCAAACTCCGCTGCAATAAATGTTAACCTATCCAATCAAAATTATTGTTCATCTTCAGGCTCAGTATTTCAAACAATTATTGATTAAACCCATAGAAATGCAGACTTTCCACACTATTCACAGAAAAGATTAGGAAGGCAAAACCATCAATACTGGACAGAGCGACACCAACTACTAGAAAAAACAGATTTTTCTGAAAAATTGTTTTAAGAGAAAGATTAGACAAATTATAACCGACTGGCTGTAACTGAATGCCAAATGTTTCCTCATAAGGAAACGGTTAATATTACTATTACCATTCATATATACTCCTGACGGCAGTTCAGATGAACACTTTCTTTACGTACATGCATATATATATATAATATGGTGGACTCTCCCGTCGTATTCGACGCATGAGGATCAAGTTCAAGCTGAGTGCTAGACACCATTTGATTTGATTAATATTGATGAAGGCTTTGTGTAGAACCAACCACACTTTTTGAAGGGCCGAATACAGAGACCTGGTGCACTTCGAACCACAAGGTCCCCAAACGACCCTCTGCGAGTTTTGAATTCACAGACCAGTTGCTATCCAAGACTATAGAACCCAGTCTGTCCTGCTATTTACCCATAGCTGGAGGGAGAAGAAGAGGATTAATACCTTTCCCAAGGCTATTGGCACGTGAGTGAATGTAATGGATTCGGCTGGAATTCGAATTCGGCTCTCCGATTCCTCAATCCGAGCCGCTATCCACTACTCCGTGCCTCCCTCCCTCTCTCACTCCCTATATATATATATATATATATATATATATATATATATATATATATATATATATATTTATATATATATATATGCATGTATGTGTATATATCTTTCTTGTAGATGGGGCTGTATAGCCCAGGAAGGCAGTCCATATAGGGGAAGGAAAACCTTGATTTTAAACCTCCGCTGCGTTACGGTCATATCTAGAATACGGAAAAGGCTATGGGAGTAAATCCAGACAGAAAGCCCGCAGTGAAGCCCCAAAGACAGATGGCTGTCAACATTGGCAACTTTCCGGCAACTCCTGCAGCCGAGCTGTCCCCAACTGTAATTCCCTATATTTCATTTGTTCTTGTCGGTTTTGGACGAGAGTGGGACAATGTAGTCTGGGCAGGCACGGCCTTCATAAATATCATCGCCCAGGCCTGCGCCCTGGAGTGATCACTCCAGTTTAACCTTCAAAGTACTGGATTTTGGCCAGGCAGAGAGCTACCTTTTCTCATGAGATAGACGGATTACTACTACTACTACTACTACTACTACTACACACACACATATATATATATAGAGAGAGATAGATAGATAAATTGGGACCTTATGAGTAATGGGTGAACGAAGAAACAGTTTTTTTTCCATATTTTCTTTTTATTAATGTTTGAAGTACTCATAATCCTGACACAATTCGTTTATAAAATACCACACACACACACACACACACGCGCGCGCGCGCGCGCGCACGCGCACACACACACACACACACACACACACACACACACACACACACGATGTGCATATTTTTATCTTCTTATATATGTCGTATCCCTGTGGTGTAATGGTTAGCAAGCTTGTCTCGCTAGAACAATTACGACTGAGTAGTGAGTTCGATCCTCACTGAGTGCCCCCTACTTTCGGACTTGTGCCACATCTAAGCTACGCTTTTAAAATAACTATATGTGTCGTATACCTTCAAGAGATGAGCGATCATTGCTCTCCACGACTTCCTATCTCTTGTAGCTCTTAGTAATATTTGTCTAGTCGCCATTTCACCTGCTCCCGTTCCGCCATCCATTCACACAAGCTGGATAGATAGTTGGCCGGTAGACTTCCTCTGTCACTTTTGCCTTGGATATATCTTGTGCGTGTCAAATTCTCCAAAACTACTTCCTCATGATATGTCCAAGTAATTTAAACTGTCTCTTTCTAATTCGAAATATAGATGTCCTTTATTGTTTTCATTTTTCTTAAGACTTCTTGAATGTTCACAAGGTTCGTCCATTTACAATTTCTAAAATGAGTTTGTTCTATCTCTATCTATAAAAGTCAGGATGTGTGTGTGTGTGTGTGTGTGTGTGTGTGTGTGTGTGTGTGTGTGTGTGTAACGAATGCACGGCCACAATCTTTGACGGATTTGCACCAACATTTACATGCACATGCTCCAAGTTAGTGGAAGAGCCAAGACTGACTTTGCATTTCCCAACTCCCATCGATTGTGGAAATAATCGATTTTTTCATGCTTCTACTGCAGTTTTCATGTAGTTTGCGGCCATTTTCTACTGGCCAGAAGAGAGCCTATAGCTGGCTGCCACGAATAGGCAGGAAGATTCTATTGGCCAGCGTGAGAGCCAACAGCTGACTGACACGAATATTAACTAGCATGCTAGCATGCAAAAAAAAAAAATCGATAGCTGCATTCGTCACAAGTGGGAAAAAGTTAAATCTGCATGGCACTTTACTCCAATTGGCTCATTCGCTTGCTTAAACTCAACGTTGAGTCTGATTCCGGAGAACTGGGTTGGGTGTGAAAAAGTATTTGTTGTTAACATTCTTTTTTTATTCGGTTTTTCCAGCTACGAGTCCTTTTTTAAATCCGATCGTTTTGTGTTCATTTTGTTTAGTTCTTTTTTCGTAACAGATTTAATGTTTAGTATAGAGCTTAGAAAAAATTCGCAGTGTGAGATAGGCAAGAAGTAAGGCATGTAGCAACATCATCACGGCAAAGGGCACTCCTTTAAAGGCAAGGAAGGGCAACAATATTTTTAAGTCATGTGATAGCGATTGCTGTATGAGTCGTACGATTTTTTAATCAAGCACGGGCAACGCCGGGTCATGCTGCTAGTGTGATAATAAGAATTTCGTTTTAAGCTTAACATTCTTTTACCGTTTTTGGTAAGCAACAAAACATTTTACTATATATATTGTTAGTAGGATACTATTATGGTAATGGTAATTTTTGATTGAATGTCTGGAATGAGGAGTTATCATTATTTACATTATTTCAGTCTATTCTCCTCAACTTTGTCGTTGTTGCCACAACGTTTCGGCCATTGTGTCTTCCAGTCTTCCCCAGGTCTATATCTATCTAGGTAAGCTACAGAGAATTCTGAATTGAACCCTTTATTTAATCTACGGAGATAGACTGTTCTCGCTCCATTGCTTATGTCTACGGATATCATCTAGTGTTTATTAGTACAAATATAGATTCTATGGTCATGCCCATTCTCTACAGACAGCGTATTGTAAACAAAACAGTCAAAGGTCTCCGGAACATGAGGAATTAATCATGTCTACTTCTTATCGGCGGGAAGTGGATAGGGTTGGATATCTTGGTTTTGCTCAATTTTACTGAATCCTGTTTAGTTAAATCTGTGTTCGATTCTCCTTGGAAATGTTCTTCGTTTCATTTTATTATTTTAAAACATGGATTTTAGCGCGTTTCGTTTTTTAATTTTCATCTCAAGCATTCAACTTACTCTTCTGAGAATGTTAACGATTATTATCCAATTCGTAGTCTCTCCAATTCACCATCCTGTAATTTCATGCATTTAAACAGCGCACTGTCATAAGTATATGAATCCGTCTCTTCTCCTCCACTAGCCATGGGTAAATAGCAGGACAGACTGGGCTCTATAGGCTTAGTTGGCGACCAGTCTATGTGAAAGAAAAAGTCTGACTTCAAACCGGTTATTTTAGCCAAAACAGGTTACTGCTGCTATCGTTTCAGTACATGTCTTGTCCCTAAGAATTTAGTTACGAGACTTGTGAAGGTTGCTAGGATACTGAAACTATTTAACTCATTAGCGTTAGAAAAAGCGTTAGTTATACTCCCATCAACGTGAACATTCCCATTAGTCAGAAAAATAGATTAGACAACAAAAGCTGACATTTTAGGAAGATTTAGACAGTAATTTCGTTATTACTGTTATTATTATTATTATTATTATTATTGAATAAAAAAAAACTCTGCAGAAAGTCCCGCTGGCTCAAAATAAGCGAGTGAATGAATAAAAAAAACAAAAAAAAAACAACAATAAAAAACAAAACAAAAAAAAACAAAAAAAACCCCGAAAACAAAACACGCAACCTTCAATTTTAGTCGATTCATTTAAATCCAGTCTGACTCCAAACATTTGGCATATGGTGGATGTTTTACATTTGGGAACGATGCTGCTCATAAATGATTTTTTAAAAAAAAATGCAATTATTGATAATTATTTAGAAATCCGGTAAAAGGTCAACCAATAGGATCAACTAATAATGTAGGCGTATAAGCGAAAATCATAATGATATCTTATATATAAAGTACAGTGTATGTATGTGTGTTTGTGCGTGTGTGTGTCCAAGCAACTCCTCCGCTCCCATTGGTCCGATTTCAAAAACCCAAGAAAAGTTAGCCGGAGAGTATGATTTTCTTTGAGCTTAGATTCAGGGTTGGCAGATTATGTGAGGTTAAAATATATATTAATATATTATACTAGCCATTATCGTTGCTTTCATGGTTCAAGGGGAGTAACTCTTATTTTCCTTTTGTATGCAAAATTTCAGCTAGCTTAAAATTTTAAGCTAGCTTAAAAGCCGCCCTATCCATCATCACAATAACTAGGGAAGTATAGATGCGATAGTCATCAATAAACTACAGAAAAACTCAAAATCGATCGCTGCATTTCAGTATTGAATTAATGTTTAAGCTTACATTTTAAAAGTTCAACGATAATTCTTTTGCTGCCACTGTTTCCGTACAAACAATTATTCTTATTTCATGGATGACAGAACAGGGGACAATTTATAAGATAAAATTAATATAGTGTAAAGATGCGAAAATAGAATTTAGAATTAGTTATACATTCAACATTTGAAGAGTTAGAGAAACATAATAGGTAATTAAGTAAAACCTATATTAGGGAATCTATATGAATAAATGCGAAATTGGAGCTCAATTCTCCCAAGAATTCTGAGATTAAAAAGCCCCACCTCTACTTTATAGTAATTTACGCAAGTATTTACTCTGTCCCCAACACTAGGACGAGATGTAACACAAGGTCTATTTTTAGGTAGGGACCCGAGCGCGTACGTCCGGGACAGGAACAAAAAATTCCCTCAGCCCCCGCAACCGTCGGTTGCGCTGGCCTCGGTGCGAGCACCGATTCCTCTCCTTCTAGTGCAATGGGAGGGCGCGGTCTCGGGCAGCTGTTCCCCAGGGCTGGGTACCTCTTCAGTATTATTTTCCTCAGTTGCCCTTCTGTCCTTTGACAGAGAAGCCCCTGAGCGCACTCTGCCCAAAGACAGAGACGCAACTGAGAAATGATAAGTAAATGTGAAACTATTCCAAAAGAGTAATTTACGCACAAAAAGCTCAATATCTGTATTTTATATTATCTACTTTTAGGCAATATAACTCTTCATGCTTAACTAATTTGGCTATAGATTTTTAAAAAGTATATTTCATTAATTAACTGTCCTTCATTTCTGTTCTTTTTATTCGAAGATTTGATTTTCACATCAAAAATAGATATGTTTAGGAATATCGTCTTATATAGTGTAAAAAAGTGTTTGAAATTTTCCTTTTATTTGGCCTTCAACAAGTTGGCATCTATTTGTAAAACTTTCCTTAACTATAACAAGTCAATTTATGAATGAAATGTTTATTTAAAATTTTTGTTTCAAAGATTTCAAAATAGTGAATATATCTTACTTTGCGAAGCAATAGTGAGCAGACGAAGCCTGCTAGTCTCTGATATAACATTCAACAAGAGAAATTATTTAAAATGAAAATCTAATGGTGAAAGCATCGCATAAACGTATTTCATTCAAATAGAATGAAGTCAGATGTATAGATACGTCAATTAATAGTCGACTGTTCAACAGCCACAGAGCCACCCTATGGTTTATATTACAATGATGCTTAATTAGAGTTTCTGGGAGAGACCGGAGTGTTCAACAAGGTTAGTGCGCTCAAAAAACAGTTTCACAGCTATTGTCGGCTTCCGAACTGTTCACTCTACTCAATTTAACTAAAAAAATGCTTAGGTCAGCAGGTGGTACGGTTTTCAGGCACCTTTCAATGGTGCCACACGCTTATATCACCTCCCCAGGCCGATAAAATCAAGAAGTCACCTCCCATGAGATGGAAACGGGAGTCTAATGGCCGGAAATCGTACGTTCTAACCACACAGGCATGCGCCCTTCCTCATTTATTCAGCGCATGTTGTGCCGCTGTGTTCACCATATCCCTCTGTTGTAGTTGTGGTTCATGATGACATTCAAATCAAAATAGTGCAATGGCTTGCCGAGTTCTTTTGTATCAGGGATGTTGATGCTATCCCGTCCCTCGTCGCAAAAGTTCCTCCACCCACTGGTAAAGCCGTTGACCGTTGAGGTACTGCTTTTACCTATATTAATCATATTTAAACATATCAAATTAATATGCTTTTGTGTGTGTGTTTTTTTTTGCATCGTATAATCACTTGTGATAAAAAGTGAATCATACGTAATAATCAATATTCCGCCCAATGGCTGCATGCGGAGGAGAAGTCGAAACATCATACGATTCTGAGTTCACAGCTTTTGTGGATTATACCGAGCATTTGATAGGGCCGTGGGTTCTGGTGCAATGGCTTGCTGGCTCTTCTTCCCCGGGAATGTTAAGTTTATCCCGTCCCTCATCTCAGAAATACCTCTGCCTACTAGTAAAGTCGTTGACCTCTGTGGTACAGCTCTTACCTATATTAATCATGTTTAAACATATCAAATTAAATTGATTTTTGCTGATACGTCTCGTGATCATGCTGCAATAAAAGACAGAATACTTAATGGCATTCGACCTATTCCCTGAGCTCTTCACTTGTAGGTTATTATTTATAAATATTACAAATATGTTATGAAAATAACACTGACATACTAAAGAGTAAATTTATCCAATAAAATCGCCATTGGCTTCAGCTACAGACTCCAGACGACTTCCGAATCTCCTGCAACTCTTCTGGATGGTCTTCTTGTTAAAGCTGATGAATACTACCATAATCCTTGCCTTCGATTCATCTTGGTTGTTAAAAGGAGTCTTGTTGGTCTCTCGCTCAACTGCGCCCCACACATAATAATCAAGAGGGTTGAAGTCTTAGGAGCTAGGTTGCTAGATGTAAGGGGTGATGTGGTCGCAGAAATTGTCTGGCAGCCATAACTGGGTTCTCCTGCTTGTGTGGCACGGTGCAGAGTCCCATTGCCAAACATAGGGCCTTCCAGCAGCCATCCTCTTGACCCAGGGCAACACTATCTCATCAAGGCACTTGATGTAGGCCTCTGTGTTGAGTCCGAGGCCCTCATTAACATATTACGGAGTTCTTTTCTTATCTTATCAAAACGATCAGAGTGAGGTTTCCGAGTTGCCGTACCTTCGTAATCATCATTAGACTCATCTAGCTCTTTCCAAATCCTCTTCACTGTCCTCAGATTGACATCCAAACACTCTAAAATGTTTGTATTGGAGCTCCCGGCGTGAATGCAAAGCAGCACAGTATGCCGTTTCCGAATCTCTGGCGGAGTGAATTGTGTCATGGGGCACTTTTTTCTCACAGACGGTGCCCAACTGACCCTACTATACCATGCAAAACAAAAACAAACAACGCGCATGCGCGAAATTAAAAAAAAAAAAAAAAAAAAATGGCGACAATTTACCCATCGCACCCTGTATACCACTACTTTACAAGCCTAAACTTTTCTCATAATGAAGAAGATGAAAACGCTTTCAATAAACTCATCGACTCTTTGTATGTGTTGCGGTCTTGTTGGGGCCAGAAATAAAGACACAAAGAGAGGAATTGTGTTAAACAAATCTATTAACAGAAACAGTAATATGAACATATACAAACGAGAATACTACAGCAAGAATGTTCTGTCCGACTGTCAGAGCTAACTGCTGGAAACTTCCCTCTCCAAAAGGCATTAACTGTTCCTATTTATAGTTGGGAGAGTCCATGCGTGCGTGGGTAAATTGCCATAACAGTATAAAATATTCTTTAGGTAATAAAGTGGCAGCTTTGCTGTCACGTTGGTTTAAATGAACAAGGACAGAGGAATATTTTTATGGAAAAAGTATTTGTTATCAGCTCATTTTAACTGCATTTTATTTAGTATTTTAGCCAATATAATGTAACCAAAAAGTCCTTGCTATTTTTTACGTCGTGTGGGAAGAAGTGGTCACTGATACGCAAATGAGTGCGTCACGTGCCGCAAAAGCGGTGGCATGGGGGCATTGCTACTAGCAAGTGCAAACGCCCACACGTCAGTCATAGTTCGAGTAGCGGCGAGGAAACATGTCAGTGTCTAAGCAACTCGTTAGGGGTTGTCTGCTTTATGACTTTAAGGTGGGCTTGTCGGCAGCCGCATCAAGTCGCCGAATACGTCAAGCCGTTGGCGATAATGCTGCGAGTGAATGTACCGCCAGACATCGTTTCCAGAAGTTCAGGCCGAGAGATCTGTTCCTTTCTAATGAACCCCACAGTGGTCGGCCACAGATCCTGGATGATGACGTCCTGAAGCCGGATATAGAGGAGGACAACTGTCAAACCTGTGGTGAGCTTGCTGAATGCTTCCAGGTTTCTGATGAAATAGATTTTACCTGCACTGTATATGAATGGACGTAAGAGAAAGAGGTAGTAAGTGAAGATTATGAGGATAAGGAGGATGTATAACGATTGACCTTGGACTTGATGAAATCAATATTGTAGTGTACAGGGAAGCATCCAAGCAGGAGCCTGTTTCATAAAAACAGGGGAAAAAACGCTTTTTGGAATTAAGTTTTCATGGTGAAGTGATCCTTATGAATGGAGTAGGTAGGAAATGAAAATTAATTCGATTTTGTGATCGTAATATACGGTGGAGTAATGGATAGCGGTCGGATTGTGGAATCAGAGAGCCGAGTTCGAATTCCAGTCGAATCCATTACATTCACTTACATGCTAATACCCTTGGGAAAGGTATCAATCCTCTTCTTCTCCCTCCAGCTATGGGTAAATAACAGGACAGATCGGGTTCTATAGCCTTGGATGGCAACTGGTCTACCGCAGAAAGAAATGGCAACTTACTGCGGGAAAGAAATCTGCCTCGTCAGTCATCTATCAAAAGATACATGATCACCTAAGCGTGTATCACGCATGGCCCATAACTGAATATGACGGGTCTAATCTGTAAAGATTTGAACTGATACAACCAAAGAATAGAGTTAATTTGTTTTGTTGAAGTTTTTTTGTTGTATCGTTTTGTGATAATCGTGTTAGTGGCTTTTAGCTTTTTGTATTAAGTGGCGAGTTTAATTTGTTTGTATTTGTCATTAGGTAATACGTATCTGTATACTAGGTTTCTTATAAGTTGTTCGTCTAAAGGGATAGAGGGATGTGGAGAGCCATGATTGCCTACGTCCAGAAAGGACACGGCATGTAGAAAGAAAAGACTTCAGGCATGGACAACCTTTTTCGTGCAGTGGGCTGCATGAATTATAACTCATCATAAAGCTGGACACACTACTAAAAAGATATAAATCAAGTTTTCGTTGCAGGTGCCTGAGTCGGTTTTACTACAGAAGACCAGACGTGTAAGTGCGTGTCATTCTTCGATCTCGAGAAACCTTGAAACTGCGCCCAAAGAGTTATTCCTCAGCTGTTGATACGGGTGCAGCATCTGTTATGGCTATACAGGCCCACACGGGAGTGACAGTCTCGATTGCAAGGAATGCATGTGAAGATGCTCTCCTCAATGTCGCCGTGCCTTTTTTTATTTTCGCCGAACACCAGTTATACAATCAAATGTTGACGGTATTCTGTTGTATGTGTGTGTGTATATATATATATATTGATACATTTTAAATTGCATGTTTATGTAATGCACGCTGTTGACATCTTAAGTGCCCTGTTCGTGCCAGAATATGTAGGTTCCTTGCTGGGCTAAAGAGCCACATTCATTCAGCACATCAGTAGATATTCTCCAAAAAGATATGTAGTAATGGCCGTACTCGGACACGAGTTGGCAAACACTATATATATATATATATATAGGATTTTATTATGTAACAAGTATATATATATATATATATATATATATATATATATATATATATATATGTTTCAGATTTAGACCAGTATCAACTCATATCCATGTGTGTAGAACCAACCTGTGGTTTATACTGCAACTATGCTGAGCAGACCTTAGTTACAGTTTCTGGGAAAGAGCATGTTATCTAGTGTGATCAACAATTTGAACAAAGCCATCACGCTCAAGCCCTCGGCCAAGATGACATGCGGCTACGTGCTAGCACAGCTATCGACGGCATTCAAGAGTTCCGTCTATCCAATTTCACTCACAAGGCTTGGGTCAATCCGTGATATGGTTTTCAGGCACTTTCCAAAGGTGCCGCACGCTGGGATATATATATATATATATATATATACAGTCAACGACGAAATTATTCGTACACCCATCAATTTTTTTATATTTATATTCATTTCTTAGAATCTAATCTCCATATGCCAGGAAAACTCAATTTTCAGAACAATAGTTCAAACACACCAAATTTAGCAGGCGAATTATGCAAGATAGAAAAAGACAAAATCATTTGTACAGTAGAAAATATCCTTTTAAATTGATTGATTCGTGTATGTATACGTAATTATTTTATCAGTGAAGCCTTCTAGACCATTTTTTTCTGTATAATATTTGTAATAATTCCATCGAAGAGCATCACGTGGTGCATATAGTGTCACCAATTGTTATTCTTACGTTAACAACACGATGGAAGACAAAGGAGCTTGGCGTTGACTTGTCCGTTAATTTGAAGTACTTGTTTTCGTCGCCTAAAAACACCCAGTACAGTACAAAATTATTGTAAATAAAGTATATATGTATGTGTATTTTATTTTTAAGTTACTATATATTAACTTAAAATAAATGACACACACAGAGATAGAGAGAGAGAGGGAGATGCTGTATATGTTACGTTTTAAATTTGCCTTTAAATAAAGATTGAAAGGTTTTAAAGTTTAACCTTTAAACATTACTGTGATTGTCTAAAAATCAGTATAAAATGTACAAGAGACGATGCAAGTGTGTACAGGACGGGCGCTCAAATAAACAACAGCGGCTGTTCCCGGAACTACCAAGTATCTGTCTGTTGATTGCGCCAGTAAACAACAGCGGTCAATTCTGGAACTAACGGACTTTGCTCGTTACGCCTGGGCGTTTTTAGTTCCAGCCAGACACTACCATTTCTACGGATTTTATCTGTTAAACTCGGAGTCCATTGATTCTGGGACCGTTAATTCGAGGTTTTACTGTATATATATAAAGATGTAATGTATATTTTTAATTGCAGCTACACCAGTATTATTGAAGACCACAGACAAAATTTATTTTGATATTTTTTAGGTTATTTTTTTTCATTTTTGTATAATAAGGAATATTTAATTCCATAGTCTGTAAAAATGGTCCGTACGTATATATTTATGTGCTTTCAATCATCGTTTGTCGTTTTCAAAAACGCAATATGTCATACTTTTGAAATTCAACCAACTTCGATATATTTTTTCTTCAAGAGGAGGTTTGGCATTTAGACCATGATAATCTACATCATACATCATATTTCAAAAGCAAACAAAAGCTAATCAAGCTGTATTCATCCAATTTTTATTGCAGGAAAAATGAAACCGAGAAAAAAAATCTATCGCGATTGCTGGATCCTACCAAAGCTAATCTGACACCCGAAGCTGTGAATGAAGAATTTAAGTTCTCCAGTGAATCAGATGCAAGAAAAAACAGGTAAGCCAACTGCATCGATTTGTATAGATTAGAAATTACATATTCAAATAGTGTAACGGGTATCGGAGCTGAAAGAGGAATGGGTGAACTGAGTTCAAAAATCCGTTCTGGTCTACTGCGTTAACTTTCGCAGTAGTCCACTTGGCAAATGCATGAATCTGTGTCTTCTCGTCTCTGCTAGACGTAAATAGTAAGGTAGACTGGACTCTCTAGCCTTCACAGGTAAGCGGTCTCATAGAAGGCAATTTACAGATAATGATTCAAAGGAAACTTGTAGAGAATAGTGATTGCATACGTCCTGAAGTAACATAAATATTTTTTTTAAATTATTAGTTGATTTTACGGAAATTCCAATACTTTTGTTCATAGAAAACACAGTCGTCCATATTTTCCAATAATTATCGATCATATTATTAAGCGGTATATATATATATATATATATATATATATATATATATATATATATATATATATGAAGAAATATACTCTTAAGGTGTTCTATATTTTGGGATAAAGTGCTCAATATCAGAGATAGAGCGTGTGTAAATATAAAAGTGAACATTGAAGTCAACACTTAGCGCCTCTAAGTGTTGATTCAATTTTCCCTTATATATATATATATATATATATATATATATATATATATATATATATATATATATATATATTGTGTGTATTTAGGCAGCATTTTTTCAGCGTTTTATATGCACGTGTTTATCGTTGCTTCGAAATCATCCATGTAAACAAATAAGACTATCATCAATTTCTTGTTCGTGTATTGCTTAAATATATTGTGTAATTGTCATCTTTGATAATGGCTTATGTAAGCCGAAAGCTTAGATTGGATTAAAAAAAATATGTATCAATATTGTGATTTTCTTTCATTGTTTAATGATAATGTTATTAAGCTTATCAGACTATATGAAAAAAACTTACATAAAATATATAGACAACACTTATCTATATTATTTAATGAAACATGTATTTATATATATATATATATATATATATATATATATATATATATATATATATATATATATATATATTCGTCAGAGAGTGAGATATGGAAAAAAAAAGAAATCAAGTTTGGTATTTTTATTTTGATGTTCGATTTTCATTGGCCAGTCATATCTCCCGTGCATTCTACTCTTTAAAACAACGTTAGTATAATTTGTGGCGTTCCGAATTCAAGGAGAGACAACGTTCGCGTATTCGAAGTTTCAAGAAATGAGGCCTGGAATCCGTTAATTTCTTGAAAATTTGGATGGGCGCATCGTTTCTCCTTGAACTCGGAATATAATAATAATATAAAGTTGATAAGAACAACAAGGATAATAGTCCAAAATATAAATGTGTAAATAATGATAACTCATATAAGCGATTTAGACAAAAATCAATATTGAGTTACTTGTCTACGGGCCAAGTATGGCTGAAACCTATTTGAAGCGACTTTCAAGGATCACACTTACATCGCACTTGAGTGTTCGCCTTCATTTTGATTTTAATCTTATATATATTTCTGGAAATAAAAAAAACGAAAGAGGCTACATTAAGAGCACGATATAGGGAATTGAATTTCACGATCAATGGCTTGCAAACCTTCGATACAGTCTGAGCGAAAACGTCAGCAGATTTGCTGCCACGTTCTAGATGTACGTTGAACACATCAGAGAACATACTGATATCGTTTGATTTTGCTGTCGACATTTCGAATGTCTTTGCTTCTGTCTCGTGTCAAACGTTTGCGACTCTGAAACTAAACAAAGTTTGCACAAGAATTATTGAATTTAGTGCTAATGAAATTTAGCCATTATAAAATTGCGAAATACATTTATTAAATTCTCAATCCAAACTCATTGTTATGATATGTACGTGCCGGCATGTACATATACACACACGCTCGAGCACACATTCCCCCCCCCCACACACACACACGGCCATGCACATATTCACGCACATATACACATATATGGCCAGCATGCATGCTTACATACGTAACGTACCCACATGCAAAAATATACACACACCTGCGTCTATCTATCTATATATATATGGATGTATGTGTGTGTGTAAGTGTGTGTGTGTGTGTGTGTAAGTGTGTGTGTGTGTGTGTGTGTGTAAGTGTGTGTGTGTGTGTGTGAGTGTTTGTTGAATATTACGTTAAGCTTAAATGTAACTCAATCTTTGGTCGGACGTTACTAAATAAATTAGTTGCATACAACACGAACCTATATGTTTGTATATACAGTTTATCGATTCTATGAATGTTTCTTGTATTATCAATATCTATTTACTAATATTCACACTATACAAGGCCCATGAGTCACCCGAGGTAGAGAGTTACTAAAAGAGGGTGTTGTGTGAACGATAAGCGGTAAGAGGCACAGTTTATAAGTATATGTGGGAAAGATAACTGTTAAATCTACACTTGCCCCAGTTATTTTGTTGCGATAGTTGGTAATATGCGATTCAATTGAAGCATTATCGGTTAACCTAACTTGTAGACACGCTCGCACACGCGCGCGCCGCACACAAAGGTATTTTTGTGTGTGCAAAAATTCAGATATACAGGGGTTGGATAAAATACTTGTAACACTTGTTAAATTCAAAGAAAATTTATTTAATATGGAGTTGGTCCTCCTTCAGCCTCACAGACAGCTTTAATACGTCTAGGAATGGAATCATACAGCTTCCTGACTTCATCCAGATGAATTTTCAGCCATTCTTCCATTAACATCTGCTCTAGCTCTTTAAGACACGACGGTGGGGGATAGCGGCTCCTAACTTGTCGCTCTAAAATGCTCCAAAAATGTTTAATAATATTGATATCTGGAGATTGGGGAGGCCACTCCATATGTTCTATCTCACTTTCATGCTCTTCACACCAATTCTTAACCACTCAAGCGGTGTGTATTGGAGCATTATCATCTTGGAAGATGCAGTCACCATCAGGGGATAAAGTCTGTGCCATTGGATGAACATGATCACCCAAAATGTTCAGGTAATCTTTGCTGTTGATTCTACCACGCCGTGCAACTATTGAACCGAGACATTTCCATGATATGGCGGCCCAAACTATCACTGATCCACCACCATGCTTCACTGTTGGAAGAAGGTAGTCAGGGTTGTAAGCTTCTTTGGGCTGCCTTCACACACAAACTTGCCCTGAAATTGGGAAAAGAGAAAAACTGGACTTCTTTGAGAATATGACTTGCTTCTATTGGTCTGCAGACAAGGAATTGTGATCTCTGCACCACTTCAACCACTTCTGAATGTTGCGAGTGGAGAGAAGAGGTTTTCTTACGGCGGCTCTTCCATGATATCCAGCCTCATGGAGCTCACGACAAACAGTTTTAGTAGAAACTGGACTATTCAGATGATTATTCAACTCAGCAGTCACTTTGACCGCAGTAGTCCGATGATTTTTCGCCACATTGCATTTCAATGCACGTCGGTTCCTGTCAGTAAATTTGCAAGTCCGGCACGAATGGCTATGCTTGCCAGAGGTTTTACCCTGTTTCTTGAATTGTGTCATAGTTCTTGATATGGTAGCTCTTGAAAAACCAAACAGTTTAGCAAACTTAGTGATCGAGGCTCCTGTCATACAAGCTCCAACAATTTGCCCATTTTCGAACTCAGAGAGGTCACGCATTTAGCTTAAATTTTACTAAATTCTAAAAATAAATAAGCCAAAGACAGTAAATTAGATAAATAAACGTATTTACAATAGATATAACCTGCAATTACGAAGTTTTAGTTAAAGTTCTTAATATAATAGGTCTTTGAAATATAGGAGTGGAATTTGCACCTGTTCCAATTATTTTGTCCAACCCCTGTATATGTATGTGTGTATGTACGTACTTTAGTATACTTATGCTGTTTATTTATGAATTTGTATTACAAAATAATTGGAACAGGTGCAAATTGTAGTGAATGTAATTATTCCAGACCCTACCATACTTTGACGACCCGAAATTTGTAGAGATGGTTTGAACGGCCGTAAGCGTATAACCCTAACAGTGATGAATTGATTTTTTTAAGTTTTGATATAATATTGACAAAAACATAAGATGCATCAGTCACGGCTTCAGTTACTTTCCTGCCGCCGTAACGTAGCTTCCCTCTGCCTTTTCGCTAAATATTTTTCATGATAATTCGTCTGATGAGATTTCGTCTTTGGTAACTAAATTTTATGAATTTAAGCACAATACTAGATTGGCTTGGAAACCCTACCTGGATTTAGCATTGGCGGCCACTATCTTAACAACATAAAATACGCAGACGACACAGTACTGATAGCTGACACGAAAAAGAAACCTCCTACAGAAGTTATCGAGGGAGAGTGAGAAGAAGGGATTAAGCATAAACTACAAGAAGACAGAATGCATGGTTATCAGTAAAAGGATGAGCCCGAAAGGCGATTTGCAGGTCGGGAACACTAGAATCAAGCAGACGCGGAAGTTTAACTATCTGGGAAGCTTTTTGACAGAGGACGATAACTGTGACGCTGTGATCCATAGACGTATTGGGATGGCCAAGGACGCATTCCAGAAGCTGGGCAGAGGATTGCGAGACAGGAGGATTTCTTTGGTAAGAAAGAAAAGAATACTGAGCTGTTACGTGACATCTGTCCTTTAGGGCGGCGAATGTTGGACGATTTCCTCAAAGATGAAGAATAAACTCGAGGCGACGGAGATATGGTTCTACAGAAGGATGCTAAAGATATCGTGGACCGAGCGTGTGAGTAACGATGAGAGGATGCAGACAAGGAGGAGGCTTATACTTAACATCAAGAAGAGGCAGCTGAAGTTTCTGAGACATATAATGAGGAAGGAGGGCCTGGAGAATCTGATACTCATGGGTCGAAAAGACGGAAAGATAGACAAGGGGAAAAAACGCATGACATACCTAGCGGGATTAAGCAAGTGGATGACAGAACGTGGTCTGGGTGAGGTGGCAGAGGGAAGGAACTTGTTGAGAGCTGCAAGTGGTAGAGGGAGGTGGAGAGTCATGATCGCCTACGTCCTGAAAGGACATGGCACATAAAAAGAAAGAATGACTAGATTGGCGGTAATATCTGATCATTTCATAGATGAAATTGCTAGATGTAACCATAAGTTCTATGCTAACAGTTTCGTTTCTCGCGTTTCTCAAGTGTGGAACTTCCTGTTGGCTTGTTGCTTTCCTGTTAAGTTTGATCTTCAAAAGTTTAAATGTAATGTCAATCATTATCTTCTGTCTTCTTAATTACTTTTCTTTTATGGTTCTTGCTCCTTAATAATGTTTTTTTATGTCATATTCAATCACACTCAGTAATTCGTTGGGTCTTAGTGGTTTTATTGCTTTGCTTGGGTGAAATGATTTTTAAAAAGTTCCATCATTGGGGTAGTAGTGTTTTCAAGAACTATGATACCCCAGATTGCATTGCGTACCCGTATTTCAGCAGGGCGACAATCTATTACAGGGAGAGGATGTGTCCCAGATATTTCACAGATCACTTTAAACCCTAAATAACCGTGGATTTTAGCAAGCGCTGCGCCTCCTGTTGTGTCCGAGATCATCAGATAATTTTTATAAATTCTTTTACACCGTTTATAAGAATACCTAATGACGACGTCGTGCATACAAAATTTCAGCGGGAAGGATTATTCCAAGCTGAACATCATACAGTGTCTTGGGAAAAATACCAAAATGTAACTAATCCCTGCTGCAGAAACTTACTCAGGCGTATTTGTGCTTCTTCAATTGGGATTTATAGTGCAACTATGTTGAGCGGACTTTAGTTTCTGGGAGAGAGGACATTATCTGACATGATCAAAAGTTTGAACAAGAGTCATTTAGCTCAAACCGTCATCAAGTGAGCCAGAGATATCAACTATCTCTTTCCGCTCTCAATTGTGTGTGGTCTTTGCCATTTCCGTTTCCTTCGGAGCCTCCACTTTGTCCAGGTTGTTCTGTTCATGATATTCCCGCCATACTTGTCAGGAATACATTTTAATGTTTCTCCTATCCTTACTTGGCACAGAAACAATGTACGATACGTAAAAATTTATTATCAATGAATAAGCTATCTGAATAAAATAAATAAATTGAACTAAGTAGAAATTAGTTAAAATCAAATTTATATAAACTAGAAGTCAAAATGAAGTATTTATATGCATAACCTCAATCATGTTTTGTCTAATAGATATTTCTTGAAATAAAATTATATTTCTGATGACATCGATGCATCAGAAAAAACATGGATAAGTTAACATTAATATGCTTAGTAAGTTTGAAAGTTTACTATACATATATATATATATATTTATACATATAATTACACATTTTTATATTTGACTATATAGGTACCCCTGTCAAAATGGCTGTATACAGACGCACACACATACACACACTCACACATACAATATCACCCACAAATATTGATATATATATATATATATATATATATATATATATATATATGTTTGTGTGTGTGTATTCATATTTATCGTAATCACTTTATATTTTTGTATTCGTGCCTGTGTATATGTGGCTCTGATACAGAACGATAGTATGTGTATATGAATAGCACCTGCATATATATATATATATATATATATATATATATATATATATATATATATATATATATATATATATATATATATATATATATATATACTTGTGTATAAAGAAGTAATTTTCATAAAAAGATTATTCTTGATAACCAACATCAAACGCACAGCTTTTGGCCATTCTTTGAAAAAGTGTTTTGAACGAAATCATATAAGCAATAATTTGTTTAAACTGAGAAAAAAGAATGGCACGATCATATATTGCATTTGATTTCATTACAATCTCCCATCAAACATTTTTATCAACTTTCTTCTCTTCTTATAAAAGAATTATATATATATATATATATATATATATATATATATATATATATATATATATATATATATATATATCGTAGAGGATATATATATATATATATATATATATATATATGATATCTTCGTGTTATAATCTGTAAAGTTTTTGCGAGGTTCAGTGTAGGTCAGTGGAGTTCAACTGAAACAGTTTTAATGTGCCAGAGCAAGGGGTCGAGCTTGTTTACTTCATGATGATGAAAACCATCTTGAAACTAAACGTGCTTTAACCGATAAGCTACCAGAGAACCCACTGTCAAACACGGCTAAATGACACTTGTAAGAAATGCATGTCTCTCGATGCGATCTTTTGGATACCTGCTAACTTTATTCTCGTAACCAGTACTTAAACGAACCAAATTTTAAAGACATCTCTGTTCCATCTCTGTTAAGAGTAAATACGGACTCAGACTCAGCGGATACAGGACGAGCAATAACTCAGAAGGGCTTTAAAAGAAATATCTTTATATTCATAAATATGGATAGTGGAACGAAAACAATCTTCCCGCGTAGATTAGATAAAAGGTTCAGTACGAAATTTCCTGAAGAAGAATGTGGGAAGCACAACGACCGAAACGTGATAATGTTTATTTATTTGGGAAGTGAATTCGCAGGCCGAGTTCCAGTTCCGGTTGAGGCTGTAACTTTCTTTTCGCATTCATGCCTTCAGGAACGCCTTCTAGGAGAAGGACAACTTTGAATTTAAAATCGTGGAGAAAGCAGTGGAAATTAATTCCATTTTATTCCTCAAGCAATCAAGGGACTTCAGAAATAATAAAAAGGTAGCTGCGGAGAGCCATGAACGTCTACGTCTTAACGCAACTTGGGATTAAAAAACAGATCAATTTGATTTTGTTTTTCGGCCGTTTTCTTTACACCCTTTCTCGAGTATCGTTGTCTTCCATAAGGTTATAGAATTCTCTTCCGGGGTAGCAGGCATTCATAGCATTTCATCGATAATAAAGAAAAGAGGTCTGCGGAGACTTTTGATCGGATATGACCTTTATAGACATGGCTTTCAAAAAAAGAAAAAAATCCTATGTGGCATTTCGAAGAAAGAAAACGCTCAAAATTCACGAGTTTTTTTTTGTTTCTTAGGTTGGCCAGAATGTCTTGAGTCACTTAGGAAACGGAAAGAAAACAACAAAATTTCATGGAGCAACACCAACATTTATTCTTCAAGATAAAGTCCATCATTCCTGACGATCTTCTGCCAATATCCGATTCTGTCCCAGATACCAATCCGCTGGCTTTGAAACCAAAAAAAAACTGTAAACAAGCTTTCTCTCTTCATCAAAAACGTTGAATCGCTGGTCGCGTCGGAAGTGTGCCATTGAGCAGATTAGGTCATAGTCACCTAGAGCAGCATCGGAACGGAATGGTGGATGTGAAAGAATACAACACCATCCATCTGTTTGAATTCCGCGTTCGAGCTGCTGGTAATACAGTTTAGCGTTGATGGTGTGATCATGTGGAACAAGCTCGAAATGCAGTACTCCTTGGAAATCCCACCAGACAGAGTTCAAGATTAGTTGTTTTCTTTCCACTTCCTACGTGAGTCAGGACTTTTTTTCCAACCTAGCATTTAGGTTCTTGTAAAATCTACGTTGGTTTATTATGAGCATAATAAATTGTAGAGGCCATACTACTTGGCCAAATATAGAAATTTTGCTTTTTGATCGATCACCTGTGTAAGTTGACGCGTGCCAAAGTTGTCTCAGTTCAATAAATATCTATAACAAAAATATCAACAGTAAAGAAAAAATAATTCAAATTGCCATAATGCGATTATGCTTTTGGATGACTTCATGTATGCGAAAAATCAGATAATAAAAATCCCAGGGCACTGAGTAAACGCGTATTTTCGCAAGCGGCACGTCTCTTGCTGTATCCGTAATCAGCTGGTAATTTTTATAAATTCTTTTAAACCGTTTATAAAAATACGTAATGACGACGTCGTGCATACAAAACTCGATTTCAGCGGGACACGGTTATGGAACAATTCCAAGCTAAACACCATACAGTGGCTTGAGCAAAATACCAAACTGAAAGCCGTAGTGTGGTTATCTATCTCCGCAGGAAGTGAATTCGCAGGCCGAGTTCCAGTTCCGGTTGAGGCTGTAACTTTCTTTTCGCACTCATGCCTTCAGGAACGCCTTCTAGGAGAAGGACAACTTTGAATTTAAAATCGTGGAGAAAGCAGTGGAAATTAATTCCATTTTATTCCTCAAGCAATCAAGGGACTTCAGAAATAATAAAAAGGAAGCTGCGGAGAGCCATGAACGTCTACGTCTTAACGCAACTTGGGATTAAAAAACAGATAAATTTGATTTTGTTTTTGCTTAATGGCACATCAACTCCTTATGAGTTATTTAATATCGAAATTTCATCTTCTTGGCAGCTTTGAAGGAATAAAGTGAATACATGGTAGGTGATACTCAGCTTTCGTCTATATACATGTTTGTGTGGACATAATTATTAGAGGCAATGATATATGTTTTATGATGTAGTTTTTGATGAAGTTATATTTTAGAATACAGTTTGATTTAAGAAATTGTCCGCGATTATATAGGATTAATGTCATGAAAGAGTTCTTTCATGTTGGTTGGTTGGTTGATTTTGTTTAGCGACATATCAACCTATATTGTTTATTTAATGCTGAAATATAAATAATTTGAACAATTTTATGGCTTCAACTAAATATATTTGGACGCAATTGTATGTCTTCCGCTACAGATAAAATGTATTACTGGTCATATTGCATTAAAAATCTATTGTTGCTAATTTGACTATAAAAAAATGTATTTATATACTTTCATTTTGTTTGAGGTTTTAATATTTGCCTATAACAGGGACCCTAACAGGTGCTATCGTCCGGGAGTCAGGGTGGACCTGGGAACGACAATTAAGAGGTAATTCCACGCGCCTCAAAACCTCCAATCTCCTGATAAGAAACCTTGCTGTTGGATGTAGTTTGTTGTCATAACTAGGACATTAAAAATACTTTTGTATAAGTTAGAATTGGAGATGACGTGAGAGTATCTTTTGGCAGTTAGATATTTGAACTGTTTTCGGTGAACTTAATCAACTCTCTCTTCTAGCACAATTATATCTTAAATTGCCTCCCTGTAGCTTTTCTATAAATACTTTCATGGTAATTGTTCTGATGAACTTTCCTCTATGGTATTGCTCTTCCTGGGTTGAACTAGCGCAACCCATCCCAAAACTAGGCTAGTTTAGGTTTTATTTTTTATGCTTTAGTTTCTTTTTCCAGTTAACTTAGCTAGGGTATGTATGCTCATTTGGCCCCTTTTATTTCTGCCCCTAATTTTTGTTTCTTTAAGTTTAATTCCCCATCCCCTCCCTTGTTAGGTGGTTAGTGATGTCAGTTCGCAGGTAGGAAGCGGGGCGCCTTTCGTTTCGCGTGAGTGTTTTCGTATTTGTTGTTGTGTCTGAATGGGTGCGTGTCAGTGTGTGTGTGCTTGGGATGGATGAATGTTCTATAATATTATAGTCCTGCATTGATTTCGGCCAGTGAACTGGTATTTCTGCCACATTTAGTTATTGTGGGGGTTTTATTTACTAATAACATTTTCTTTAGTTTCTTGTAATTATTTTGTATTCATTTGTATATACTCATTGGGGTTAATTTTTAAAATTGTTATTTTATTCCCCTCCCTCACAGACATTGAATTGTACATATGGGGACTAGTCAGTATTTTCATAGAGACAGTGAGGTATTATGGTGGTTGTAGTAAGAACGGTACGGATGAATGTGGTGTTTTGGTGTAAGGAATATTGTTCGTACGATTGGGTCAGTGTTTGCGGCTAGCTAAGTTATAGTTAAGACAGATGAAGACCGTCCTATTTTCCCCAATCCCCCCTTTGGCCTTGTGCCACATTTCTGTACATTATACAGAATAAATATCACTTTCCTCTATGGTATTGCTCTTCCTGGGTTGAACTAGTGCAACCCATCCCAAAACGAGGCTAGTTTAGGTTTTATTTTTGATGCTTTAGTTTCTTTTTCCAGTTAACTTAGCTAGGGCATGTATGCTCATTTGGCCCCTTTTATTTCTGTCCCTATTTTTCTTTTAGTTTAATTCCCCATCCCCTCCCTCGTTAGGTGGTTAGCGATGTCAGTTCACAGGTAGGATGCGGGGCGCCTTTCATTTCGCGTGAGTGTTTTTCGTATTTGTTGTTGTGTCTGAATGGGTGCGTGTCAGTGTGTGCGCTTGGGATGAATGAATGTTCTATAATATTATAGTCCCGCATTGATTTCGGCCAGTGAACTGGTATTTCTGCCACATTTAGTGATTGTGGGGGGTTTTATTACTAATATTATTTTTTCTTTAGTTTCTTGTAAATATTTTGTATTCATATTGTAAATACTCATTGGGGTTAGTTTTTAGAATTGTTATTTTATTCCCCTCCCCCCACAGACATTGAATTGTAAATATGGGGACTAGTTTAGTATTTCCATAGAGACAGTGAGGTATTATGGTGGTTGTAGTAAGAAAGGTACGTATGAATGTGGTGTTTTGGTGTAAGGAATATTGTTCGTACGATTGGGTCAGTGTTTGCGGCTAGCTAAGTTATATTTAAGACAGAAGAAGACCGTCCTTTTCCCCAATCCCCCTTTCGGCCTTGTGCCACATTTCTGTATTTTCACAGAATAAATATCACTTTCCTCTATGGTACCTAGACTTTATGAATTTAAGCGCAGTACGAGACTGGCGACGAGATCTCACCAGCTGACATTATAATAACCGTAAGTCTTATGCTAACAGTTTCTTTTCCCGCACTTTCCATTTGTACAACTCTCTTCCGGTTCCATGATATTCGAGTTAACTTTTATCTGCAAAAGTTTAAGTGCAATGTCAATCGCCATCTACTGTCTTCCTTTTATTGTTCTAGCTCTTTAGTAATGATTCTGTTTTCAATTTTATCCACAACCAGTAACCCCTTGTTTCTTAGTGGCTTTTCAGTCTTGCTTGGGGTGAACTCAATAAAAAAAAAACTAGTTTTAGTGTCGCCTTGTAGTTTCAATCGACGTTTATCACTAATATTATCTCGTCTAATCCATAACTTCTTAAAATTATTTATACTCACGATTGCCAACTGTGTCCTCTCCTAATAATGCCCCTAATTTCTTGACATTTCTCCACCTTTTTGTCTTTTCATTTTATTTCTCTAAAGTGTATCACAAAACGAAAGCCCTTTTACAATTACTGAGAGAACAATCTACCATCAGGCAAAAATGTTTTACCTTTTTTCCAGAGTTATTCGTCTAAACATGTTTTTTTTTTGTTGTTTACAATCTAAGTGAACAATACTAGTTGGCCGTAGAATAGTATACGCTAGTGAAACAGCCTGATCAACATCGCGGCCGCGATATAACAGTTGCAACCATACAAGTCGACCCTCGCCCAAGTTTTCCACTGGACGGCCAATGATCACCCAACATTGCATTTCCGTTATTGATCTCATTGGCGTGTAACGAAAGATGCGAAAGGACCTGCTCCTGCTCACAAGAAAAGATGAAAGACAAATGCTTTGTCGAGGATTAAGAGCACGAATCCTGTTCTCCATATTATAAAATAATTGTTTCATTCAGTACTTCGCCTTCTCGTATGTTTGGGTAAGTGATACTTGAGCTAAGGACCCCCAGTAGATAAAGGCGTTGATTAGATCCAGTGACTAGACCCCCCAAAAATTGTGAGTTCAATACCAGGCTACAGCAGTGGTGAACAAATAACTTAGAGAGTTGAGTTAAAAGGAAAATAAATGAGACATCCGGAAGAGGCATGGGACGTGGAACTAGAACAATCTAAACCGGTAGACAAAATAAAGGGGTTCGGTTCGAAATTCCAATCACCTGAAGAAGGCCGAAACTTTGTGAATATGGCAATGAAGATGAGGATAACAGTCCGAATAATGTAAATAATGCAAGCATCTCAACCATTCCTCCCTCACAACTCCTCACCCATCTACTCACCCCGACGTGGTGGCTGGCAGTACGAAATGGACGTCACAGGAACTACATGAGGGACAAGTCCATCTCCAGCTAAGGGTGGACTACAACTCCTCCCGATCCCTAACATGACTATTAATATAGACCAGCCTCGGATATACTCTAGTTCCGGTTTTGTTGCCACTCGATACTCCATCCACCCTTTTACTTCCCAATCCCCTTCCTGTCAAAGTCGCTTCGAAGATTGAACTTCAAAATGAGCCATCCGCTTGTCTATGAAAGAGAGAGACTTGACATCGAGATAAAACCACCTGTTCCATTTTTACGTGGTTGTCCATAGTATCACTGTGGTGGCATGTCTCAAAATTAACGATGGTGATGTTCATATCACGATAGCTAGACCTAGATTTATTAATTTGAAAGCCTTTGCAAGACGTGCCATCCATTCTAGGCTCTGAGGACAAGTTTTAAAACGAGCGAAATGGGCTTATTTCTGATATTGATCCGGATTTTAAATGAACTGTCGATAAGCAAAATTTATTTCTAATTGATTTTGAATTTTTCAACAATGTTATTTGCAATTGGTTTCTATTTAAATAACTAAAACTCGATATTAATAAGTAAAAACGCCTCTACTATATCTCCTAAGGATAATCCTCACATATATGATATAGAGAAGTTAAATTATATCGATTTTAAATTTGACTTGCGTTAATTCCCCGTTTGTACTGTGGGACATTGTTACAACGCCGTGGAATTTTTAAACGCACCATTAAAAATATTATAGATTTATCAGTTTAGACATTTTTAAGCTTAGCTAATTGAAGCACATGACTATATATACTTTTTTAAATCATTTCACCACAAGCAAGGCAATAAAGCCACTAAGACGCAAGGTGCAAACTCAGTGGGACGGTTGTGTGTAGTTGTTATTTTCTATTTCCTTAAATTGTCATTTATCTTTTTTACCCCCACCTCCGAATAGTACTGTGGAGTTTTCAACCACCTTATTTAAAATATAGATACAGTGTAACCCGGATATAAGAGACCCGGATATAAGATAAACCCGGATATAAGAGAGATTTTCTCTGGATCCAAATTAGAGCCTGTGTTAATGTATATATAATAGTCCAAACCCGGATATAAGAGAAACCCGGATATAAGAGACTTCTTGCCCGGTCCCGACAACTCTCTTATATCCGGGTTACACTGTATATCTTTTAATATTTAATTTCATTCTCATACATTGTCTCGATGTTCTTTATGGTTTTTATTGTATAAATTAATTTAAAAAAAAAAATAAACAAAAAGCTTTATTTCTAAAAATCAAGTTAAAAAGTTCAGTATTAAAAATGTATTATGATTCAACATTTCAAATACGTAGGTTTAATTTTATTTTTAAATTAATAAAACTGCTTGTAACTTATTAGGAATTAAATTTTATTAAGAATAAAACCAAAAATTGCTTATAGTTGTTTCGCAGAATTATTCAGAAAATTACTTAACTAAAAACGGAAATTTGACCTGCCACTTGCTAAATATTAAGGGAAAATATTTTATGGGGTGTTTAAACACGCCATGTTTCTATCGAAGGGTTAATAAAAACTCATTCTCCCTAGCACACTCTAAGATATACCCAAAGTTACACGAAGACTGACGAAAAGAAATAACAGAAAAAAGAAAAGAGGTTATAAAACAAAAATAACTGGAATGGATATTATTTTAAAAAATACCATAATCAGATAATAAATAGACCAAATAATTCTACAGACGAAACGTCGCAAGTCTAACACTACGTTCTGTAGTTCCAATACCTCCTGACAGATGAAGCAAAAACTTGAAGTACCAAAATCTGGTTCTACAGAAGGATGGTGAGCATACCGTAAACTGGACACGTGTGTAACAACGAAGTTTTAGAGAAAATGTAAACAAAATGTTACTTATACAAAGTATCGGAAAGAGACAGTTGAAATTTCAGGGGCGGATAATGAGGAAAGAGAACTTGCAAAATTTGACCCACAGTGGGCCTACTGAGGGGAAGAGGGCCAGAGGAAAACGGTGCATAACCTACCTAACGAGTTTGTATAAATGGTTGTCAAAACATGAATTAGTGGAGATAGCAAAAAAAAAAGACAACGTTTCCTAAGGGCAGCAATTGACAGGAAGTTGTGGAGAGCCAAGTTCGCCCACGTCCCGAAGAGACGCGTCATGTAGAAGAATTCCAGACCTTGATTGCTAGGATTCACCATGCCGCGTACACAGGGTCGAATCATTCTCTTGCCTACGTATTCCGCTGTGAAGAAGAAAAGTCCACTTATCTACTTTTCGAGAACCGCTACTTTGTGTAACAGATTCCCGTGACGGTGTTTCAATCCTAACCTTTTTCAAGAGTAGCGTCAATCGTTACCTATTCCATATATAATCCTACTTACTCCCTCCTTTTATGCCCATACAACAACATAATTCAGTACTCCTCTACCTGGACTGACTCTTGGGCCTTATATTGGCTTTGTATTGGGTGAACATTTACTATGAAAATAAAAAGTTTGTTTCAGACTAATTTACTGGTCGTCATCTTTCTTCCTTATACTCACGTTCTTAACAGCATACCACATTCTCATACAGCCACATCACACACCTCATTTATATTGAGCCTCTTTCTTGAGTGCTTCTTAAGCGTTGTATTGGATGGAATTTAGTTAAAAAGGAAGAAAAATAGGAGAAGTCTTGAAAACAGACCGACAGAATCAAAAGTGAAATTGCCCGCTCCAACAACATAAAAGCAAAAAAGATCCGTTATTTTATATAAAGCATGATGCCATTCATTTTCCTTAAATTCTACCGTTACATGTTTTAGAAAGCTTTGTACAGAAAAGGCAACAGTAATTCATGAATATTTATTTTCTTTTTGCGAGAATAATTGGAATAATTCCATTGGCCGATTGCTAACTCATAAATATTCATAAATACCCCACCCTTTAGAAGCGAAAAACACTCAGAACCCTTCAAATTTTCAAAGAATCATCAATAATTCACACTCTAATTGGGCGTTTTCAAATACGGAATACGATTGCCACACAAGGGGACAGGAACGTGCGGCATGACATCTGCGATTGATTGATATGTGACATAAAAAGATTTCAATAACAAAATAACGATAACTCAAACATTGTATCGTTCTCCTTATTATCACCATTAATATAATCGTTCCAATGAAATTTGTATCACTTTGTGAGATTTTTCTTTGTTTTGGGAACTGAAGAAAACGTTCTCAGTTGACGCTTCTCAGCTGGTACAAGGTTGGTACAAGGTTGGTTAAGAGCGCATTTCATTGGACAGATGAACCAAACGCTTGCCTCTTTGAGATCAGAGAATAGTAAGTTAGAACAAGAACTAAAATTTATATTTTGTGATCTTTGGTTATACTTTGGACATACTTTGTAAATACGATGATTGCAGAATTTCCTAGACCTAAACGTTTTGGGCCCGAAAAATGTCCTGGTTTCGCGAGATTACTTGCCTCGGCCAGAATTTCGCAATGTTATTTTTTTCTGCTGCTAATCACGACTAATGTTGAAATCAGATCGCAAGGACAGTCTGCGTGTCTGCAAAACATGCTTAAATGTGAACGTGGTGTAATGGATAGCGACCTGATGATTACGTGTGAATGAGCATGAAGCAGACTGAAATGAAAACAGATCTATCTATCTATCTATCTATCTATCTATCTATCTATCTATCTATCTATCTATCTATCTATATCATGCAATATCCATAATTTACTTTGTCTCAAGAGCTTTCAGCTACTTCTTCAGCCATTTTCATATATATATATGAAGAAATATAGTCTTAAAGTGTGTTATATTTATGGGATAAAGTGCTCAATATCAGAGATAGAGCGTGTGTAAATATAAAAGTGAACATAGAAGTCAATGCTTAGAGGCGACAGTCTGTTTCATGCTAGTGCAGTGCACGCGAGTTGCCTGACGATTTCACTAGCATGAAACAGACTGTTGCCTCTAAGTGTTGACTTCTATGTTCACTTTTATATATATATATATATATATATATATATATATTAGAAAGAGTTAATCATACCTTGAATCAATTAGTAATATTAATGCAATTCTTGGCGAAATCCCTTCGCTAGCAGACATAATTATAAGCATTATACTACTAATAATCCACTGAATGATGAGATCCTTATGTATAAAATGGATATGGTGTATTTTCTAATTTAGCTAGTACTTTCAAATGCTTCATGCATTCATCTTCGGGCTGTATTTTTTTCTTTAGAATCAAAACTGGAAGACGAAATTAATGTGTTTTTACGACCAAAAGATGTTTTTAAGAATGAGCTATTTATTAACGCCTATGTAGTGTTGTAATTTGGTAAATCCACGAATTTTTTTTATAAGTGTATTTCGGTTAACATGACATGAACTAAGTAGATAGTTCAATTAACAGAGTGATATGTCTTAGTAGTTTTTTCTCAGGAATTCTTTACTGCAGATCAATTTTTTCATGAACATAATAAAACAGGTAGCATATAATTTTATATTACAAAGAGTTAATCATATCTTGAATCAGTTAGCAATATTAATGCAATTATTGGCGAAATCCCTTCGTGAAATCATGAAAAAATAGTATTATTCAGTAATAAAGGAAGCCAACAAATTCAAAAGGGAATTTTAAGTAGTGCAAGTAAACCATAATACACCCACTGAAGCGGTAAAGAACTTAAAAAAAGATATCAAAAGCAAATGCAATGTACCAAATACAAAAACGATGGCATGATAAGCATCTTCATGATCAATACTCTGCTCCTACTAAACAAGCTGATATAGACAAACCTCGTACCTATCAGTGGTTACATAGTGCAAGGTCAAAAGCTGAAACCAAAAGTTTTATTCTTTCTGCAAAGGATCAATGCTTGCTAACTAGATATTACCAAGCACACATACTGAATAAAATTGTTAACTCGGAATGCAGATTATTTGATAAATATCTAGAATCAATTGACCATCTTTTGTCAGGTTGTACAGGGTTAGCACTTAATGAATATAATACCTCGGCATGATAGAGTGGGCCAATAGCTGCACTGGAAAATATGCACATTTTACGGGAATTATTCTCCATCCTACAACCCTTATCCTAAGACGAAACATTGTTATCTTCTTACTACACTATCGCTATTACTAAGGCAGACGTTCGAACGAGTTACATGTCGTAGTGCCACAAACTGGGTCCTTCATAGCTAGATCCCGCCATGCCACTTTCACCGTCTGAAACCAGGTCTCATCTCCTTCGTGTTCCTTTCATAAGGAGCAAGTCACACTCACACAGCTTCTTTCTTCAGAACTGTGGACACAAGCTATGGGGAGGATGCTTTCCTTACATCAAAAACCTTAGTTATTTTAAGTCCCGGGTAAACTGATATCTATCCTACACGTCCTCATAATTGGCATTTATTTCTTCACCCTCTCTTTTACAGTAATCTCACTCCGTAACCCTCTACATTGAGTCGCTCCTGGTCTTTCTTTTGAGTGAACTAACAGTAAAAATATTACAGAAAGGGAGAGAAGAAAAGAGGGAAATGAGTTAAAAGGATAAAGTGAAAAGATAGATATAAACATACTGAGATAAATAGATAGATTGGACCATAATAATAGTGATATTTCGATGAATACTGAGATAAATTAGAATAGACTGCATATATATATATATATATATATATATATATATATATATATATAGACCATTAATATTATCTCTCTCTCATATATATATATACATACATACATACATATATATATATATATATATATATATATATATATATATATATATATATATATAGACCATTAATATTATCTCTCTCTCATATATATATATACATACATACATATATATATATATATATATATATATAGACCATTAATATTATCTCTCTCTCATATATATATATACATACATACATATATATATATATATATATATATATATATATATATATATATAGACCATTAATATTATCTCTCTCTCATATATATATATACATACATACATATATATATATATATATATATATATATATATATATATATATATATATATATATATATAGACCATTAATATTATCTCTCTCTCATATATATATATACATACATACATATATATATATATATATATATATATATATATATATATATATATATATATATATATAATTACTTAAGCGTTATTTTTAGTGGATACTCATATTTGAGTAGACGGTCCATTCATTTATCAAACCGTATATTTATTTTCGTCTACAATCTTGCATATTCGAGAAATCTTAAAGAAGTATATGCGCTCTCAAGCAAGATTCGAACCCGCTGGGCAGGGGGAACCGTCGTTTGGTCCTACGTCCTTTAGACCCCTCGGCTACTCGCCTCTTTTTGAAGCAACTGCGCATTTTGCTTTTAAATCAAATTCCTTTTACCTTGAGTAGTCCAATGTTAACGAAAAGGACCCTTATACCAAGAACAAAAAAAAAAAAAAGAGATAACTGAAATTACTTGTACATCTAATGAGGAAAATCGGCTTTGAAAACTTAACCCTCTCAGAGCATATCCAGGGAAAGAGAGATAGGGGAAGGCAGCAAGCCACCCACCTGACCAGCTTATGCGAATGGATAGTGAAATGGAATTGGGGAGACCTACAAAAGGTATAAACACTGCTCAGGGCTACAAGGGATAAGAAATTTTGACGATCCATGATCACCTGTGGCCTTGGGGACTCGGCATACAGAAGTTTGGATATGTTTGAGGCATTCTTTAACAAAGAAGTTTTACTATTTTCTTTGCCGGAGAAGGCAAGGAAAAATTAATTTCATTCAAAATATTAAAAAAAAATGTGACTGAAAATTCTTGTTATCGTGTTCTAGAATTTCTTGATAAAAATAAAAATAAAAGTTCACCTAATCCAAGCTCTAAAATTCAGCGAGACAGTTAGTTCGAGTGTATTCCTTACTGTTGAATTTTTGTTCTGAGGAAAAAAAAACTTCTACTGTAATAAGAAACAGCTGGTACAGAATTTTGGCAATTTATTCTTATTTCTTCGGCAAGACGCTTTTATCTGTCTCGATTCCGCGATAGTATCAGGAAGCAGAAAACCAAAAGACACATAACCTATTTCCCGAGCAGGATAAATCGCAAATTCCTGCATGAGTGATTAGCGTCGCCACCAAGGTGGCATCCACGGGTTTAACGCTTTTTTTTATTTTCATGAGTTGACAGAGTCCAGAATAAAAGAAAGTAAATAAAGGTCTGAAGAAAATGGCGAATATCTTGCCGTAGATAAATCTCGCTTCTTTCATTAGGGGCAAGACTAAAGAAAATTATGCTACGAAAATAAAAGCAGCGATTGGCAGCCATCTTTTTATTGACAAGAACAGGGAAACGACCAAAGAAAAGAGAGAAAAGAAAGAGGGAAATCGATGGTCGTTAAAATCTACTAACGCGAGATTACGCGAGATTACAAACTGTACGAGAGTGGCTGGAAACGTTATAGATTGTATGTTTCAATTTGGTAAAACGAATGAAGCTTGGATGGATACTTCTTATTTGATCCCATTGTCCTTAAAACGTCTTTCTTGCTCACATGTGACATCGATGTTATTCTCAGTATCCTTCTGTAGAGCCACATCTCTGTTTCCTTAAGTCTTCTCTTTACCTATGAGGAAATTATCTGACTTATTATTAATATTACATCGCAGTCCAGAAGTCTTTCCTTTCCTGTTACTTAATATTTTTATCATTTGGAATACATCTTTCGCTATGCCAATGTACCTTCAAGCATACGGTCACATCACGGTGAAAAACACCGCTTCCCGTATGATCACCGAAGTTAAGCAACGTCGAGCCTGCTCAGTACCTAAATGGGTGACCGCTTGGAAATACCAGGTGATACATCCATGGATGTGCAGGTAGTGTAATGGAGAATGGCTCGGAATTGTTAATCGGAGAGCCGAGTTCCCGTTGGGTCCGTTATATTCACTTGGGAAAGGTATGAATCCACCTCTTCCCCCAGCTATGGGTTAATTAGTAATACTTGTCTCACTAAACCATTATTATCTCAAAATAATTCTTAGAAGCTAAAAACTTTTTCTAGCTTTAAATAACTAGCAATAGGTTGACGAGCCGTAAAAAACAAATCAATCAAATCAAAAATCAAAAGCTAAGCAAAGTATTAAGAAACAAGAACATCTCGTTAGAAACAAAGAAAAGAGTACTTAACTATTATGTAATATCTGCGCTTCTGTATGGAAGTGAGTGCTGGATAATCTCTCCACAGTTGGAGAGGAAACTGAAAGTAACAGAAAAATGAGTCTACAGAAGGATGCTGAGAATTAGAAAGAGAGAGTTTTAATTATATGGTATATAATGAGAGAAAGTAGGTTTGGAAAATTTGACACTCACAGGGCAAGACGAAAGCAGAGAATAAGCTATATAAGAAGCTTATATACATGGTTGGCAGTACAGAGAATTTTTTAAAATCAATTCACCGCAAGCAAGGCGACAATGGCACTACAAGGCTATTGGTTGTAAAAGAGAATGGGAAAACTAGTTGGAAACCCAATTCTAAACAGAAAACTTGGATGGTTTTGTAACCTAGGGAAGGTTACTGAATAGAATAAACATAGGAAGGTTGGTAATGAACGATAATGCTTAGGACAAGAACAACACATATAAGATTCGCTAGAAGTATTTAAGTGCTAGAAGTGAGTCAAGTGAGTTCCACAATGAATCTTCAACTGCAGAATATCTACCAACCGCCCCACGCGGTCAGATATGGCACAAGGCCGAATTTAATGTGAGGTATCCGAACCTGTAAGCTCGGCCAAAAATTCCCCATAGACCCCGTATAAAATGGAGTTGAGTAGCTGTTTCACCGAGACAAGACTCTGCTTTCGACATAGCCTTTTCTGGGGATCCTCTCTGCCAGGAGGTAGAGAGTTTGACCAGTACAGCCGGAGACGAATCTCCAACTGTAGGATAGCTACCAACCACTCCACGCGGTCAGATGTGGTACAAAGCCGAATTTAATGGGGAGTATCCGAGACGGTAGGCTCGGCCAAAAATTCCCCATAGACACCGTATAAAACGGTATCGGGTAGCTGTTCTCCGAGACGAAACTCTGTCCCTCGACATAGCCTCGTCTGGGGATCCACTCTCCCGGAGGCAGAGTGTTCGGCCAGCACAGCTGGAGACGAATCTCCGACTGCAGAACAATATACAGTATTTACGTGAATGCGGACATATCCATTATCGTCCGTAAGTATGCTACAACAGATGGGTACCAAAAACACTTTGCTAGAACCTAAAAAGGACGAGTTGTAGAGAGCGATGAACGTTTACATTGTGAAGAAAAATGCCTCATAGAAGACCTTTCTGTTTCTTCAAGCTTTTCATCTAGATTTGACACAAATATACAATGCTTTTACTTTCCATCCGCTATCAATTAAAATAGAATAATTATAAATAACTGATGCACACATATTTAGTTAAAAGCATTTCAGAAGTTTCTGTTAGTATTACAAATGTGACTCATAGATTTTGGTAAACTCACTTTTTGAAATGTTACGACGAGAACAACAAAAAGAAAAAGAAATCTCAATATGATATCTGTATGAGCATATACATATGACATCAGAATTACCGATCAGTTTATCTGTATGTCCTGTTACAAGTTTGTTGCTTACTTACTCATTCTTACCTTCTACATTTGTCTAACAGAACTTCTGGATATGACGATAAACTATATCCGACAGAAAGGCCTCTGATCGGGAGGTTTTGAGGAGCGTGAAACTATCTTTTAATTGCTGTTGTTCCCAGGTCCACCCTGACCCGGGGTGGTAACATCTGTTAGGGTCTCAGCTAGTGAACCCCCAACCCAAACAGAAAACTAAACACTATGAAAGTATAAAAATAGATTTTTATAGTAAAATGAGAGACAATGCATTTTAAAGGAAAATGACCAGCAATACATTTTATAGCAAAATGATCAAGAAAACATATTATCTGTAGTTGAAGGCGGACAATTGCGTTCAAAATATATTTAGTTGAAGTCTTAAAATTGTTTAGAATATTAAATAACCTACAGAGGTTGATATACCGTGAAATGAAATCGGCCAACCAACATGAAATAACTTTCATGACATTAATCCATATAATATCATATCATAGAAATTTTTAAATAAATCAAACTGTATTCCAAAATATACCTTCAACAAAACTACAACATAAAACATACCGCCTCTAGTAATGATGTCCCCACAAACATGTATATGCCCAAAAGCTGAGTATCATCTACCATGTATACAATTGTGAAGGCAGAATAACATGTATCATATCTTTATTACTTCAAAGCTCCCAATAAATAACATAAGGAGCTATAAGAAGCCGATAAGCCATTAAACAAACAAATCAGTCTAACAGGACTTTTATTGACTCGATCTTCAAAGTTTCTATATGTTATTATTCCTTTTACGACCATATCACGTTAAAACACCTGTTCTCGTATGATCATCGAACGTGGAGCTTGGTTAGTGCCTAGATGGGTGACCAGTTAGGAATAACAACTCGGAATTGGAAAACGGAAGGTCGAGTTCTAATTTCAGTCAAGTTCGTTATATTCACTGACGCGCAAATACTCTTTGGGAAAGGTATGAATTGACCTTTTCTCTCCCCCAGCTATGGGTTGATTAGTAGGACTTTTATAAATAAATCATTATTATCTCCCGCAAATTCTTACGAACTAAAAAAAAATTACTGGCTTTAAATAACCTGCAAAAAGGTTTATAAGCCGTAAAAATCAATCAATCAATCACTCTGATCGATCCCGGGATATGCTGGTCGGGAAATATTTTGTATTGTTTTTTAGTTGCCATTAATAGGGTTCAGTTCGAACTTCATAAAAAAATATAGCCTTTGGGTTGTAGTGTGACTGCTGTTATATCAGTGTGAAGTTAAAAATATTGTCAAATATTGTCAAATATTTATTTTGTTTATCAAGTATGGAAAAAGTGTGCAACATTTTCGATTTATTATACTTTATTATTTTACGAAAAGTGAAACGATATCCAGAAGAAAAAGAAAGATTTGTGAAACTTATGGCGGGGGTCTTTGCGAATGAAAGCATGTACAAAGTTTTTGTGAAGTTCCTGTTGGAGATTTCTAGCAAACGTGTGCTTCATGGTAAGGTACACTATTTAAGGGTGATAACACCCAAATCAAGGTATTTCCTCAAGATTCATCAATAGGGTATCTTATCCTATACTCAACATATTCAAATCAAGCGTCATTTACATTAGCTTGATTATGTTAGTCACGTGACTTCCACGTGAATTAAGAGAAAGAGTGATAGGTAATATAATGCGAACAATGATATTACTGACACTTTCATGCAAGGGATATTTATATCTTCAAAACGGTAACATAAAAATGTTTCAGATTCTTATGTCTTGAAGGGACACGACATTAAATTAAGATTCATTTGGTGATATTTTAATAGCTTTGAACCATTTTCAGACTGACGTTATTTTATTTCTACAGTTTCACCCTCAGTTGGTACAGCGGGGTGTTCACCCCACCAACATTTATCCTTAATATTTTCCATTTGCTTATTTTGTAATATTTTCAAGTAATATTTTCCAAGTTCTTAAACGTTCATGCTTATTTAAGAAGCTTTCCTGTCAAGCAACTACGGGTAATTTCTGTTTTTACTCACAATATTTGTGGAAATTTCAATCAGTTTTATTTTCGTACAGATTTTTGATTATTTGAACTTTTAAAAATTGCAGATGTTGCTCTTTTATTTCGATTTTTCAAAGTAACACCTTCGATTTTTAAAATAAATTTTAACTATGAAATCCAAGAAATATAAAAAGAATAAATGATATGTCTATAATATTTTAAATGATGTCTTGCAAAGCAGAGCATATGTTTTAACAATGCCCCACCGTGCTAACAGAGGCCTAATGTAAATTCAAATTTAACTTTTGTAGGCCATATATGTTCTGATAGGATTATACTACAGTTTAAAGAACAGATATTTTACTCAAGCATATGTAGATTTTGGACATTTCCAAAGAAACCAAATAGAAATGGTTGAGAAATTCAAAATATATTAAAAGACATTCATTTGGGTTACTTAATGTCTAGTTCAAATCCG
>OZ038515.1:13888900-13933900 GCA_964036315.1 Acanthosepion esculentum
ATCTATCTATCTATCTATCTATCTATCTATCTATCTATCGTTTGTTTTGATAGAGGAATTCATGGATTTTATAATGCACATCATTTTGTCAGTACTTTTTTCGAGAGGATCTATGTATGTATGTATGTATGTATGTATGTATGTATGTATCTATCTATCTATCTATCTATCTATCTATATATATATATATATATATATATATATATATATATATATATCGTGGCCTTTTCGTATCTATCTATCCACATGAATGTATATATGCATTTAAGTATCTATCTATCTATCTATCTATCTATCTATCTATCTATCTATCTATCTATCTATCTAGGCCTTTTTGTATCTATCTATCTATCTATCTATCTACATGAATGTATATATGCATTTAAGCATATATCTAGCTATCTATCGATCTATAGTTTGCTTTAATAGAGACATTCCTGGATTTTATAATGCACATCATCTTGTCAGTACTTTTTTTCGAGGGATCTATCTATCTATCTATCTATCTATCTATGTTTATTCAACGTCGATTGCTTTAATGGAGGCATTCCTGGAACTCCTTTTTGGGGATAGTGAGCAGCTTTCTTGTCGTAACTCTGTGTTGTGGTGAAACTATCACACGTTACATACTTTCCTTCCAAGTACTGCTATAATAATGGAAGTGGGCGAGAACGTTATAATTTGGTGTGCATGTGCGTCAGAGTTCAAGGTCAATCTGTGGCAAGGGGATTCACTCCGCGTACGATAGCAACAGACCCGATACTTTTGATCAAACCTGGTATATCTTTATATATATATATATATATATATATATATATATATATATATATATATATATATATATATATAAATAAAAGTGAACATAGAAGTCAACACTTAGAGGCGACAGTGTGTTTCATGCTAGTGCAATCGTCAGGCAGTTAGACTAGCTGCTTGACGATTGCACTAGCATGAAACAGACTGTCGCCTGTAAGTGTTGACTTCTATGTTCACTTTTATATTTACACACGCTCTATCTCTGATATTGAGCACTTTATCCCATAAATATAGCACACTTTAAGACTATATTTCTTCATATATATATATATATATATATATATATATATATATATATATATATATATATATATATATAGGGGAATGATGTATGATAATGTAGAACAAGTTTTCGTGTGATTAGTTTCGCCAATTTGGTCTTCATCAGATTACGTTTATGTTTAGTTTGATGCGACTGCACATGCGCACGAACAAGAGACGCTGGGTATTTGAAAAGATTTTTATATGTGTTTTGGGGATATATTCTATTCATTTAGATACTTTTTGTTTTTGTCTTTGTTTTGTTTACATCATTGTTATTAAATATCCCATACTGTACTGTGATAATAGAGGATCTGCCAAGAATGGTGAAACGTTGTAAGAAACTGGACGTAAATTTGCCGTTGGCGATCTAGCGATTAAAGCACTTAGATAATTAAATTAGCATTTTTTAATATCAAAATTGTTATCAGCCTCGTTACAGTGAGCAACTAATGCGTTTAATATGTTGTTTTGTAGAATATCCCTTTTGTGTTCATATAATCTTTTAATTTTCTTGATTTTTTTTCCGATGTATTCTTTGTGACAATCATTACAAGTAATATAAAAAAATTCCTCCTTCATGTTTTTGTATTGTTTAAGTTTTATTATTTTAGACTTAGTTCTGATAAAATTTATATTGAGTTTAGAGTCAGTGGGTACAACAATATTTTTTTGAGTCATTTGGTTTGTCAGGAGGGGCCACTTTTCTATTTTTGAATAGTTTATGGGCCTTTTGTCTTACATTGGATATGGAATAGTTAAAGCCTTGGAGGAACTTGAATGTATTTTAACTGTATTCCTCCTCTTCATGAAAATATTGAGGGCTGTAAATTCTGAGTGCTCTTAAGTAGAATCAGAAAATTATTCCCGATTTTATTGTGTTGTGGAAATAGAAATTTATTACATCATTTTTATTTGTTCACTTGCAGTGAACCCTAAGTTTTAATGTAATCTTAACGCGGTGTAGCATGATAACTCGGAAAGGTATTGCATTGTTTTCTTCCATTTCGTATGCAAATTTTATTGTATATCCGACTTTGTAATGGTTTGGTTTGGTTTGTTTTACGGCATATCAACCTCCATAGGTTATTTAATGCCGGCAAAATTTTTATTGTTTTGTTAATATTTTTTTTTTTTTAAATCTATTTCTGGTAATTTTTTTTTTCAAAAATCTATTTCTGGTAATATTTTTTTTCTTCAAAAATCTATTTCTGGTAATTTCTTTTTCAAAAATGTATTACTCGTAAACTATTTACCCATAGCTGGGACCCTAACAGGTGCTACCATCCCGGGCCAGGGTAGACCTGAGAACACCAACAACTAAGATGTGGTTCTATGTTTTTCAAAACCTCCTGATCAGAGGCCTTGCTGTTAGATGTAGTTTAGCGTCTTACCCAGGACGCGGATGTAGTTTATCGTCATACCCAGGACGGGACTTTGTAATGAAAACAAAAAGAAAACGAGAAAGAATCTCAATGAAAACGGCTAGATTATGAAACCAAAACACATATTTAACAAAAAAATATTTAAAAATACCCAGTGTCTCTGGTTCGTGCGCATGTGTAGTCGCGTCAACGTAAACAAGCTCTGTCATCGATGAATTCGTAAAATACGAAACGCATGAGGTGAAAACTTTTTCCACTTTGTCATACATATTTACCTCAAAATTGTTCTTGATATATAAAAATTATATCTCGTTATCTCTCTCTCTTTCTCTCTCTCTCTCTCTCTCTCTCTCTCTCTCTCACACACACACACACACACACACACACACACACACACACACACACACACACATATATATTAATTATTTTTAAAAAAATGTATGTCCATCACCACACAGAAATTATTACATAGTAGTTTCAGTGTCGCGATGGAAACATATTTTTAAAAAAATAAAAATAATAATATGCTCTACTTTATATCGAGCACTGTTTTTTTAAACAAAAATAATTGCTAAAGAACTCTGCATTAGAAATGCGCAGTACTTATTGAGCAGCGCTCAATATCAGTGATAGAGCTAACATATTTAGTTGGATTGATGTGAGTTTGTGACCCTGGGTTTCACGCTATTTGCGATCCAACTAAATATATATATATTTTGCATTAACAACAACAAAAAAAGGCTTGGAGAGAAGGGTCTATCTTTTTAAATTTGGATTTTTAATGTAACTATAACAACAGAGATATTTCGATTTCATTTTTGCCTTGAAAAAGTCGGAAGACGAAACGCGTCGGCAAAATCTAAGATTTTTCCAATTGTCATTTTATACCACTCTAACTATATATATATATATATATATATATATATATATATATATATATATATATATATATATATATATATATATATATATATTCACTCTTTGGCAAAAGTGATATTCGCCAAAAAGGAACTGTTAAAGTAAAATGGTGTTCAATACAATTTTTATATAACACAAAACACAAATGTATGACATGTTCAGGTATAAAATATCCAAGACACTGACCTTTCTGCAACAACAGTTTCTACCAAAATGGCTTCGTCAGGCAACAAGTGAGCTGACTTAGTCTGACTAACCTTTTTGGTAGAAACCGTAATTGTAGGAAGGTTAGTGTTTCGGATATTTTACACACACACACACACACACACACACACACACACACACACACACACACACATATATATTTAGCCAGCAACCTTTCGTTTAAACATGTTACTTTGAAGATGACAGACAAGAAAAATTTAATTATATTTTTATTTAGTTTTTTTCCAGCATTCTTGCATTTATATATATATATATATATATATATATATATATATATATATATATATATATATATATATATATATATATATATGCACATGAAAACTAGCTTATCGAGTTTTAAAATATAAAGGATATAGGTACTTTGAAAACATGTCTGTAGGTAGCCATTAATTAGATAGCAAGCTATGAATTATAATTTACTATTGTTCTGGAATGTTTTCTCGCTGTTCACAGACTGCTAAACTAAAATTTATTGAATTATACAAGGGATAAAAAACAGAAAAAATAGTTCCTACCTTTTTCGCCTACCATTTCTTCTTTGTTCAGATTTCGAAGTCAGTTGCTAAAATTACCGGCTGTTTAAAATGTGCATTTATATTAGACATATGTAATAAGCGATTCCGTATTTAAATAGACGTCAACAGTTCTTCTTTTATGTGCCGTGTTCTTTCAGGACGTGGGCGATTATAGCCCTATACATCCTCGTTTCCTTTGTAGCTCTTAATATGTTTGGTGTTTATTTATTTCTCACTGATCCTCTTCTGGCATCCATTTGCTGAAGCCCATTAAGCGTGTCACGCGTTGCTTTCACTTCTCCCTCCTTCACTCGATCCGCCCTGTGAGTATCAAATTTTCCAAGACATCCCTCATTACGTTCCCCAGAAATTTCAACTGCCTCTTCCTGATGTTAAGTATAAGTTTCCTTTTTGTTTTTATTCTCTGCCAAACCTTGTTGTTGCTCACATTTTCGGCCCCTGGTGTCCTTAGCATTTTTCTGTAGAACCACATATACGAGTTGCTACGAGTCTCTTCTTCCTCTTTGAGGAGACTGTCCATCGATGGCTGCCATATAGGAAGACATATATTTTGTAACAGTTCAGTACTATCTGTTTCCAACGACATTTTCCAGTTTTAATACTCTGCTTAGCTTTTGGAATGTCTCGTTGGCCATCTCAATACGTATTCGGATCTCAGGGTCGCACTTTCCGTCCTCTGTCAGAACACTTCCCAGATATTTAAATTTCTGTACCTGCTTGATTTTAGTATCCCCGACCTGCAATTCGCATTGTGGGCTCATCTTTTTGCTGATGACCATGCATTTTGTCTTCTTGTAGTTTATGTTTAATTTGTTCTTCCTACGCTACCTTCTGTGGGAAGTTTTGTGATTTCCTTTCCGTGTCTGCTATCAGCACTGTACCATCTGAATATCTTGTATTGCTAAGATTGTGTCCGCCAATGATGAATCCTGCTAGAATTTCTAGATCTCTCATAATTGCTTCGCTGTATAGGTTGAATAAGTCCGGTGAGAAAACACATCCTTGTCTTACACGCCTTTCTATTTTTGTATATCTACTGAGGCCATTTTTATCTGTATGCAGGCAATTTTCTGCCAGTATAGATTTTTGATTATTCTAATGTCTTTCCACGATATGCCAAGGTAGCTGAACAACTTTAACGGATCTTTGTTTCGTACTTTGTCGAACGCCTTTAAGTAGTCTATAAAACACAGGTACACGTCCCTCTGCATTTGTATTGTTCTTTCTGATAACATTCTGAGTATAAATATCCTTGTTTTGGTGTCTTTGACTAATTCGCACTGCTATTGTTTAATCTCCTGCCTGATTCTGCTGCCTGATTCTGCTGCGCGCTCTATTCATCAGAATTCGGATGAGTTCTTTTTTATATGGCCCATTAGGCTGATTGCTCGGTGAAGTTCGTGTTCATTCGTTTGCGCCGGGATTCTTAGGCAGTGCCATGAAAATAGATCCGCTTAGGTCTTCCGACACATCACCACTGTTGTAGATTTCATTTATTATTTCTGTAATTTTGTCGATGCCAAAATCGTCCAAAGCTGCCAGCATCCTCGGTTACAATTCCGTCTGGCTCTGCCGTTTTTTTCTGTTCAATTTCGCCAGTGCAGCTTCCATTTCGGCTTTTAATATTTCCGTCCCGTCCTATGTATTGCCCGTTGTTCTGTTTCGTCGTGGAAGTGATCTCCGATATATTCGTTCTAGCGCTGAAGATTTTTCTCTTTCTGTAATATGAGCGTTCCATCCTTGTATCTTATGCAGCCTGTTGATGAGCATGTCTTTTGTCCTGTTAATTCTCTCACTTCTTATTCACATCTCCTTTATCTGTTTCTGCACATTTTCCGTTCAGCCTTTCTTATTTAGCCTGTCTGCATTTGTTCCTTATTTCATTGTGCATTTTTTTGTGTTGCATTTCATGCCTTGGCATTGTTTTCTCTCTCCTTTACATCATGTCGGGAATCTCATTTGTGATCCATTCGTTTTTTTTATTCGTCCATTTCCCTTTCGTGTAATGTCGTTTGCTGATGTCACTAAAGCTTCTCTTAGTGTGTCTCACTTCGAGTTTCCATTCACATTTTGTCCTTCGTATCTTCTTTTCAGACTGTCGATATGTTTTTCCTTCAGGTTCGGGTCGTTCAGGAGTTTATCGTATTGCAATTTGGGTGCTACGTTGGGCTTCTTCAGTTTCCGCAGTTTCATTTTTAGTTTACATATAACAGGGAGGTGGTCGCTCCCGCAGTCGGCACTTGGACAGGTTTTGCAGTGAACAACTGCTCTCCTGAACGTCTTATTGATAGTTATGTAGTCGATTTGGTTTTTAGTTTCTTCTCCTGAGCTTTTCCATGTCAAAAGCGTTTTTGAAAGTTCTTGGATCAGGTGTGTGGTATTACCTGGTCACTGGCCATGCACCATTGGATTCACTTTTCTCCGCGTTCGTTGCGGATTCCTAGTTCGAATTTACCAGGTATTTCCCCTTCTCTCTACTTGTCTACTTTGACATTCAGGTCTCCCATGATAATTATAATTTCTTGTAATGTGCAACTTGGCGTTGTCTAGTATGGAGTAGAAAGATTCGATTTCTTCTTCCATACTTTGTGCTGTCGGTGCATACACTATTATAATAGATAGTTTGAAATGCTTTCTTTCAGATAACTGGCAGTATCCCTGAACGCATTTCTTGATCTAATATCAATCCAACTTCTATTTCATTTTTCTCTCCGCCTGCATATATAATCTTGTGGTTGTCACTGAAAAAATGTCCATTGTTTGGCCATGTAATTTCACAAATACCTAAAATGTTGACATCTCCTGTTTAACATTTTCTAAATGGCCACAGTTGTTTAACGTTCAAAACGTTTCATGTCCCAAGAGTTATTTTCGTTTGGTGCGAGTAGTCACTGGATGACGGTCCAGTGACACCTGTCGCTCATGTCGCTCCTTTCTGGATTCCGAGGATTTTTTATCCCCTTTACTCCGTTTATGCTAACAGTCGCTAGATGACAGTCAGGTGACACCTGTTGCACATGTCGGGCGAGGAGTTAGTTCCCATAGATTTAACCCCCTTCATGTCGTTAAATTTCTTATTTTGTTTGTTAATTGCCATGATATTTCTGGGGATTAATAGTGGAGTGGTTTCCCGTTGCCTCCTCCACGGTGATTTATTGAGACACCTCCTCTAATTAGCTATCCGTTGACACATTGAGAGTTTTTCTGTCCATTGTTAGGTCCTATTTTTTGTCCTACTGGCTTGCTAATAAGCCGCCTCACTCGCAAGAAAGCGCTGTTGGATAGACGGTTTTGACGTCGACACTCCGACAATAGAATACATACTTATATATATATATATATATATATATATATATATATATATATATATATATATACATATATATATATATATATATATATATATATATATATATATATATATAATATGTCACCAAATGAACACGTATACATACCTAGAAAATTCTAGTCCATATGTTAAGTCATTGTAAGTGCATTTCATAATCTCTCGTCAGTGTCCATACCAAAAACATCATTAAATGCTGCGAACTCAGTCAATATTATGTTCATAAACACAATATCAATAAACACACACACGCGCACACACACACAGACATTCACACACACACACACACACACATATATATATATATATATATATATATATATATAAAGTGGACATTGAAGTCAATACACAGGCGACAGTCTGTTTTATGCTAAACGCATTCGTCAGGCCATGTCTGAATTTAACATGAAATAGACTCTCGCATCTGAGTGTTGACTTTAATGCCCACTTTTATACTTACATACACGCTCTATCACTAATATTGAGCACTCTCACCCATAAATATAGCACATTTTAAAACTATATTGTATCATATATATATATGTATATATATATATATATATATATATATATATATATATGGATAGATAGATATTTTAAGGTTCGCCCTGTAAAAGGCCCTGGATCCACTCGAGGTAGAGGGTTATGTTAGGAGGCAGTTTGTAGGGCTAGGAGAACGTTTAAGCCTAGACTTGAACAGGTGAACAGGTTAAGATGGTAGTTATCGGGCAAACATCTTGAGAGTCTGTTCCACAGAGCAGTGGTTCGCTGGAAGAGGCTATTCAAGTGGAACTTACCGATGGAATACAGGGGGAATATGGGTGGTTTACTGTAATGTAAGTCTCATGCCGGATCTTCGCCGTGAAGGATAGATCTGGCAGAACCAAGGAATGTAGTTCGTCCAAGCACTTTCCATGGAAGAAGCCATAAAGCTCGCCACATCCCGGATGTTAGAGAGAGGTTAGACGGTGGAAAATTATTCGTCACCCACAAGGACTCGGAGACGCTTTTGAACTCAATCAAGACTGGAAAGTGAGGACCGGGCAGCTACAGACCAAATATGACATATATATATATATATATATATATATATATATATATATATATATATATATATATATATATATATACGTGTGTGTGTGTGTATGTGTGTGTGTGAGGGGATTATTACAATATCAGTAACATGTAACTTAAGGTTACTGTTCAGTTTCAATAAGCAAAGACTTAGGGGATTTTCACGTTAATTTTCGACAATTTTTCGTCTCTTTGCAGGTCTGAAGAAGAAGAAGATCTCACCAGTCGTCTTCTTGGAGAATTCGATCAGTTTGGCACCCGGGTGCAGGAGAGAGTTGCCATGTTCAGCGAATCTGCCACCGACCAAGAACTGTTGTTTCGTTAGCGACCATCTAACAATACTCAAAGAAAAACGAAAGCAACACACATTACTGAAATATGCATGTATATATAATCTGCGTGTGCAATAAATATATTTGCCAATTAAACACGCACACACATAATATATATATATATATATATATATATATATATATATATATATATATATATATATATATGTAGTTCCTATGTTAGCATTTGTTATATTCTATATTACTAAGCTATTAATGCCTAACAAACGGTCATACGCTAAATGCAGGTGTTGAACTTTACAATCTTCCATAACTGTTGATTATTTATGGAAAAATCTTTTGTTTAGTAAAAGGGAAATAAATATTTTAACATTTCTGTCATTATTCAATTATGCATGTGCGTGTGAGTCTCTTTACGATTGTTCCTATCTATCTATCTATTTATCTATCTAGTTAATTTATATTATCTATCTATCTAGAAATTAATTTTGCACCCCATATGAATAGACTTAGATAGATAGATATATAGATAAATAGATAGATAGATCTAAGTCTATTCATATTATCTATCTATCTATCTATCTATCTAAGTCTGTTCATATCTATTTATCTAAGTCTGTTCCTATCTATCTATCTATCTATCTATCTATCTATCTATCTATCTATCTATCTATCTATCTAAGTCTGTTCATATCTATTTATCTAAGTCTGTTTCCTATCTATCTATCTATCTATCTATCTATCTATCTATCTATCTATCTATCTAAGTCTGTTCATATCTATTTATCTAAGTCTGTTCCTATCTATCTATCTATCTATCTATCTATCTATCTATCTATCTATCTATCTATTTAAATCTGTTCATATCTGTTTATCTAAGTCTGTTCCTATCTATCTATCTATCTATCTATCTATCTACCTATCTATCTACGTCTGTTCATATCTATTTATCTAAGTCTGTTTCCTATCTATCTATCTATCTATCTATCTATCTATCTATCTATCTATCTATCTATCTATCTAAGTCTGTTCATATCTATTTATCTAAGTCTGTTCCTATCTATATATCTATATATCTAAGTCTGTTCATATCTATTTATCTAAGTATGTTCCTATCTATCTATCTATCTATCTATCTATCTATCTATCTATCTATCTATCTATCTATCTATCTATCTATCTATCTATCTATCTATCTAAGTCTATTCATATCTATTTATCTAAGTCTGTTCCTATCTATCTATCTATCTATCTATCTATCTATCTATCTATCTATCTATCTATCTATCTATCTATCTACGTCTGTTCATATCTATTTATCTAAGTCTGTTTCCTATCTATCTATCTATCTATCTATCTATCTATCTATCTATCTATCTATCTAAGTCTGTTCATATCTATTTATCTAAGTCTGTTCCTATCTATATATCTATATATCTAAGTCTGTTCATATCTATTTATCTAAGTATGTTCCTATCTATCTATCTATCTATCTATCTATCTATCTATCTATCTATCTATCTATCTATCTAAGTCTGTTCATATCTATTTATCTAAGTATGTTCCTATCTATCTATCTATCTATCTATCTATCTATCTATCTATTTAAATCTGTTCATATCTGTTTATCTAAGTCTATTCCTATCTATCTATCTATCTATCTATCTATCTATCTATCTATCTATCTATCTATCTAAGTCTGTTCATATCTATTTATCTAAGTCTGTTTCCTATCTATCTATCTATCTATCTATCTATCTATCTATCTATCTATCTATCTATCTAAGTCTGTTCATATCTATTTATCTAAGTCTGTTCCTATCTATCTATCTATCTATTTAAATCTGTTCATATCTGTTTATCTAAGTCTGTTCCTATCTATCTATCTATCTATCTATCTATCTATCTATCTATCTATCTATCTATCTATCTATCTATCTATCTACCTATCTATCTACGTCTGTTCATATCTATTTATCTAAGTCTGTTTCCTATCTATCTATCTATCTATCTATCTATCTATCTATCTATCTAAGTCTGTTCATATCTATTTATCTAAGTCTGTTCCTATCTATATATCTATATATCTAAGTCTGTTCATATCTATTTATCTAAGTCTGTTCCTATCTATCTATCTATCTATCTATCTATCTATCTATCTATCTATCTATCTATCTATCTATCTATCTACGTCTGTTCATATCTATTTATCTAAGTCTGTTTCCTATCTATCTATCTATCTATCTATCTATCTATCTATCTATCTATCTATCTATCTATCTATCTATCTAAGTCTGTTCATATCTATTTATCTAAGTCTGTTCCTATCTATATATCTATATATCTAAGTCTGTTCATATCTATTTATCTAAGTATGTTCCTATCTATCTATCTATCTATCTATCTATCTATCTATCTATCTACCTATCTATCTATCTATCTATCTATCTATCTATCTATCTATCTAAGTCTGTTCATATCTATTTATCTAAGTCTGTTCCTATCTATCTATCTATCTATCTATCTATCTATCTATCTATCTATTTAAATCTGTTCATATCTGTTTATCTAAGTCTGTTCCTATCTATCTATCTATCTATCTATCTATCTATCTATCTATCTATCTACGTCTGTTCATATCTATTTATCTAAGTCTGTTTCCTATCTATCTCTCTATCTATCTCTCTATCTATCTATCTATCTATCTATCTATCTATCTATCTATCTATCTATCTATCTAAGTCTGTTCATATCTATTTATCTAAGTCTGTTCCTATCTATATATCTATATATCTAAGTCTGTTCATATCTATTTATCTAAGTATGTTCCTATCTATCTATCTATCTATCTATCTATCTATCTATCTATCTATCTATCTATCTATCTAAGTCTGTTCATATCTATTTATCTAAGTCTGTTCCTATCTATCTATCTATCTATCTATCTATCTATCTATCTATTTAAATCTGTTCATATCTGTTTATCTAAGTCTGTTCCTATCTATCTATCTAAGTCTGTTCATATCTATTTATCTAAGTATGTTCCTATCTATCTATCTATCTATCTATCTATCTATCTATCTATCTATCTATCTATCTATCTATCTATCTATCTATCTATCTAAGTCTGTTCATATCTATTTATCTAAGTCTGTTCCTATCTATCTATCTATCTATCTATCTATCTAAGTCTGTTCATATCTATTTATCTAAGTCTTTTCCTATCTATCTATCTATCTATCTATCTATCTATCTATCTATCTAAGTCTGTTCATATCTATTTATCTAAGTCTGTTCCTATCTATCTATCTATCTATCTATCTATCTATCTATCTATCTATCTATCTATCTATCTATCTATCTATTTAAATCTGTTCATATCTGTTTATCTAAGTCTGTTCCTATCTCTCTCTCTCTCTCTATCTATTTTACCTATCTGTCTATCTATCAGCCTGTTTTCTTTTTATTTACATGTCAGTCAGTTTGTTCGTATGAATCACTCAACTTCTATGTGACTGCCTCTTCAGGACGTTGGAATGATGGCTCTCTCGATGATTTTCCTTTAAATATTATATTTGTGCTATGTCTAGTAAAACCTGACCTCTCACCCATTCACTCAAGCTCGCCGGGAAGGTCATGCATTTGCTTTCCTCTGTCTCTCTTCTCTTCAACCTGTTCTGCCAGTATCAAATTTTCTAAGCTTCCTTTCTTCATTATGTGTCCCACACATTTCAGCAGTCTGTTTCTGTTTCCTTTTTGTCGTCATTGTCTGTAGAATTTCGTCGTTGCACATATTTTTGGTCCATGTTATTCTCAGCATGCTTCTGTAGAACCACATTTTCATTGCTTCAAGTTTCATCTTCATTTGTGAGGAGATTCTTCAGCATTTACATTGATTGATATTACTGTTTAGTACTCTTTGTTCCTAACGATATTGTTTTTCTTAGTACTTTTCGTAGCTTTTCGAAGGCATCTTTTGCTATCCCAAATGCGCCTGATGTTTTCCCTATCACACTCTCTTCTTCCCAAATATTCCAATTGTTATATTTGCTTGATTTCGCTCTCTCCAATTTGTAATTTGCACGTTCGGCTGTCTCTTTTCTTTACTACCAGGCAGTCAGTCTTCTTGTAATTGCTGCTTAGTCCTTTATTCTCGCTTTCCTTCACTACCTTCGTATGGATTTCTTGTACTTCCTTTAGCGTGTCTGTCAGTAACACTGACGTCTGCATATCATATGTTGTTAAGATATTTGATCGCCAATCTTCGTAGGTTTTCTAATTGTCTCAGGGCTGCCTCACTGTATAAGTTAGAAAGTTCTGGTGAGACCGTACATTAGTTTTAGACCCCTTTTCATTTCAACATTAGATAGCGCTAATGTACAAAGAATGACTCATCCAATACATTTATTAATGCACAGATAAAAGACATCGGTTTATATAGCACACCTATATTGTCGATGCAGGAGTGCAGAAATTATCTTCGTCTAGAAGGTCAACAGTTGCAAAGAGATCTACAGAGAAGGAGAGAGAAAGGAGGGGAGAGAGAGGAGGAGGGGAGAGAGAGGAGGAGGGGGGAGAGAGAGAGGAGGGGTGGGAGAGAGAGGAGGGGAGAGAGAGAGGAGGGGTGGGAGAGAGAGGGGTGGGAGAGAGAGGAGGGGTGGGAGAGAGAGAGAGGGGTGGGAGAGAGAGGAGGAGGGGAGAGAGGAGGAGGGGAGAGAGAGGAGGAGGGGAGAGAGAGGAGGAGGGGAGAGAGAGAGGAGGGGTGGGAGAGAGAGAGAGAAAGGAGGGGAGAGAGAGAGGAGGGGTGGGAGAGAGAGGAGGGGAGAGAGAGGAGGAGGGGAGAGAGAGGAGGAGGGGAGAGAGAGGAGGAGGGGAGAGAGAGGAGGAGGGGAGAGAGAGAGGAGGGGTGGGAGAGAGAGAGGAGGGGTGGGAGAGAGAGAGAGAGAGAGAAAGGAGGGGAGAGAGAGGAGGAGGGGAGAGAGAGAGGAGAAGGGGAGAGAGAGAGAGGAGGGGTGGGAGAGAGAGGAGGAGGGGTGGGAGAGAGAGGAGGGGAGAGAGAGAGGAGGGGTGGGAGAGAGAGAGAGAGAGAGAGAGTTAAAATCTTCCGTGAGTCTTGAAATTTAAAGTGGAACACATGACATCAGCAAATTAGCTCATCCTCAGGAAAAAAAAACGAGACAAAGAAAAAAGAGAGGAGGAGGGATGAAATTCTCGACATTATGGAAAAGATAGACACAAAAAAATAAATAAAATAATTAACAAGACTAAACATGTACTCATCAACAGCTTGTATGAAATTCAATGAGGCAATAGAGAAAAGTTGTCTTGCACGACACAGTGAACCAATTTTCTTACCAGCAGACATAGCAATGGATTCAATATAGTCTTTCCATTTCTTGTCAGTTGAAAATTATAGCGACGAGTCACTCTCTTGGAGATTAGCATCAGCCATATTTATAGAAGGCAGAAAAGATAGGAAGTTTCAAAAAGTTGAGGAGATTCATGATCACCCACGTCCCAAGAAGAGCATGACGCCAATCGACGAGGCAACCGTTGCGCCGCTGCAACATTAGCATCATCTGTAAGAAACCAATTCTGTGCTAACTGCCATTTGAGAGGTTCAAACAAATGTTAACAGAACTGGGAAATATAAAAGAACTGTGGTTGGTCTCAGCATTCCAACCATAACGATGGAGCTATTTTCTCTGCATATGAGAGTGAACTACTGGCCGTATATCCAGGGTGGTGATGAGACGGAAGGGCGGAGGAATTCCTGTATTGAAATCAACGACCACTTTGGAGGATTCTCTGATGATAAATATCCTTAAAATTTCGGACATGATCCGAATCTTTGTTCGATTTAAAGAAATTAAGGAACAGCATATGAACGGTTCGTCATATTGTATTATATATATATATATATATATATATATATATATATATATATATATATATATATATATATATATATATATATATATGCTGGACTCCCCTGTCGTATTCGACGTATGAAGGTAAAGCAGCTCAGTTCCTAGGAACCGACAGTCAGACACCAGCACATATGATTTGATTATAGGTTAAGGCTTTGCACAGAACCAAACACACTTTTTGAAGGGCAGAATACAGAGACCTGGTGCACTCCGTGCCACAAGGTCCCCAAACAACGCTTCGCGTGTTTTGAATTCAAAGTTGTCCTTCTAGACCAGTTGCTATCCATATATATATATATATATATATATATATATATATATATATATATATATATATATATATATAACAATCTCTCAATAAAACCGATAGCATTGTCGTGCAACAATCTTCTTCCCTGTGCAGTGTAACTTCAGGGTGATGTTGGCCATCAGGATTCACAACTTCCTGTCCTATGCAACCTTGAGTAAAATGTGTTTTTGCTCTCTCTCCTAATCCCTATTTTGCCAACCATTTATACAAACTTGTTAAGTAGGTTATGTACTGCTTCCTGGTCTCCCTCTTGCTCTCAGTGTCCCGTGAGTATCAAATTTTCCAAGTCCTCTTCCTCATTATGCGCCCATAACATTTCAGCTGTCTCTTTCTCACGAGACGGCATCCACTGGACGGAGGGATTCCTGTACTGAAGTTAACGACTAGGTTGGAGGCTTCTCTGATGATAAATATCTTTTTCCTTTTCATTGTCTGTAAAGCTTTGTCGTTCTTCACGTGTCCAGACTATGGAATTCTCAGCATCCTTTTGTAAAAAAAAAAAAAAATTTCCGTCGCCTCACCTGTGATGTGATAATCCAGCATTAACTGCCATATAGGAAGACCGATATTACATAACATTTCAGTACTCATTTCGTTGCTTCCAATGAAAATTTCCTGTCTCTTAGTACTTTTCTTAACTTCTGGAAGGCATCTTCGCTATCAAAATGCACCTTCGAATTTTGGTGGCACATTTTCCATCATCTGTTAAATCACTTGCTAAATATTTAAATATTTGCACTTGTTTAATTTTGGTATCGCCAATTTGTAATTCGCATGTTCGGCTGTCTCTTTTGAAGACAGCCATAAGGTTCTGTCTTCTTATCGTTGATGCTTAGTCCTTTCTGCTTGCTTTTCTTTTGCCACATACTGTAGGAGTACCTGTAGTTTTCCTCACGACTTACATCCTAGAACAAAGTTGCCATTTTCTTCACTGACTGCTAATCTTTGTATTTTTTATGGTCGATGACGTAAAATTCTCTCAGGTGAACGAATAAACTTTGACACGAATATCTCTGGTAATCGGCATCATCATTATTAGTTCCATGCCAGTCGTAGGATCTCTTCTCCGGTGAGCAGCTCCCTCCAAATGTTTCAGTAGGTAGCGTGTTCTGGGATAGGCACACCTGGCGGATTCCATCCCTCTTCGACTTGAAGGTTCGCCTTTGTCACGGGCACATGAACGTTGATTCCATCAGAGAACCTTCCAACCTGGACGTTGACTGCAGTACAAGAAACCCTCCGTCCAGAGATGCTGTGTCATTGACACCCTGGATATACGGCCAGTAGTTCACGGCCATGTGCAGATTTCATCTAGAGCCGGTCAAGATTTAGTGCATTTAATTTATTTCACCGAAATACCAGTTTTCTATTGTGTCTAGATTATATATATATATATATATATATATATATATATATATATATATATATATATATATAAATATATATATATATATATATATATATATATATATATATATATGTATGTATGTATGTATGAGATCAAAAGTCAAACACCTACCTAAGCAGTAAAGTGCTCAACGCCAGACTAAGCAGACAAAGCAAAAACCTTACAGAACGTCATAAAGTTGTTACTCAAGTTTCAGCCTTTTGCGATCTTCCGACGACTAGAACACCTATATATATATATATATATATATATATATATATATATATATATACAGACATTTATGATATGTTTAACGTTCTTTTTATAGATACAAGTATTTAAGCAAATGGTCTGTTTTATAATAAACAGTATTAAATAACATTTACCGGCCTGAATGTCCGAGAAATTTTCATAGAAAATTTTCGTCCTATGAAAATTTCTCGGACATTCAGGCCGATAAATGTTATTTAATACTGTTTATTATAAAACAGAGCATTTGCTTAAATACTTGTATCTATAAAAACGTTAAACATATCATAAATATCTTTAAATAAATTGTCGGACTTTGTCCAATTCAAATATATATATATATATATATATATATATATATATATATATATATATATATATATAACAATCTCTCAATAATCTTATAACATCAAAAAATGCTGGGTCCGTGAAAATCAGTAAAATCATTGTAGATTATCAACCTATATTGAAATGTTAAATTACATAAACACGGCTATCCATCATTTCATAGATTTCAACACCTATTTTCCAGTTGTCAACATTTCCCAATGATATCATTACTCCATTTCTATCTAGCAATTATAGCATCACATCAACTGATGGGTTTATCCAAATGCTTAAAACTACACAACCAAACCGAGGCATTGCAGCGTCACTTGACGTAGAAAATTTATTTACAAAAGTCGGTGCATCAGTAAAACCCTTAAATGTGTATCTAGAAATATTTCAAATTCAACTACATCTCTCAAACCTAATATTCTCAAAAAATATTGCACGACTGCGCAACTGAAGTCCGCTTTCCAACTACATCGCCAATAATTAAACTCAAATTAATGGGAAATCAACTCGGTCCGTGCTTCTCTAATACTATGTTTCACGTAGAAAACAAGATATTTAAAAAAGTCACTAAAGCCAAAATATATGTCCTCTATGTATTTTTATTTTTGCGGCAAACAAAGGATATTGATAATCTCAAACAAACAAAAAATTGACCTTAGCTTTACCTATCAACCTAGTCAACGAAATAAACACCAATTCTTGGACGTTCTTCTGGAGTCTAGTAACAATACATTCACTATTTTGTTATATAAAGTAGAAACGCTTGCCACCTTAGCTTTACAAGTTAATGTCAAGTCAGATATAAAATATGTGTTACTAAAAAATTTCCTCATGAGAGCGCACGAGAATTTCTCCTCACGTTCGCTATTCTTTAAAGAACTTAACAACGTGAAACAAACGCTAGTCAATAACGGTTTTCCAAATCACCTCATAGATCACCAAATGAGACTTTCTGTTTCTAAGGTAATCATAGAAACACTGGACATACAGATAAAAACAATAACATTAAGAAATGGCAGTTTCTGTCTGTCTGAATCAATTTGCCGCCTAAACCAGAATTGAAACTTTGCATAAATGTTAAACTAACATTCAGTTTGTTACGAAGCTAATTTATGTTTTTAATAAAAATCCACAATGAAGTGCTCGGCCCCTAGAACAGAGCTCTCCGCCGGGTTTTACATGTTTTAAGCAGGGGAGATAATTGGTATACAAATTAAGATACACGTGTTACGAAATAATAACTCTTATAAAGCTTAAAATTCCGGACAGATATGGATTTTTGTTCAATTTAAAAAATTAGGGGACAACATCTGAACTAATCGCAGTTTATTTTCTAAATATAATATTTACTTAACACATTCATTCAGCATAATCTTTTTTTGAATACGATCTTTGTGGTGTGTTTACAATGCAAAAATATAATCCGGTCTCACACACACGGTTCACTGTGTTTAGCATTTAATTTACTATCGAATTAACTAGTTTCAAATTCCGCCATGTGCATCATTAAATTCGCCAAGTTTGAATTTATTAAATACAAATAAATTGGCTCGATCGATTCGGTTATTTAAATGTAAAATAACATTTAAATTGAGCTCATTTGCAAAAGAAACTTTACCTAAACTCATATTTCAACCTAGCATTAAAAAACAATATCGTGGTTGTGGTTGCTGTTGTCTGTGGAACAACAACTGGTTTCATAGACATTTTCGTGCTATATATCGTCTGCGTAAAAAAATCTAGCTGTGGAAATATACATCCTTCTTAAAAAATCCAAACGTCCTTAATCAGCATGAGCCACGTACCCTTTCCAGTTAAGTTTTACTTTTAATTACCGCGGATTAATTAGACGATATCGAATTGCAACGAAAAGCAAAATTGATATAAAAAATCTAATAAAGAATTTGTTTCACTCCATTCAATATTGAAATCGATCTATTCATCCATGTATCTATCTATAGTACTTATTCAAAATTTATAACATAAACATGTTATAACATCACTACAAAATAGCTATTTTGTTTCAACACTTCTGGTGTTTTGTCAAGTAATGGCGTTGATTGCAGAATGAAGAGTTTTAAAAAGTTAAAAACCAACTAAACTCCTCTTAATAGGGGAAACATTGTTACGTAAGCTACAATGACAAATGAAAATAAAAGTATATTATAATTAAAAAAACTTGACAACGATTCTTAGACACAATTTATTAATACCTTAATGTTAATGTTAGTCTAAATTAGAAATCATTCTAATCGATTAATTTTTAATTTTATATAAATGTAAAAAATAAAAATTACGAATTTTAAATTTTAAATTTAACCTTGCATTAAGTTTAAAATATTATAAAATTATTCGAAGAAGAAACGGAGGGAAATATACATATATTTTTTATTTGTTTATTGTTTTAATCGAAAAGCCAAATTTTCAATGAGAGCAAACGATAATCTAAAGAGATTCAATCATCGTAACAACTTAGATACAATTGATCTGAGTTCAGATGCTGTTGATACGTGTTCGAGCTGCTTTTTTGTTTTATAGTTCCAACCCAACCCCACGCACGTTAGCCAATTGTACTAAAAACCCATTTCCTTTTGGATTTACCCATGGTTTACCTTTTTAAATTTCCACTTTTTTAGTTTCAAGTTCCCCTTTAGTAACATCTGAACTCATTTTACTGGGTGTTCCCCTTTTTGTGTCTACGTTAGCAGTGCACGTTTTTTCGATTTGGAGTTGTCGAAATTTTTTTTTAAGCTTTACCCTCTTTGACGTTTTTACTGTTTGGATGCCACCTAAAAGGAGGAAACTTTTGTGACGGCGCACGGCAGCTGCCTCCGCTGCTAGAGCAGCGAGGGCGAGTGAAACCCCTGAACAGACTTCTTTGCGTCTTTTACGGATGGCCTCGCGCTCAACTGCTCGCTTATCTACGGAAAGCGCCGCTCCGCGGACTGAAAGGTTGGCTTCAGCGGCTTCAACCATGTCCGAACGTCGCGCCAGGCTTTCCGTTGAAGAACGTTCACTTCAGAATTCACAAGACGCAGTCCGCGTGGCTAGGTTGAGGGCTTCACAGTCCCCAGCACAGAAAATCCTTCGTCTTTTGCGGGATGCTACCGCCAAAGCTTTCTCCAGGGGTTTAGAAATCCTCGAACAAACATCTTCACGTCGTCTCAGGAATATTAGGGCTACAGCCGCCTCTAGAGCTTCGGAACAACCCCAGGAAAAACTTCTCATCGTCGCGTTAGAAATGCCCGCTCCACCGCGTCTACCAGAGCCTTAGAAAACCCTGCACAGACCACTGTTCGTCGCGTTAGAAATGCCCGCTCTACTGCGTCTGCCAGGGCTGCAGAAAACTCTGAAGTACGCCGTCAACGGCTCGAAAACATCAGCCAACTTCGACCTTCTGCGTTATTTTGGTCAAATGTCGCATACAATTATGACTGCACTGTCACCTATTCCGCTAGGAGAGACGTACAGATAGGGGCCATGGATAAAGTTTGCACTTTTTGCAACGCAAAAATGTGGGCCGGTGAGCAACCTGGGCTTTGTTGCTCTGGGGGCAAAATCAAACTCCCTTCTTTAGACGAACCTCCCAGCCGCTTAGGGACCTCCTTCTGGGTACAACTTCGGAGTCAACGCATTTTTTTGAAGCAATACGGAAGTACAACGGTTGCTTCCAGATGACGTCTTTCGTATTAGTGAGGGGGATGGATGCCTACTTTCAAAGTGCAAGGCCAGGTTTACCACTTAATGGGATCACTTTTGGCTGATCAGGGAGAGCCACCTCAGTTCCTACTACAACGAGCAGGTTGATGCGCGTCTCGGCATTCTGCCTAGCGATATTTCCGTCAGTCCCCGTAAAGACATTCTGTTCCGTCTACAAGACATGCTTCACGAAACTAACAGTTACATCCGAAGCTTAAAGTTTGCGTTGCAAAACAACTCTTCGCCTCTTTCAGCGTTGTCATCGATGCAGACAGACGGCCTCACGGTGATCATGAGCGTCGCTTCAACGCTCCTGCATGTAATGAAGTCGCCGCAGTCATCCACGGTGAGGAGCATAACAGCTGTGACATTGTCATAAGGTACCGGGGCGGTGGTCTGCGCCGCATCAGTGAAACCCACCATTCATACGACTGTCTCCAGTACCCCCTTCTTTGTCCATACGGAAGCGATGGGTACCACTTCAAAATCCCAATATACCAGGCAAGCAGCGATTCCATGTCGACCTCAAAGACGGTCTCCTGTAGGGCTTACTACGCCTACATGTTTATCGTTAGGGAGGATGAATTTAACCACTTGCACAGGTGTCGTCAACTATTTCTTCAATTCGTTGTTGACATGGCTTCAAAAATGGAGTCGGAGAGGTTAGGATTCATCAAGTTAAACCAATCCAAACTTAGAACCGACTCCTACATTCACCTTCGTGATGGTCTGCGTTCTGGTGGCCCTCGATACATGCATGAAAAGACACAAGACGCAATGACCTATGTCCGTCATTGTGGGAGGCTTGAATTTGTATTTCCTCCAAAAAATCCTAGGGGTGGTAGTTACTTATTGTCTGTGAACGCACAAAAGCTCTTTTCAAGGCTACCTACTTTGAATTGTTATTTTCGGATATCCGATTTGCCTGTTATTACGTAAGTAGCTTTACGATTTTGGTATTCATAACTTATTGGTATTTCCTCCCAAAATCCTAGGGTTGACAGTTAGGTATTCTCTGTGAGAGCCCAAAAGCCATTTTTAGTGCTACTTTGAATTGTTACTTTCGGATAACCGAAGAAATTGTATGAGAACGGGAACTGGGGATAACATCAGCTTTCCCGGGAATTACCGGGTACGTCAGCTAGTATTTTCTATAAAAATGAAATGCATGTTAACTATACGCAGGTTGAATCAACCGTTGGAAACATTATAAAGGAAGATGTAACTGAAGGCGACAAAAACAAGAAAATTAAATTATCTGCCATAAAACATTAAAACTGTTAACCTCATCGTCAACAACAATAACTTACCTGCAAGATCCAAATGACACTGAACCAATATTATTTACGAATTTCCATGTCCCTGAAAGAACTGTGTTCTTTGAGCAAAACAAATTCATAAATAATTATATTGGATATACTACAACATGCCTAACAAGAAGACTCACGTTACATTTCTCTGACTATAGCTCAATTAGATTTAAATACACATGGCGAGACCTACCAGGACAATACAAATATAATAGCCTCACACACACGTAAAAAGGGTAAAAACTGGAAGCATTATTAATAAAAAAGAAAAAGCGAACATTCAATAATATCAACTATAAACACGGCCAGAATGTATTGACCGTGTTTGGAAAATGAAACATTCCTATAGCATTAGATACATACAAAAAAACAACAACAAAAAAAAAAAAAACTCCATACAACCAGTTAAAAGTAAAACAAAAATCATTCTTGATAATAGCTAAAAGAATAGCCGAAAGTGCTAGGACATACAGAACATTCGGAAAGTTTCGACATAATTTATGCCCAGAAAAGAAAAACTTCTAAGAAAGTAAGAAAAATGAAATGAAAAATTCAACCGCAGTAACTTGTCAGTCGTTTTTAACGAAAGTTGAAGGGTTGCTGCCCAAATACATAATTTTATATATATATATATATATATATATATATATATATATATATATATAAATGTAAGAATGCTGGAAAAAACTAAATAAAAAATAATTAAATAAAAAAAATAATAAATTCGGTCGATTACTGTGGGAAGAAAGACCGAATTTGTAAACGGTGACTATTATTGCTGATAATGCATGACTCTACAGCTGGATTGAGTTCTCTAGGTCACTGGCGTGCTTATGAAAAAAATAAATACGCAAAAATTCGCCTTCCCCTCTGACAGGCGCCGATAGCCTAGGGGTCAAATTCTATGATACCAAATCTGTCGGTTTCCGGCTTGAAGCAATCGGATGTCTAACACACTGATGAAGTGTGATCCAGCGAAACAGTCTGTCTGTGTATGTCTCTCTCTCTCTGTCTCTGTCTGTCTGTCTGTCTCTCTCTATATATATATTAATATCTATATATATCACATATAGTGCTGATGTTAATAAAACAGTTCTCATCATTGCAATCATATATGGGTGATATGTATATATATATATATATATATATATATATATATATATATATATATATATATATAAAGGGTGCTGTTGCAACCCAGAAAGGGTTACTGAATAAGGAATAACCAAAACGGAGGTTTTGAAATGAAATAATAATCTTTATAACATCAATAAAATACAATACTCGCCAGCGGCGTGAAGTAGGTAAACCACTGCTAGTGGTGGACTACTTAGACAGTATATTGCCCTCATTTACAATAGAGTCCAACGTATTTATGAGGATTTTTATGGATATTTATGAGTATAAATTACTATAATGTAATTTGTACATTATTTATCATCTCTCAGTTGCGTCTCTGTCCTTGGACAGAGTGCGCTCAGGGGCTTCTCTGTCAAAGGACAGAGGGGCAACTGGGAAAGTAATAATGAGAGGTCCACAGCCCTGGGGAACAGCTGCCTGAGGCCGCGCCCTCCCATTGCACAAGAGCTAGGGATCGGTGCTTGCACCGAGGCCAGCGCAACCGACGGTTGCGGGGGCTGTGGGCAAATTTTGTCCCCGCCCGGGTGCACGCGCTCGGGTCCCCACTTTAAAAAGACCTTGTGTCACATCTCATTTTCGTGGTGGAATGAGTAAACACCGTATTTATGAGGATTGAGCCATACCTGTTAGTGTTCATAGGTGCGGTATATACCAGGTGCATATATAGATTTGTGCAAAATTTGCAACGAAAAACCGGTTTTCTAATGTGTATTTAGTGTCTCGTAATGAAACCAAGTTTACTGGAAAGTTTCGGGTACACGTAATATATACGCAGAGATGAGAGAATATTTTGAAGTCCATCAAGAAATATCGAAAAAACAAAATTCTCAAAGATATTTATCGTTGTATTTATTTTGTTTGGTACGATATTTGTTTACAACCCTTATGAATTACAGACACGCTCTTCACAAATTTCATTTAACACCTGATTGAATTTCCACATTTTCCTAATGTTCCTGCTATTTCGCGACAGGGATGGAAAATAATGCTAATAAGGTTTAAAATATGGCTTTTTGTGCGAATTTGACAATGATATGTTGTTTGTTTGTTTTTTACTTTAGGGCACAAAAAGAAAACATACGTAAACAACAAGCACACATATATAAACGCGTACATGCTCATTGATGAACGCGCACATTTGAACGTATATATATATATATATATATATATATATATATATATATATATATGACTAATACATATACATTTTCTTCATCTGTAGCAGAACTCAATGAGTAATATTTTACACACACACACACACACACACACACACACATATATATATATATATATATATATATATATATATATATATATATATATATATATATCATACAGAAGCAATTTATACAAAGAATTAACTAGCAACATTAACATGTGATTAATGGCGAAATCACTTCGCTAACAAGATTTAATGAGACATTAACATACTATAATTTTCTTGAATAATAAGATCCTTATATTCGAGTTGTTGTCAGATGGTAGACACATGCCAAGTACTTTCGACAATTTCAAATTGTCATCTTCGGGGCGTAATTTATACAGGTAAACACTAAAACAAAATATGTGTAGACTGAAAGAAGTTTTTTTTTTTAAATTATGCTATTTATTGACAGTTGAATATAAGTTTTGAAGCTGAGTATGTGAAAAATACAAGAGCGAATGGTTGCTCGCTGTACGTCCCGATGTCCTCGACGAAATCAAGAGACGAATATGTAATGCGATAGGTCCGGATCTGGCATCTCGTCTACAATCGCTTTCTCGCAGACGTGCCGCGACTTCCCTCTGTGTCTTCGACAAATATTTTCACGGCAACTGTTCCGACGAGCTACTTTCACTGGTTCCCGGACTACATGAATTTAAACGAGTTACTAGGCTGGCATCTCGGCCCCGCCCTTTCACTATCGAAACGGTTAAATGTAACCGTCTCTTCTACCCAAACAGCTTCTTCTCTCGCACTTCCTCTCTGTGGAACTCCCTTCCTCTTGCTTGCTTTCCTGATAACTATAAATCTTCAAATATTCAATTGTAATGTCAATCGATATATTCTAATACCTTGATCTTGTTCCCCGCCCTTCTCTGTATCCTTTACCCAGACACGAATCTTTACTGTTGTTCTCAATCCTCCTCTGTCACCCCTTGCGTGATAGTGGCACTCCTGCCTTGCTTGGGGTGAATTGCTTAAAAAAAATAAACAGATACTACTTACATATATGGGGATGCAAAAGTAGGTATACAGTTATGACAACCAAACACAGCGCACAAAACGTATTTTATTCATTATACAAACATGTCAATATAATACTTACTATATCTAAACCCCTATTCATATAGTGTGCTCGTGGTAATAGAATGGTAGATATATTGGGAATTACATATATTTATATACGTATATGTGTGCATGTATATCTATGTATATATGTACATGCATTTACGTGCGTGTGTGTATATACAATCCGTTTGAAGTTATTATACAAATCACATACAAACATAAATAACTGGAATTTACTTTGAAATGTTCTTGTAAAAATTTTAAACGATTAAAATCTGAGTTGAATTCTGTTCAACTTGTTTTATTAGGGTCATTGAATTTATTACAAAACCTGCATTTTGAACTTATTATACAGAAGCAGAAAATCGCTATTTACTTCAATAACAAGATAATAAAATCGGAAACAATTCATCAACATCTAGTATAGAACAAATTACAAACATTTAGATGATGAGTGTACTCGGGTCGGAGTCGCGATCCGTCTTGGACTCAAATTATGTGAGCGTCACAGATGCAGATGTGGAGCCTCCATCGATGGGTTTCGTTTGCATCCTCTCTCCTGTCGTCGTAGTGCCGGCCGCTTTCCACGGCATGCAGCAATTAGCGACATCATCAAAAAAGGTTTGGATGCAGCTGGGTTCCCTTCCCAAATCGAACCCGTAGGCCTCGATCGTGGTGATGGAAAGCGGCCGGATGGCATTACCATCTTCCCTTTTAAAATGGGTAAGTCGTTGATTTGGGATGCGACCTGTGCAGATACATTTTCGGCCGGTAATTTGATCAGGTCCGCGGTTGAGCCGGGGTTCGTCGCCCGAGACGCAGAGATTAAAAAAATAGCTAAATATTCATCTCTTGCTGATAGATTTTTTTTAACTCCTGTGGCAGTGGAGACTTCAGGGGTTATTGGCCCTCGTTCGATGGCGTTCCTTCGGAGGATTGGCGCGATTGCGTCTCGATTAAGGAACGAGCCTCGCGAAACGGAGTGGCTCTTGCGGCGTGTCTCACTGGCGACGGTTCGAGGTAATGCTTTCTCCATCACAGCGGCTGGCAGAGGGTAGAAAAAATTGTTTATAGTTACGTTGTTCTGGAATTGTCATCATTGGTCGACTGAACTTGCTTTGTTTCAATGACTTTTGTTTTGTTATTATTAGTTACTTTGTTCAATAAAGTCCACAGAATTACAAACATATATGATAACTCTGAAGCACTTACGTCATAATATAATGATCTTTCCAACAATCTATTACTGACTAATTTTTGTTAATTATTTTTTTAATTCAGCAGGTTCAGTTTCCGACATGGTGATTTTAAGTAGGCACGGTGGAGTAATGGATAGCGGAAGAAACGGAGTGCCGAGTTCGAATTCCAATCGAATTCATTACATTCACTATTGTGCTACTACCCTTGGGAAAGGTATGAATCCTCTTCTTCCCCCCCAGCTATGGGTAAAAAGCAGAACAGACCTGGATGGCAACTGGTCTACCGCAGAAATAAATGGCAACCTAATGAGGGAAAAAAATTGCCTCGTCAGTCATGTATCGAAAGATACATGATTGCCTAAGCGTGTATCACGTATGGCACATAACTAAGTTTCCAGTCGAATCTATTACATTCACTTACCTGCCAATACCCTTGGGAAAGGTATGAATCCTCTTCTTCCCCCCCAGCTATGGGTAAAAAGCAGAACAGACCTGGTTCTATAGCCTTGGATGGCAACTGGTCTACCGCAGAAATAAATGGCAACCTACTGAGGGAAAAAAAATTGCCTCGTCAGTCATGTATCGAAAGATACATGATTGCCTAAGCGTGTATCACGTATGGCACATAACTAAGTTTCCAGTCGAATCTATTACATTCACTTACCTGCCAATACCCTTGGGAAAGGTATGAATCCTCTCCTTCCCCCAGCTATGGGTAAAAAGCAGAACAAAATCTGCCTCATCAGTCATGTATCGAAAGATGTGCCTACGCGTGTATCACGCTGATGTGCCTACGCGTGTATCACGCATGGCACATCACTGACTGGCTGATTTTAATTGCTTCTCATAGGTCTGCTTTCGTGCCACATTGTTGGCCGCTTTCATCTCTTCACAACTGATCATAGATATTCGATCGGATTCAGATCGGTGCTTGATGGTGTTCACTCCATTATCTTGTCTCCTGTAAACGTTTTACACTCAGAAATTTCGCTGATACATGAGAAGGAGCATTGTCGTGCATAGATACGCGCATCACTATGAAACTGCGAGGTTGGGACTTATAGCATTAAAAAAAAAGTCATATCCATGAAATCGCAATAGTTAATACTTTTAAGTTTAACTCCTTCAACGACTTTGAATGGTTTAATAATGGTTTGTGCGACAACCTATTACAATGCATTTAAACATATGATTCTGTTGATAACATTTATTTCTCTCACGTTGTCATGTATGAAGTCATAGAACCGCATTACGAATTTACGACCTGCGTCTGCTATTCCGCCTCCGTTATCGTCGCATAGCAAATTTCTATGTAAACAAAACGGTGAACATCTCTGTTGTTATATCCGTGTAACCACTCTGATGATGGCTCATGTGAGCCGAAAGCTTAGATCGACGACCAATATAATAAAGAAATATCCAAATGTTCTACAGTTTTTTTACTTTATGTTCTCTTGAAACTAAATTATACGACGCTTGGAAAGGCTCATGTTTATACATAATATATATTCGTTGTCTGTCATAAGCCTTTCCTTTGGACAACATCGGTGGCGTTGAGAGAGAAGACGTGCTGAATGGGAAACTGCCGATCTATCATAAAAATTCTGCCCAGACCTGCGCCCTGGAGAAGGCATAACGCTTCGGGCGCAGATCCAGTCTCTCTCGAAACCGACGGATGGCATAATAAAAAACACTGCCTTTAAGCAAATCCATCTCATTTTAGGTTTCCGAAAGTTCATAACGGCTCCGTTTCGTATCCGAACGTAAACAAAGTAATCACTAAAACAGTAATGGATTCTTATTTATTCATAAATCCTAGATATTTTTATCACTTTAAACGTTATATCTAGTGGATGCCCATATCTGAGTAGATGCTCCGTTCATTTTTTAAACAGTATTTTATTTTCGTCTACCGGCCTGAATATTCCAGCAATATGGCATTAAAAAGGAATATGTTTAATAATACTGTTTAAAAACTCAAAGCAGGTTGTAAAAATATTATATTGTTTTCGTATACGCTTTCCATATTGAAGATAAATTTTACATCCTATAGTGAAATATGAAAATCTTTGCTCTAATGCCCTTTGGAAAGGGAATACAAGACAGAACTACCTCTGGCAACACCAATTTGTTATCACGGGTAGTAGAGGAAAAAGTTGTGAAAATTTGAAAAAATATTCCCAATGAAAATAATCGATCATTTTAAATTTATTTTTTCAAAAGAAACAAAAGAACAAAAAGTGAAATGACTACCGGAAATAAATTCATCGAAAAATACTAAAATTCTACAATTATTTTTTTAATACGGAAACCTCAAAGAATTCGCAGGTGTTCCAATTATTTTCTTTTGATCGGGACAACAAAATATATACAAATATGAGCACATAAGCTACCGCTTATATATATATATATATATATATATATATATATATATATATATATATATATATATATATATATATATATATATATATATGAAGAAATATAGTCTTAAAGTATATTTATGTGATAAAGTGCTCAATATCAGAGATAGAGCGTGTGTAAATATAAAAGTGGACATGGAAGTCAGCACTTAGAGGCGACAGTCTGTTTCATGCTAGTGCAATCGTCAGGCGACTGACGATTACACTAGCATGAAACAGACTGTCGCCTCTAAGTGCTGACTTCCATGTCCACTTTTATATATATATATATATTATAAATTAACTTATTTAAAATATCTTTTTTTTTGCTACACAGAATAACCATGTTTCAAAAATCGAAGATAAAATCTTCGAATTTAATGTTGTAATTAAATTAAAAACATTAGTTCCATTTCCTCCTCAAGGGAATTTTGGAGTAACTTATTTTTTAAAATTTACAGTTTTAAAGGCACGGCAAAGATTCATAATTCAGTGTTTCCAAGGATACAGAGAAATCCATTCATCTAGACAAGGGGTGCTAGCTTGTTCAATTTTTTAATTTTCGTTGTATCAATTCGAAAGCGTGGTTATGTTTAGGGATAGGTGGGGATGTATTTTTCAACAAAATCTGACATCCGCTAAATGCAGGTCGTCTGGGTTTTTTATAAAATTTTTTTTATTTTTAACGGCAAAAATTCTTACGGTACTTTTTCTATCTGTATACTTAAAGATTTTTTTGGGCTGTTTAGGCTAGAATGTTTTATTTAACTACAATTCTAATAAATTTTAATTTTTAATTGACTATATATCTTTTTAAAACCACGTAAATGTATTAGAATTACTTACAGTATGTAAAATTATTTTTTCATATCGACTATAAGTATGTATATTTCCAGGTTACATTTAAAAAAAAATTAAAATTTATGACAATGACGGCAAAGATAGCTAAATTATTTCACTGATTCAGTAAACTTTTATTTTTTATAAACTTAGTAATATATATTTTTCTTATGTATGTACAAAGGACACGGGTCATTTAATGTCCTACATATTCTAACTTATCATATTAATTTCATTTAACCTTTAGGTGTTTTATTGGATTCTTTTAAGTGTTTGAATTGCTTTGAGAGGTGTTAGAGGTTAGAATACGTTTTATTTAACTACAATTTTAAAAGATGTTTAGGTTAGAAACCGTTTTATTTAAATCCATTTTTCAAACCAATTTTAAAATATTTTTACTTTTAAATTTAATCGGCTATATATATATAAACAAACCAATCAACCAGCAAATAATAAAAATCACATACTAAACTAACAATATTAGAAAGTATCTTTTTAATTAAAAATAAATTAGGGATGATACAAAATAAATTAGTCAGGTCTTGCTTAATAAAATGCGTCTTTCATTCTATATTTTTGTTTTTCGTATCGATTTCTGTTGAGCGTCTTCCCAAGAGATATAGAAAGCTCAGGTCGTCCATTTTTAGATACATCAGTGTTTAACTGTAAAATTCTAGCAAAAATCTTGCCTCTTTCTGTCTCGCGTTACAACCTCGCAGATGTTAGACTTAAGAGAATTTTTCACCATGGGACGATTATTCGGTATATTTGTTCTTTAGAGAAGAAATGACGAATATATTTTCGATTATAAAAATAAAAAAAACCCAAAAAACCGAAAAAACAATACAAACAGTGAAAGCGTGAATGTGTATGTATGTGTGCGTGCGTGTGTGTTTGTGTATTTGTGAGTGAGTCAGGAAGATAAGGAAAGAGATAGGGAGGAGGGAGAGAGGGAGATAAGGAAAGAGGTGAAAAGGGAATGAGGGAGAAAGGGAGACGAAGAGGAAAAGAAAGAAGAAATAAAAGTAAAGAAAGACAGAAAGAAAGAAAAGAAAGAAAGAAATATTAAAGAAAAGGTAAAAAAGAGGAAAAAATTAAGACGAAAAGAAAATGAAAGAAAAGAGAAAGAAAGACAGAAAGAAGGCATGAAAAGAAAGACATTTTAAAGAAGGCGTAGTGTGAAAAGGACAAACAAGAGAAACAAAACGAAAAGGAAAAGAAAGAAGAAAGAAAATAAAGAAAGAAAAAAGACAAAGAAAGAAAGAATGAAAAGAAATATTAAAGAAGTCGTAGTGTGAAAAGGGCAAACAAGAGAAACAAAACGAAAAGGAAAAAAAAGAAGAAGAATTAAAATAAAGAAAGAAAAAAAGAAAGACAGAAGGAATGAAAGAAAAGAAAGAAATATTAAAGAAGGCGTAGGGTGGAAAGGGCAAACAAGAGGAAAAATTAAAACGAAGTGGAACAGAAAGAAAAATAAAAGTAAAGAATGAAAAAAAAAGAAAGAAAATGGATAAAGAAAATGAATTAAGATAGTAAGGAAGAAAGAATGTAAAAAGAGAAACCAAGAAGCAAAATGAAAGAATGAAACGAAAATAAGAAATAAACGTAACGGGTGTAGAAAGAAAGGAAAAAAGAAAGAATGAAAGAAAGAATGGAGGTGAATAAAAACTTAATATAAAAATTAGATTCAATGGAAAACAGGGTGGTAAAATAGAAAGAAAGAAAGAAAGAAAGAGAGGGAGAGAGAGAAAGAAAGAAAGAAAGGAAGAAAGAAATAAAGAAAGAAAAAGAAAGAGAGGTATTAATAGAAATAAAAATTTGACAAAAATTAAATGAAAAACTAAACCAAGAATAAGAAAAAGGTGAGTGAATAAATGAATGAATGAAAGAATGAAATAAAGAGATAAATAAAAACGACATAAAAAAGAAAACAAAGAAATAAAAAAAAGAACAGAGAAAACACAATATAGAAAAGAAAACAATAAAGATAAAATTCTTTTAGAAACGTTCTTCCTGTGTAAGGCTTACATTTTTTGAATTTCATCAAAGAATTAAAAAAAAAATGATGATAGACTTCAAAGAATCTCTTTGGTGTCGTTCATATTTCCTTATTTTCTTTCCTGAAGAATTCTACAACAGAAAGAGCGTAAAAATAACCAGTAAATAAAGCGAAACCTTCTGGTTCATAGCGATATATATTTCAAGAACTCTGCTGTCTGAAACCTTTGCGTTCTCAACATAAAAGCACAAAATGCTGGATGTGGATTCAATCAAGAAGAATACACTGAGAGTAAACGCTCAGCGAGGAATATCCAGGAGCAAGGGAAAATGTCGGAACCTAAACTCAACAGCAGAAATAAAATCGAAGAAATAAATACATGGCCAGGATAAATTATGGGTTATTCGGGACACTTCCTAAACTGAACAAAAGAAGTACTACTAAATTTAGGCCACAAAACAAAAAAGGTTGATGGCAAAAAGATTTACGGCTAACATTTTATAAATTTCTTCAAAGAATTAAGCCAAGAAACAAATGCACAAGATTCGTTTGATATGTGCTATGGAATTCTTAAATGGCTAAGGCAGACCAGCGTAAGGTTAATTATGACAACCAAGAGAAGACATGGTAAAAACATTTAAACACTGATCTTAGAAAGCTGACAGTTTATATATTTTTGTACGGGTTTGGTGTCATGCTTGACATCCTTATGAAAGTCTTTATATGACGAGGATTTTTAAAAATCATGACTCCAATTTTCAGGTGGATCTTTCGGTTTTATAGCAATTTACGGTGTTGGGTAAAACTACCGCTGACGCAACCGATTTTATGTTCAATTTCATTTTCTCCTCATCTAAATTTGTTATAACTGACCCATACGCCGAGGTATTTGAAGTTTTTGGTATTTACTAATTCCTCATCCTGATTTTTCATGATAGATTCAGGGTAGGTGCCATCATTAATTTCATTCTAATTTCAGATCAATGTTTCTGTTTTGGCAAAGTTTTTCTTGGAACACTTGGTAGAGGATGGTGATTTTCTGTTCAAGATCATTTTTATCCCAACTATGAATATCTATGTCATCAGCATTGTCCCTTAATCATCAATTTCTTCGCCTTGGAAGTGGAATCTGGACCATTGTCTTCTATTGGTATATTCGTTTGAGATGTGGTGTAGAATCCTTAAATGTTCAGTCCACATCTCATCATATCTGTGTTCATCTCGCTAAAAGCCCCCGTGACCAACAGACTGGACATCCACAAGAAAGTAAAGGCCTGAAAAAAACGCACACTTACTCTAAATTTTTAAATATAAATAAACAATAATTGCCGAAAGGAAGAAAAAGAGCCACACAGATGTGACGCAGAAAAAAAAGACACTAAATGTAAAAACTGTTATTTATGCCATAAAGAGAATAATAAGCAAAATGCAATGAACTGGCTTGGAATTACTACACAGGATATATTGACTGGGTAGGAAAGGCGAACCATAAAGAAACTGTGCAAAGCAATGGTATATATAAAACCCAGACTATCTTAAAGAATGGATCACACGCAGCCAGAATCTCGTAATTACGAAGAAAAATTAAAGTAATATATTAATATATATATATTAATATTGCTGTAAGTACAAATCTGCTTAATTTATGTGCCGTTTTATGGCTCTCCACGACTTCATATCATTCGTAGCTCAGTGTGTGTGTGTGTGTGTGTGCCTTTACTATCCCCCCTGTCCAAGAATGTTGGTTCAATCAAAAAAGAAAAAGACAAATTCCTCGCCAGAATATACCTTACACATTTATAAATCTACCATTTGTTCATGCATTGAATGTTGCTGTCACATCTGGTCTGGTACTTCTTCCATTTATTTAAAGATTCTTAATAAAACCTAAAGAAAAATCTGCAATGTTATTGTTCCTGGCCTGGCATCTCGGCTTCAGTAACCTTCCCACTTTCGTAACGTAGCTTCCCTGTGTCATTTCTATAAATATTTACATTGTTATTGTTCCTGATGAGCTTTCCTCTTTGCTACCTCAACTTTATGAATTCAAGCGCAGTACTCGATTGGCAGATAAGTATTATCCTTTTAAAGTTATATTGAGTAGATGTCAGAGTAAAGTTTATGCTAAGTTTCTTTTCTCGCACCTCTCGCTTGTTGAACTGTTTTCCGGCCTCTTGCTTTCCAATCAGCTTTGATCTTCACAAACTTGCAATGTCAGTGGTTATCTTTTGTTTTCTTAATTCCTGTTCTTTTATTGTTCTCTCTCCTTTATAATATTTTTGGTTTTCTCATATTCTTTCGCACTCAGTAACCCCCTTGCGTCTTAATAGCTTTATTGCCTTGCTTGGAGTGAAATGATCCAGAAAAAGTCCCTGCTATCCATTTACAGAAATTCGTTAGTTAGGTTACATGATATTTCCTTCTGACCCTTCTATATGTCCTGTGAGTATTAATTTCTCCAAGCCCTCTTTCTTCATTAAATGTCCCTGAATTTGCAACTGTCTCTTTCTGATTCTAGGTACACGTACCTTTTTATTCATATCTTCCTCAGAGCTGCCTCGATTCACCCATTGTATTCTCAGCATCCTTCTGTAGAACCCCATCTCTGTTACCTCTTCATCTATGGGAAAACAGTTAAAAGTTTCTCTGTCCTTTAGGAGGATTAATATTAGATAGCAGATATAACATTTCCAAGTTAATTACATTTATGTACTTTCTTCATTATGATATAATGACAAATTCCACTCTAATAAAAAACAAACAAACGAGGTAAGGTTATTGAATAGAATAATCAAACGAAGGTTGGTAATGAACGATAATACTTAAGACAAGAACAACACATATAAAATTCGCCAGCGGGGCGTAGAAGAAGTAGCCAACTGTTAGAAGTGGGTCAAGTGAATTCCACAATGAATCTCCAACTGTAGGATATCTACCAACCACCACTCGCACTCAGATGTAGCACAAGGCGGAATTTAATGTGGGGCATTCGGATCCGTAAGCTCGGCCAAAAATTCCCCGTAGATCCCGTCTAAAACCGGGTCGGGTAGCTGTCTCCCGAGGCGCGACTCTGCGCTTCGACATCACCTCGTCTGTGGATCCTCTGTGCCCAGAGGCAGAGAGTTTCACCAGCGCAGCTGGAAATGAATCTCCATCTGCAGGATATCTACCAAACGCCCCACACGGTCAGATATGGCACAAGGCGGAATTTAATGTGGGGTATCCGAGTCCGAAGGCTAGACCAAATGTTCCTCGTAGACCCCGTATAAAACGGGGTCGGTTAGCTGTTTCCCGATGCGAGACTCTGCTCTTCGACATAACCTCGTCTGGGGACCCTCTACTACCCGGAGGAGATGTTTAACTAGCATAGCTGGAGACGAATCTCCGACTGCAGGTTATCTACCCCCCCCCCACGCAGTCCGATGTGGCACGAGGTCGAATTTAATGTGGGGTATTCGAGTCCATATATTCAGCCCAAAATCCTCCGTAGACTCTGTATAAAACGGTGTCGGGCAGCTGTTTCCCGAGACGAGACTCTGCTCTTTGACAGCCTCGTCTGGGGATCCTCTACTGCCCGGAGGCAGAGAGTTTGGCCAGTACAGCTGGAAAAGAATCTCCAACTGCAGACCAACATACAGTATTTACTACTGTATTTATGTGAATAGGGACATACCCATTATGGTCCGTAGTTATGCTAAAACATTTACGGTGAGAGTTCTTCGAGAGCCGACTAATCACAATATTACTCACTATAAACACACTTCAAAAAGCTTATATTACATCAGAAGCATTTATTAAATACATTCTTAAAGAATAAAACGTATGTTTATCTAAAGCGAACGTAAATATTTCCCGCTTAGGTTCTATCCTTGGTCCTACATTTTTCATAATTTTCATTAATGACCTTCCTGATGGCATCACCTCTCAGTTTGGTTGTCTATGATGAGGACACAATTATTTAATCCTGTCCCGATAGTAAGTCTGATCAGTTCGATAAGGCCAAATTGGCAGCTTTTTAATTAGGGCAAAGGATAGCGTATTAATTTTAACGCCCCCCCCAACCCAAACAAAATTGCTCTGTATTAATCATCTGGGAGATCCCTTTCTGACTTCCATCATCATGCCTGATGCTACCTACTAGGAGAGTGGCTCGTTGCACCTTCTCAGGGTAACATTCTTCGCTGACATGGCGTGGAAAGATTATATTGAATCCCTTGCGAGGTCTGCTGATAAGAAACCTGGTTCGCTGTGTCGTGCTGGACAATGTTTTTTCTCCTGAAAGTATCTTACATATTTATAAGTGTACCATTCGTCCATGCCTCTAATATTGTTGCCACATATCGCCCGGTGCTTCTGCTGTATATTCAGAGATTCTTCATAAAATCCAAAGACGATTCAGCAATATTATTGGTTTTGATTTGACGTCTCGGTTTCAGTCACCTTCCCCTCGCCGTATAGTTGCTTCCCTGTGCATTTTCTATCAATACTTTCATGTTAATTGTTCTAATGAGTTTTTTTTTTCAATGGTACTTAGATTTTATGAATAATATCTTATCAATTTACTGTTGAATTGGTTAGATTTAACCGTAAGCTTTTTGATAACACTTTCTTTTCTCGCACTTCTCGCTTGTACAAACTCTCTTCTGGTTTCTTGCTTTCCAGCCAACTTTGATCTTCAAAAATTTAAATGCAACGTCAATCGTTATCTAATGTCTTTCTGATTATTCTTCTATTGTTTTCGCTCCTCGATAATCGTTCTGTTTTATAATTCTTTCACACTCAGTAATCACATGTCTTAGTGGCTTTATTGCCTTGCTTGAGGTTAAATATAGAAATATTTTATAAATTTTAAACGAAAGTAGCACTGGTTGCTCTGTCAATGAATGTCGAAAGTTTCTATCTAGGAATGTGATTAATTATTATTCTATTCTCTATGGTGGCAGCAACCCCACATATGAGCTAGTGTTTCGAATGTTAATTTCAACGGAGATACGCTTTTCCCACATAGATTCATTTAACATAATTTCATCACACTGCTCATTACCTATCGTTTGGCTTCAAGCCAAACAGAGGAGTTTAGGGGATATAAAAAATCATGCGAAGGACATCAGGAAAAAAAGCAGGAAAAGAAAAATAGGTCAAAAGAGAAGGAAAACGATAGATAAAATAAAGAACGAAAAAAGAAAAGACAAAAAGGAAAAAAACAAAAGACAACAAACGGAGAATGAAAGAAAGAAAGAAAGAAGAAAAAGGGAAACAGAAAGAAAGAAAGAAAGAAAAAAGAAAGAAAGAAAAGAAAGAAATAGAGAAAGAAAAAAGAAAGTAAGTGAGATGAGATGATTAAATGAATACACGAGGAAAATGAAAGAAAGAAAGAAATATAAAAGAAAGGAAGAAAGGAAAGAGAAATAAAGAGAAGGAGATGCGAGTACTGAATGAATAAGCGTGGAAAAATGAAAGAAAGAAGTGAAGGAAGCAAGAAATACAAAATAAATAAGAATTTGAAGAAAGAAAAACTGAAAGAAATTAAAAGAAAGGAAGAAAGAAACAAAGAAAGAAAGAAATATAAAAGAAAGGAAGAAAGAAACAATGAAAGATAGAAAAGAAATTGAGGAAGAAACAAAGAAAGGAAGAAACAATGAAAGAGAGATACAATGATTAAAGGAATACACAAGGAAAATGAACGAAAGAAATAAAGAAAGAATGAAACACAAAAGAAAAAAAGAAAGAAAGAAAAAAGGAAGAAAGAATAAAAAAAAAATGGAGATGCAATGTCTGAATGGACGGACAAAGAAAATGAAGGAAATATTATAAAAACTTTTCTGGCTTTTGGCGAAAACAAAAAAGAATAAAAAGTAAAACAAAAGTATGAACAAAACGAGCGAAGAGAGAAAAAAGAAAGATTGAGAATAACTGAATTCAGGAAAAACTAGCATTATATATATATATATATATATATATATATATATAGATAGATAGATAGATAGATAGAGAGAGAGAGAGAGAGAGAGAGAGAGAGAGAGAGATGGTAGAAATGAAAATGATAGGTACATGAAAAGAATGGAAGTGATGGATAGAAATAAACAGAGAGAGATAAAGAGACAGGGAGACAGTGAAAGAGAGAGGAAGAGAAAAGAAACTACAACTGATATATAGAATCAGATAGGGTGACAGACAGAAAGATAGATAGATAGAGAGAGAGAGAGAGAGAGAAAGAGAGAGAGAGTGAGAGAGAGAGTGAAAGTAACGAGGAAGTGAAAAAAGTGCACGTAAAGAGAATAGAGGTAGAAAATAACAGACAGAGAAATTGAGAAATAACGATTAAAAGAGAAAGAACGAGATAAATAGATAGATAGACAGACAGACAGACAGACAGATAGATAGATAGATAGATAGATAGATAGATAGATATTAACAGACTGAGATAGACATGAACTGATCGAGATAGATAAATAGATAGGTAGATAGATAGATATAAGGTAGTGAATTTGAAGTTTACTCATTAGGAAAGTAATTGATACAGGAAAAAGGAAAAGAGAGAGACAGTAAAACAGAGGGAGAGAGAGAAAGTTAGAGAGAGATAGAGAGAGAAAGAGAGAAGCGAACTATAGAGAACAGCGAGAGATAAAATCAGGGAGAGGATTTGTTACATCGGAAGTAGTTCTGGACAATTTATTCTTCGGAAGTGGGACTCAATGTCTCTTTAACGACCCAAAAATTAAAAAAAAAAAAGCGACGAAAAGTAACATAAAAACACCACAATCAAGTTTTCCCCATCTTTTTTCAACCTCCACCATTTTTTCGGCTTCATATAACGGAAAAGTATTTGAAAAGTTGAAGAGCAACATTCTAAAAAAAAAAAGATTTTTTTTTAATGTATCATCGCATCATTTGTCTTTGAAATTGTCTTTGAAAAAGGCAAATCAAATATTCCATCGGCCTTGTTCACGGTCACCTGACTACAGTCAGGTAAAAAAAGAACGAAAAGAACATTATGGCATCCAATCGATATTTTGATGGCCGTGCGACACTGTTATACTACGCGAGAAGACTTAATTTCAACACCTGTGACATTTTTCCCACAGGCGCAAAGATGCAAACCTCTCGCTACTCTGTCGCTATTTGTATGTCAAATGCCGACAAAAATGGCATATAGTGCTAATCAAATAAAATTTTATATGGCCTATATCCTATGAATTTATAATTAAAAAAATTATCTTGCATCAGATACCTGTAAAATACAAATTTAATAAATTAAAATCTTAAATGATAAAATTATATATATATATATATATATATATATATATAATAGTTTTTTGTTTTTTTACTACTTATTTCGTAAAAACACTTCACAACCATACTTAGTTACCTTCCTGTTACCTCCCCTGAATCGGTGTCAAGCGATCACGACTTAGCGTTTTTCACTCCAAAAGTAAGAGATTAAACTTTCAGACGAACGCAACAATTTTGTCTTCGACAGTAATGAACACTATGCAATAAACAATACCCTGATGATGACATTGTTCTATGTCGAAAGTACTCGGATTAAGAAATTTATACAAACTACGCCTTCCTACGCACAATAAATTACAAGAACAACATAACCAAAACATACAAAAAGCACCAAAAACAATAGAACACGATATCAACAAGGATGCTAAAGCAATAGCCCAAAAATTAGACCTAGATGACCGAATAAGTTGCAGCAGCAAGGTGAAAGTCTTTATCACATTAAAAGACAACAAAGAAAAATTCAAAACCAACCCTGCATGCAGACTCATAAACCCAGTCAAAAGCGAACCAGGTAAAATAAGTAAAACGATACTAGAAAGAATTAATTCTGAACTTAGGAAGAAGTTAGGAGTAAACCAGTGGAAAACACAAAAGCAATTATTGACTGGTTCCACAGCATAAATAACAAACAAAATTGCCAATTCCTACAATTAGTCATAAAAGAATTTTACCCGTCCATAACAGAACTCATGCTAGATAAGGCCATCAACTTAGCTCAGGAACAAATAATAATAAAACCAAACGAAATCGACATCATGAAGCACTCCCGTAAAATATTACTATTTCACAATGAAGAAGTATGGATGAAGAAAGACGGGATTTTTGACATTACATTGGGAAGCTTTGACGGTGTAAGGACCAGTGAAATCATAAGTTACATCAGCAAGGCGCAAGTCTTTATCACACTAAAAGACAATAAAGAAAAACACAAAAGCAACTATTGACTGGTTCCACAGCATAAATAACAAAATTGCCTTTAACGGTGTAAGGACCAGCGAAATCATAGGTATATACTTACTATACGAACTAAGCAAAATAATAGATAGAAATGACACAGGACTCTACAGGGACAACGGTCTCATAATCTTAAGAAACTGTAACAAACAAAACACAGACAAAACTAGAAAATCAATAATAAAGATATTCAAAAGTAACAGATTCGACATAGATATAAAAACTAACCTAAACGAAGTAGATTTTCTAGATGTTACCTTCAACCTAAGAAAAGGCACATACAAACCATACAGAAAACCCAATGATAAACCACTCTATATACACACATCTTCCAACCACCCGCCTTCTATAATCAAACAGATGCCAAAGTCGATTAATTCCTCCAATGAATCCATATTCAACAAAGCTAAGAAAGACTAAGAATCAGCCCTAAATTCACATACTCACCACAGAACACAAAAAAGGCCAATAGGAAAAGAAATATCATATGGTTCAACCCACCGTACAACAAAAACGTAAAAACAAACGTAGGAACAATTTTCTTCAAACTCTTACACAAACACTTCCCGGAATCATGCACCCTACACAAAATATTCAACAAAAACATAGTAAAAATCAGCTACATTTGCACCGAGAACATGGCACAAATAATAATAAAACACAACAGGAAAATTATCAACAAACCACATGAACAATTTACACCCACGTGTAACTGCAGAATAAAGAACGAATGTCCCTTAAACGGTAATTATTTACAAAACAACTTAATATACCAAGGCACTATAAAATCACCAGATAATGAAGAAAAAGTATACATAGGAGTAACTGAAGGACCCTGGAAACAAAGAAATTATGCATACAAAACATCTCTCACAAATAGTAGATATGCGAACAGCACAATGCTTTCTAAGTATATCTGGGAAATTAAAAACAAAACGCACATCACACCAAAAATATCTTGGAAAACAAAACTATTAAATAAGCGATATAAACAAATTTTTACTACGTTAATAAAAACACCGATTACAATAAAAAAAATAAGATAAGAAAAAAAAAAAAATAATGACAAATAATTTAACCCAAATAAATAAATAAACAAATAAATGACTTCCGGTAAAATAACCGCCAAAAAAGACTACCCACAATGCACCACTGACCTGTATATATAAATAACCGTGAAAAATAACAGCACTCGTGGCCTGACGATTGCGTCCAACATGAAACAGACTGTGGCCACTAAGTGTTGACATCAATGTTCACTTTTTATTTACACACGCTCTATCTCTGATATTGAGCACTCTGTCCCATAAATATAGCACACGTTAAGACTATATATATATATATATATATATATATATATATATATATATATATTTCATAGAATTGGAATAAAAATACAATTATGTAAATGATCATTTTGACCTAATAAAATAAAATTTACAGGATTTTTCAAATGGATGATAAATTTTTGAAAAAAAAAGAAAGTTATCATCCGTTGACTGTAAATTTAATTTTTCAAGGTGAAAATGGTCCTTCACATAATGGTATTTTTATTGCGATTATATGAAATATATTACTCTGTTTATTATAAAAACATTGATCTCTATGTGTGAATCAGTTTTAATATTTATTTTATATTGTGTTAATAGTAGTAATAGATTACTACCTATATATATATATATATATATATATATACACACACACAAACACACGCATATATATATATATATATATATATATATATATATATATATATATATATATGAATAAGGTATATTTAGGTAGGAAGTAATCCCCAAAAAATTGTTTCAAAAGAACCGACAACGTCTGTCAGCTTATTTTTTTTTGTATTTTCCAATTTTTGGATAAGGTGTTGAGTATTGTGGTCGAAGTTGTTGATAAATTGTCCGAAGTTCATATTTTGTTATTTTTCTTCAAGTAATGTCGACTTTCGCAGTCATGTCGTCACACATTTCAAACATCCAGCTTCCCCAAAAATACCTGGACGCAGACAAAGGAATTCTTACTTCCAAACAGACACCACATCGGTTCTTGATAATGCTCCAATACGAACATTTTAGAGTATTTCGGTGTCAATCGGAGGACAGTTTTAGAAGATTCGGAAAGAGTTGGATGAGGCTAATGGTGATTACGAAGGTGCGGCGTCTCGGAAAATTCACTCAGATCGTTCTGATAAGAAAAGAACTCCTGATTTCTTTTCAACGCAGAGGCCTACATCAACTGCGTTGAGGAGGTAGTGCTGCTCTGGGTCTAGAGGGTGGCTGTTGGAAGACCCTGCACCATGCCACACAAGCAGGAGATCCCATTCATGACTGTCAGATAATTTCTACGACCATATCACACCCTAATCTGACTACCTAACTCCCCAGAGGGCGTTCCCCTTGATTATTATATGTGGGGTGCAGTTGAGCGAGAGAGTAACAAAACTCCTTGTAACAACAAAGATGACCTGAAGGCAAGGATTATGGCAACATTCACCAACGTAAACAATGAGACCGCCTAGAAGAGTTGCAGGAGATTCCGAAGTCGTCTGGAGGTAGTGACTGAAGCCAATGACGATTTTATTGAATGAATTTACTCTTTAGTATTTTTGTGTAATTTTGGTAAATATATGTGTTAAAATGAGATGTCAGTGTTATTTTCATAATTTAAGCGACATCGCTCCCAGTAGATATATATATATATATCAACATACATAACAGAAATACAAGGCTAGATGTGGCAACAATGCATCTATGAATGGTAGACTTAAAAAGAGAGATTCTAGAGAGATAAATATTGTCTAGCACAGCTTAGTTAACCGACTTTGCTAGAATACAGTGAAGTGGATCTTAACTGTGCCTTCCAGAAATGTAGCCTTGTGCCAGACTAGAATAATCTTCCCAAAAAGCTATACGGAAGTAGCTTTATAGTGTAGGCGTGGACGATAAGAGATGCAACTAGCAAATCGTATCAATATAATTATATTTTTTATTTATTTATCGTTAAGTTGATTTTGGCAAAATTAAAGTCGGTATTGAAAAAGATTGGAAAAGGTTCCAAGACCCGAATTCCCACGTTGCGTGAGAAGGCCAAAATGTCTTCTGATATAACGAAAAAGGAAAAACAGAGGTACGACTAATGCACGAGGACGCCTCATATAAATAGTGGTAATTATATTTCAAAGCAAGAAGAGTCCCCGACTGCAGTTGTCATCTATTGAAAGCAATGTCATGTACACGACTTTCTTAAAGTCTTTCTCTCTCCAAACGCGCAGACAGAATTCTTTGATTTTTTTTAGCATTTTTATAGGATATATATTTATATATAATACATAAAATAGGGCACAAGACCAAAACATATGATAGGGGAGGTCTGGTCCTTATAGCTCTATCTTTGAACCCTAGCTAATCTCAATCTTTGACCCTGTCACCAAAATATAGCATTTGCACTTATTGTTCAATCTACAAACGCCGTAATAACACCATTTCTCGATGAAGTCTTAACTTGTACAATATATACATTTATTGTGGGATTGATTAATTCATTCGTTTTCTTCCTCTTATAAACACTTTTATTTAAAGCCATATTTTTTAGATTGTAATTTTTTGGGGGGAGATAATGATTTAGTGAAACAAGTCTTACTAATTAACCCATAGATGGAGAAAAGAAGCGGATTCCTACCTCATCACCGTTTTGCAAATTATTTTAAAGCCTGAAAATATTTTTAGATTAGAATAATGTTTTGAAGCTAATAATGGTTTTACTGATACAAGTTCTATTAATTAACCCATAGCTAGGGGGAAAAGAGGTGCATTCATCCCTTTCCCAAGTGAATATAACGAACCCAACTAGAACTGAAACTCGGTACTCCGATCAATTAACAAGTCATTATGCATTAAATCAATCGCACATCCAAGTTTACAACACCCGGTATTCCCAAGTTACTTTACCAGGCTCGACGCTGCTTAACTTTTGTGATCGTACGGGAAGTGGTTTTTCAACGTGATATGGCCGTAATCCCAATTCTTGTTGGAGAGAATGATAATTAAGAAATATTTACCCCAATGAATATTTGCAATGAATAAACATATTTACAGAACCAATGAAAAATCATGTTTGTTTTAGAAGCACCCACGGAATGCTAATTTTGACAGAGATAACAATTAACTGGTAGGTAAAACACGGGATTGAATAACAACTGTGTTACTCGCGTCCACAATCATTCACCCGTCCAAATACAATAACAAATTCAAAAATATTCGAAAGCGAGAGACATCCAGCGCTTACCAAAGAACTGTAATCACTGTTACCTAAAAGGGAGCGGGATGGGGCAGTAAACGAGGCAAAAGGGGGACAACGATTAACGGGGCGATGACAAACTAAAAGCAAAGGACCCTATTTTAGCATAGTCAGGACGAGCTAACATTGAACATCTCAAAGGATCGAGCCGACTTCCAAATGATACTCTAAATTAGCGCTTTTTTTTTTACACAGCACAGAAGCGCATCTCTCACCCACCTCTCACTAATTACCTTTCTATCCTAATTTTGATTTTTAGCATATGCTTAAAGAATAAGATCATTTGGGAAGAAAAATACTTCCCTCAAACCTGGGTTGCGCGCGCGCACACACACACACACACACACACACACACACACACACACACACACGCACGCACGCACGCACGCACGCACGCACACACACACACATTTTTTCTCTTGTTTAAATAAGCGTAATGATTATCAGCGGGTGGGGGGAATTGAAATCGGCGAGACGTGTTCAAACTCCAACGGCTCTGTTGCATTCACCTTTGCATT
>OZ038515.1:13938900-13953227 GCA_964036315.1 Acanthosepion esculentum
ATATATATATATATGCTTTATCGACCATGATATCTGGGGGGTTTTGAGGGACAGCATGCATGAACTATCCTTATTTCGATGAATAAACCCGTTAAAAAAAAATAAAAGTTAATAGATCGAAACTGGAGAATAGGTGGCAAAATGTAAGTCGCCTCTGTAATTTAGTCAACCTTGAATACGAAAAACTCGACAAACAAAAAAGAGAAATAAAGTGAGAACACGGAAGTGTTATTGCCCGTCAAATCTCCGTGAATTTTGAGCTTAAGAATTTACTGATTTCTCTTGAAATAGATCGCTGAAACCATTAGGTATGAGAGGCTTAAGAGAGGTATTCCCCGAATTCCACAGCATATTTTCAAGGACTAAATATGAACTGTCTAAATAGTGTAGAACATAAAGTGTAAACGGTGTCGTATCCTCAGTATCTAACCAGTGTAGAACATAATGTGCAAATCGTGTCGAATTCTCAGTGTCTAAACAATGTAGAAAATGAAGTGTATACAGTGACTAATCAGTACACAGTGTAGAACATGAAATACAAAGAGTGTCAAATCATCAGTGTCTAAACAATGTAGAACATGGAGTGTAAACGGTGTCAAATCATCAGTGTCTAAATAGTGTAGAACATGAAGTGTATACAGTGACTAATCCTCGGTGTCTAAACAATGTAGAAAATGAAGTGCAAAGAGTGTCAGATCATCAGTGTCTAAATAGTGTAGAACATGGAGTGTAAACAGTGTCAAATCATCAGTGTCTAAATAGTGTAGAAAACGAAGTGTATACAGTGTCGAATCATCAGTGTCTAAACAGTGTAGAACATGAAGTGTATACAGTGACTAATCCTCGCTGTCTAAACAGTGCAGAACATGAAGTGCAAAGTGTGCCAAATCATCATTGTCTAAACAGCGCAAAACATGAAGTGCAAAAAGTGCCAAATCATCAGTGTCTAAATATGCATAAAATGAAGTGTATACAGTATCGAATCATCTGTGTCTAAACAGTGTAGAACATGAATTGCAAAAAGTGCCAAATCATTAGTGTCTAAACAGTGTTGAACATGATTTGTAAAGAGTGTCAAATCATCAGTGTCTAAATAGTGTAGAACATGGAGTGTGAAGAGTGTCAAATCATCAGTGTCTAAATAGTGTAGAACATGGAGTGTGAAGAGTGTCAAATCATCAGTGTCTAAATAGTGTAGAAAGCGAAGTGTATACAGTGACGAATCAGTATACAGTGTAGAACATGAAATAAAAGAATGTCAAACCATCAGTGTCTAAACAGCGTAGAACATGAAGTGCAAAAAGTGCCAAATCATCAGTGTCTAAATAGTGTAGAAAATGAAGTGTATACAGTTTCGAATCATCAGTGTCTAAACAGTGTAGAACATGGAATGTAAAGAGTGACTAATCTTCGGTGTTTAAACAGTATAGAACATGAAGTGCAAAGAATGTCAAATCATCAGCGTCTAAAGAGCGTAGAACATGGAGAGTTAATAGTGTCAAATCATCCGTGTCTAAATTGCAAACAGTGTTGAATCATCAGCATCTTGGGAAATCACAAAATTAAAACTATTTTCTTCCCACCTGTCGATTAAATAAAAAAAGATAAAATTATATGAGTTTGTTCGGAAAATAAGGTCATATTTTAGTATCAGCTTTAAGATCAGGCAAAGTAGGAATCATTGAGTCTGGAAACTCAAGAGATGGCAAAAAGCACTGGACGGCCGTTTCGTTCTATATTTGGGACGAAACGGCCGTCCAGTGCTCTCTGCATTCTGTTGAGGTTTCAGACTCGATGGATTACTTAAATATAATTATCAAATCCTCCTAATAATTTCTATCATATATATATATATATATATATATATATATATATATATATATATATATGGGAAGATAATCAAACGTGTCTCCAACCACAAAGATCTGAAAAATTATGGTATATAAGGATGTTGTAAATTCAACTTTGCTATATGGTTGTGAAACCTGGACTTTATGTCGGTACGACATCCAGAAAATTCAATCACTTTCACCAGCATAATCTTCGTTCAATCTTGATCATCAAATAGAAATGCTATGTGACCAATATTAAAGTCCTGGAAAGAGCCAACAGTCAAAGCATTGAATCTCTGAAACACCTTCTTTGATTGTCAGGGCATATAGCAAGAATGGAAGAATGAAGGTTTCCACGTCCATTGTTATTCAGTGAACTCCCTTCCGGGAAAAGACCACCGAGTTGCCCTCATCGAAGATACAAAGACCAAGTGAAAGCAACACTGAAAGCCAGTACACTTGAGCCAAAATCGTTTGAAATACAAGCCCGAGACAGTAGCAGCTAGCGGTGTTCCATCGCTACCGGAACCCAAACCATCAAAGCCACCAGAAAAAAAAATTAAGGAATTGGTCTTCTTAGTCATCAACGCCACCTTCATAAAAGAATCCGATCAGTATAATAAATATTGAATTCTTGGATAAAGCTGACGATAATATATATATTTGAAATATCCCACATTTATAGAAGACGAATGCTCAATATTGGATATAGACCGTTTATCGATATGGACGTAAGAATCAAAACGGCAAGGTGACAGTCAAGCGTAAAACCGGAAGTGATCAACCAGTACTGATTCTTGCGTTCATACTATCTATCTCGAAACATTTTTTAAAAATTCAACCGAGAAGGCTTGTTTGTTTAATTATTTAATTTACTTTTATCCAATTTTCGAACATAATGTTGTTCATCCAAAACTAAATTGTGTATAAAGTGTTCTTCATGTTCTGTTTTGTTTTTGGTCGAAGACTTTCGATTATCATCATCGAGAACTTGTCAATGTAGTAGACGAGACATATATTAAATATTTTATACACACTTTTTTTGGTGGCGAAATATTTTATTTAACTAATCTTGTTAGTTTTTTTTATTATAATTAATTGGAATATTTTGAATTTGTCCTTGCATTGAGTACGATATGGTATTTTGGCATTTTCTACTATATATATGCCGATATAAATATAAAAGATGTTCCATTAAGACGGATTATATATAAGGGTGTTTCATTAAGAGGGATCAAAGTCAGCTGTAACTAAATCAGTGTTACTGGTGACAATTTATTTATTTCTCTATTGGATCATGTTATTTAAGTCATGGCAATTATGTATGAAAAATAATATCGTCCAAATATGACAAATCTGAAAGAAAAAATCATTAGACACTTAAACGTAATTCACATTTAAAATCGGTCCAAGTTAGTGCAATACCCTTTACACACACACACACACACACACACACACACACACACACACACACACACACACACACACACACACACACACACATATATATATATATATATATATATATATATATATATATACTCGACCCTCCCGTCGAATTCGACGTATGAGGGTCAAGCAGATCAGTTCCTAGGAATCGACAGGCCGACACCAGCACATGAGATTTGATCATAGTGGTGAAGGTTTTGTACAGAACTATCCACTCTTTTTGAAGGGCCGAATATAGAGACCTGGTGCATAACGTACAACAAGGTCCCCAAACGACCCTCCGCAGGTTATGAATTCAGATTTGTTCTTCTAGACCAGTTGCCATCCAAAGCTATAGAACAAAGTCTGTCCTGCTGGAGTGAGAACAAGTGGATTCATACCTTTCCTAAGGGTATTAGCACGTAAGGGAATGTAAGGGATTCGACTGGAATTCGAACTTGGCAAGGTGGAGTAATGGATAGCGGCTTGGATTAAGGGATCGGAGAGCCGAGTTCGAATACATACATATATAAATAAATATATACAAGGTAACCAAAAAGGTTCTGTCCGTTTTTAAAGGAAAAAAAGAAAACGCTTCACAGTATGTGTAACTTATATTTAGTCTTCGAAGTAATCGCCATCGGCATCCAGCACCTTCTGCCAACCTGTCTCCAGCTGTTCAATGCCCTTGCAGTAGACGCAAAGAATTCCGTGAGGGCTTTCGCGCAAGTCTGCTTCATTGGTGAAGGATTTCCCACGAAGATGATTATCCAGGGAGTGGAAGAGGTGGTAATCGGTTGGCGCAAGGTCAGGTGAATAAGGTGGATGGCACAGAGTCTCCCACCCAAGTTGCTGTATGGTATCCCTGACCACTCGCGCGACATGCGGCCTGGCGTTGTCATGGAGGAAAAGCACACCTTTGCGATTCACCAGTGCTGGCTCCTTCTGGCGCAATGCCTGTTGCACACGTTTCAATTGCTGCGAGTATAGGTCTCCAATGACCGTTTGGCCCGTTGGTAGCAGTTCATAATGAACCACTTGACGACCTGTCCAACAGACACAAAACATAATCTTGCGTGGGTGCATAGGCGGTCTTGCGGTGTGAGGGAAAGCATCCTGAGGAGACAACCAATGTCTTGAACGCTTTGGAGCTTCGTACAGAACTCACTTTTCATCACTGGTAAGCACTCGATTGAATAAGGATGCGGTACGGTGGAGAGAAAGCAGAGATACGCAGGCTACCACTCGTTGTCCTTTGTGGATCTCCAACAGCGTTTGCGGAAAACATTTGCTCAGTTTGTACGTTTTACCTAGGCGGTGCAGGTGAAGTCTAACTGTTTCATCGGAAACGTTGAACTGTCTTGCAAGTTCACCACACGTTAGTCTACTGTCCTCTTCAATGGCCGCCTTCAGAACTCCGTCATTCAAGACCTGTAATAGTCCACTGCGAGGCTCATCATGGAGAGACAAATCTCCCGACTTGAATTTTCGAAACCAACGCCTTGCAGTACGTTCATCCACTGCACTATCCCCAAACGCTTGACATATGCGATGACTTGATGCAACTGCATCCTTCTCACAGCTGTCCGTGTTTTTATAACGTCTGATGTTCCTACTTCCGGCTGTCCGAATTTGAAAACAATTGCTACACGCATTTCGTATATATTTCAACTTCATTCAATGACTAATCAAAAAACGGACAGAAGTTTTTTGGTTACCTTGTATATATATATATATATATATATATATATATATATATATATATATATATATATATATATATGTATATATAGATATTGAATAAGTTTTAAAAGATCGAGTTAAAAGAAATTATATTCTTACCAAATATATACACACATCTTATTATAACTCTGCTTGTTCCTCCCTTAGTTAGCACGACCATTATGCCCTGACATTATTTCATAAGTAATAGACTATTCAGTTTTGATCTCGTGGAAAGATGGAAAATGACATATCAGAGACTCTAGTTGGTTTCCGTGAGAAAATCAAAGAAAGAAAGAACAAAGGGGAAACAGAAGAGGCAATAATACTCTCATGTTTGTTTCAGTGAAATAGAAAATGTTGTAAATTTCAAATCTTTTCATTTGTACCCACTTACTTTTTACGTATTCATTTTATGATGGTTATTTCCATATTTCGTTAAATTTGTTAAGCTCAAATATTTAAGGATGTGATAAAGGATTTTTACGGATATTTTATTGTCATCGAACTTACCATGAGGTTATTTAATAATTACCTTAAGAATTAAGATTCATCAGTTGGTTGGTTGATTTTATTTAGTGTCATATCAACATCTATGCCGAAATTTAAATATTTTGAACAGAATTTTATGGCTTCAAATACAAATTTATTGCTGCTCATTTTTCTTCAAAATTGTGTTTTTAATATTTTTTTTTTATATAAAAATGTATAGCTGGTATTTGTATACTTTCATAATGTTATTTTTTTGTTTGAGGGTTTACTATTTGTCCATAACTGGGACTCTAACAGGTGTTAGGGTCAGGGTGAACTTGGGAACAACAGCGATTAAATGTGGTTCAGCGCTCCTCAAAAACTACAAAGGCCTTGCTGCCGGATGTAGTCATGCTCAGGATTAAAGATTCAGCAGAACATTGAAATAGGAAAACGTGAAATTTTCTCGTGTATTTCTAGTATTTAAACCTGTGCATGCATAAGTATGAGGTCTGATAAAAAAAAGTATCGTAACCGATCTTATATAAAGAAAACTAGAACACATAGCAATTCAGTATTTAATCTCCTTCGAATTAGTTCGTTTCTGAAGCTATCAACTTGATCCAGCGTCGTTTAACATTAATGAATGTATTTGTGGAACTCCCTTTTCGGGATATCGAGCAAATGCCTCTTTGCATTCTCTTACATTTCTTCGACGTCTTTAAATCGTGTTTCTTTCAAATAGAATATGATTTTTGGAAAGAGAAAAAGTGGCGAGGTGCACAATATGGGGAATATCCGTCCTTGCATGGAATATTGCTGTCAGATATGGTCTGCTGCTCCCGCTGTATGTCTCGAGGTCCTCGACAAAATCCAGAGATGAATATGAAAGATGATAGGTCCTGATCTGGTGTCTAGTCTACAATCGCTATCCCGCCGAAATGCCGTGGTTTCTGTGAAACTTTCTTTCCCTTACTTGCTTCCCTGGTGACTATAATCTTCAAATATTCAAGTGTAATGTCAATCGACATCTGACACCCTGAGCTTGTTCCACGTCTTTCTCTGTATTCTTCAAATCTATTAAATCAACCATGCGTCCTTGCATGGAATAGTGCCGTCATGTATGATCTGGTGCACCCGCTGTACGTCTCGAGGTCCTTGACAGAGACGAATATGCAAGGTGATAGGTCCTGATCTGGTAGTCTACAATCGCTACCCCGCAGACGTGCTGTGGCTTCCCTCCGTCTCTTCGACAAATATTTTCACGGCAACTGTTCCGACGAGCTACTTTCACTGGTTCCCGGACTACATGAATTTAAACGAGTTACTAGGCTGGCATCTCGGTCCCACTCTTTCACCGTCAAAACGGTTAAATGTAACTGTCTCTTCTTCTCAAATACCTTATTCTCCTGCACTTCTCGTCTGTGGAACTCCCTTCCCCTTACTTGCTTCCCCGATGACTATAATCTTCAAATATTCAAGTGTAATGTCAATCGACATATGACACCCTGAGCTTGCTCCACGTCCTTCTCTGTATCATTTCCTCAAACACGCCTTTTTACTCTTGTTCTTAATCCTCTCTAACCCCTTGCGTGGCACTCGCCTTGCTTGGGGTGAATTGCCTTAAAAAATATAGTGCTTGTCGGAAATAGGAAACGTTGTCCTTTGCCAAAAAACTGCTGCATAAACCATGGTGATTGATGGAACTTGTGTGACGTGGTGAGACAACCACACTCTACACACTTTTCTTCCAAGCGCTCCTATAAACAACGGAAGTGAATGAGAACGTTATGTTAGGGTGCATGCTCGACAGTGTACATATCAGTCTGTGACAAGCGGATTCACTCTGCGTACATTAGCTCCATTACCGTAGCAACAGTCCCAATAATTTTTGATCAGTCTTCGTATATGTAAAATAAAGAAAGAAAGCGAGACTGAGAGAAAACGATTAAGATTAAACCGATGCGCGAAAAAAAAAGAAAAGAAAAGGAAGAAATAATAATTCTAGTTTATTTGCCTACTTAAAAAAATGTCTTTTTTCAAACGATTTTTTTCAATAAATTAGTTAAGAAATTTCGACAAACTTTTACCTTGTTTTCCCCTCGTCTCGCATTTCATTTACATTCTATTAAATCGCCGAGGAAGAAATGAAAAAAAAATAAATATGCAAAAATTATTAATTTTTTCCGAAAACATTTTACAATTTCATCCATTACTTTCTACGAAAAATGGACGTGCTAAGAATATCAGCGTTTGTCATCTTTTCGTTTTTCTCATGAATACGGCTTTAGGCAATTATAACCCATCGCGATTACAGACATGTATACAGTTTTACCAACTTATTATCGAATTACCAACTTTATATTATCTGAACATACATACGTATGGTATAAGGCCAAAATGAAGTGAGACCAAGACGGATAGTTTACCTGGACACGAACACCGACATTTGGTGCCGGCTTCACAGAGACCACAGTCCTAAACAAATGGCAAGAAACCATATATTTACTAAGGTTATCCGAGGTCAGAAGTACAGTGCATCAAGTGAGGATCAAAATCATAGCTGCATCTACTGCAACGAAAGTTCGGTCTCTGTGTCGTGCCAGAAGGTTTTTCTCGTCAGAGTCCATCTTGCACATTTACAAATCTACCATTCGTCCGAGCATTGAATACTGTTGCCATATCTGTTCTGGTTCCCTTACAATTCATCTCGAGGATTTTGATAAAATCAGAAGAAGTATCTGCAATGTAATCGGCTATGATTTTGCACCTCGAATTCAGTTACTTTCTTACCGACGTGACTTGGCCTCCCTTTGTCTTTTCTACAAATATTTTCATGGCAACTGCTTTGACGAGCTTCCCCCCCTGGTGTCTGAACTACGTGAGTTTAATTGTGCTACTAGATTGACATCTAGGTCCTGATCTTTTATTGTTGAATTAGTTAAATGGTTCGGCCACTTCTACTCGAAAAATATATTTTCTCGCGCTTCCCGCCTGTGTAACTCCCCTCCGTTTCCTTGCTTCCCTGATAACTACAATCTTCAAAATTTTTAATTAAACGTCACTCACCATCTGCTATCTTCTTGAACCCCGTTCAGCTTTTATCATTTCCTCGGTCCCCCCTATTCCCAGTCTTTTTCTGTCACCTTCACTCTCTGTAAACCGCCTGCGTACCAGTAGCATTCTCACTTTGCTTGGGGTGAAACGATTTAAAAAAGACCCCCCCCCAAAAAAAAACCTCTCAACTCGCTAACTACTGCACCTTCTCATACAGAGATATACATATGACCAACAACCTACTTATTAACCAGACACTAGTTTTTCAATTTATCCTTATAGCACTCTCTACATAGCTATAATTGTAAAATCTGTGATTATGTATCTCTTGGGCATATTTTATCGATTAGTTTTTTTCTTATCAAAGTAAATATGAAAATGTAATTGAAAAACTTCGTATAATTGAAAGTATTCTCTTTTCTTTTTAGGATAGGCCGGTAAGGTAACGGTTATCAGCGGGGAAAGTGTAATCGGTTAGGCGATTTCAATTCCCGACCTCGTCTGCTGCATTCATTTTAACGCTATTAACCTCGGGGAAGGCATATATATTCATATCTTCTCCCAGCTATGGGTTAAATAAGAACGAGGATCGGGATTTTTAGCCTTGGTTGGCAGCCAGTCGAAGAGGAGGACTATTGTGAATTCCAAACTGTGGAGAAGGCACTCATAATTTGTTTTTTGTATTTATTCAACCCCCACTAGGTTAGGTTGTGATACAAGGTCGGTTTAATGTGGGGAGCCCGAGCGCGTACTCCCGGGCTAGGAACAAAAATTGTCCGCAGCTTCCGCAACCGTCGGTTGCGCTGGCCTTGGTACGAGCAATTCTTTCTGGTGCAATGAGAAGGTGCAGCCTCGAGCAGCTGTTCCCTAGGGCTGGGCACCACTCATTATAATTTTCCTCGGTTGCGACTCTGACGGAGCCGCCCCAGCAGCGCACTCTGCGCAAGGACAGATACGCAACTGAGAGATGATAAATAATGTGTTACAAACTACCCGAGAGAGTAATTTAGGCACTCATATTTGCCAAGAAGTAATTGCAATTAACAGATATTAAATGAAAAAGGAAGCTGTGGAGAGTTTTGATGATTAACCTTGGGTAGTAATAAGTCGAAGAGAAGGAAAACTTTATCCATTGTCTTTCCGAAGAAGTCCTGACAATACACACAAGTAAATCGTAAGACGAGCCAATATAATAAATCGTTTTCATTTTATTAATGTATATATATATATTTATTGGTTTGTTTCCTTCTCTTCTTCCAAAAAACACCCTGTCATGGCCGCATGTAGGAAGATCAGTACAACCAAGCATACCCGATCGATGACATCGAATAGCCCAAGTGAAATCTTGATTAGTTGCCGTTTCCTGGGGGAACTTATATGAAGCTCAATCTAAAGCTAGTAGCAAATTTACTTTCGGTGCGGTATACTTACCTGGCACATGTCAGAGGGTATCCCCCAGACGAGGCTCTGCCGAAGGGCAGAGTCTCGTCTCGGGAAACTGACTCCGTTTTTACGTGGTCTATAGGGAATTTTTGCCCGAGCCTACGGGCTCAGATAACCCACTTTAAAACTCGGCCTTGTGCCACATCTTGCTGTGTGAGGCGGCGGGTAAATAATATTTACTCTGGGTGAGGGTCGAATACGGATCATATTCGGTCGGGTCGACTATCAAAGAAGTCTGTTGTTTATTTAGTCCCGAAACTTCTTGTGACATGGGAGCAACAACACTGACGGCGCACCTAGGTTCGGCACTTAAAGGTGTAATTTTAACAATATTGAAAGAAAAAGTAATTGGCAGAGAGGACATAGAATTAGAAAAATAACCAGTCTCCTGGTTTTAAAGAATATGGTACTGAAACTTTTGTATATACTTAAGTTATGTATCTTTTTGTAAATAAATGGCTGTATAAATATTTTTCTAGGGCAATTCCTGGTGTTAACCGTTTTTATTTCTCGATTCGAAATCACTTTTAAAATCTTTATATTTTCTAGTGGAAATTGATTTATAAAGTGTGTGGCTTCAGAAGGGGTCTATTTCGAAGGAGAATAAATGCCTAATCGATGTTGGAATTTTCTTTTTATGGCACCAGTTCCGATACTTTGATCCTACCTCGTATTATTCCTCCTTGTCACTGCGCAACGCATAATGAAATAATATCAACCCCTAAGTGCATATACACACATATCTACACGCATAAACAAACATATACATATACACATACATACATACAAATACAGTTTCCTTGTTTCAAAGAATATGTTGGTGAAACTTTTGTATATATTTAAGTTATGTAGCTTTTTATTTTAATTTTTGTTAATAATTGAAATATTATCCTAAGACAATTCTCGATGAATTCAGTTAACCATTTTGTTTTTCTTGATTTGAAATCATAAAAGAACTTTATATTTCCTATTGACTCTTGGAAGACTTGTTTAAGATTTTAACCCCTGTGTCTGCTTTTTTGAAAAGGAAGCATGCCATCGAATGGGACCTTCAACTATTATTCCTGCTAGAGAGAATCATATTCATTCGGATTTACCCATGTATATTTTTCTACCAGCTGGATCCGTGGAAATTCCATGGGTATTGACCATTAGAATTATCCAATATTTCTTGTTTCTGTTACTCTTTCACACTAACCCATTTTCCCATATCTTCTCATTCTCGCCCTTATCCATTTTCAAACTTTGTTGCTCGCTCCAGTTTTCCTCTAAATGTTTCCCATAACATTAGAAATAACCAATTCGCCAATATTTTATAGTGTATCCTTTCTTTTGTTCTCTCTCTCTTCTGGGTATGACGATAAACTACATCCGCGTCCTGGGTAAGACGATAAACTACGTCCAACAGCAAGGCCTCTGATCAGGAGGTTTGGAAGAGCATGAAATCACCTCTTAATAGCTGGTGTTCCCAGGTCTACTCTGACCCGAGGTGGTAGCACCTGTTACGGTCACAGCTATGGGCAAATAGTTAACCCCCAAATTGGGGTCAGAACACTAAGAAAGACTTTGTAAAAAAAAAATTATTACCAGTAAAAATATTACCAGAAATAGATTTTTGAAGGAAAAATTATTACCAGCAACATATTTTTGAAACAGAAATAATTACCAGCAATATAAATTTTGTCGGCATTAAATAACCCATTGAGGTTGATATACCGTAAAACAAACCAAACCTTGGAAGACTTGTTTAAGATTTTAACCCCTGTGTCTGCTTTTTTGAAAAGGAAGCATGCCATCGAATGGGACCTTCAACTATTATTCCTGCTAGAGAGAATCATATTCATTCGGATTTACCCATGTATATTTTTCTACCAGCTGGATCCGTGGAAATTCCATGGGTATTGACCATTAGAATTATCCAATATTTCTTGTTTCTGTTACTCTTTCACACTAACCCATTTTCCCATATCTTCTCATTCTCGCCCTTATCCATTTTCAAACTTTGTTGCTCGCTCCAGTTTTCCTCTAAATGTTTCCCATAACATTAGAAATAACCAATTCGCCAATATTTTATAGTGTATCCTTTCTTTTGTTCTCTCTCTCTTCTGGGTATGACGATAAACTACATCCGCGTCCTGGGTAAGACGATAAACTACGTCCAACAGCAAGGCCTCTGATCAGGAGGTTTGGAAGAGCATGAAATCACCTCTTAATAGCTGGTGTTCCCAGGTCTACTCTGACCCGAGGTGGTAGCACCTGTTACGGTCACAGCTATGGGCAAATAGTTAACCCCCAAATTGGGGTCAGAACACTAAGAAAGACTTTGTAAAAAAAAAATTATTACCAGTAAAAATATTACCAGAAATAGATTTTTGAAAGAAAAATTATTACCAGCAACATATTTTTGAAACAGAAATAATTACCAGCAATATAAATTTTGTCGGCATTAAATAACCCATTGAGGTTGATATACCGTAAAACAAAACAAACCAAACCAAACCAAACCAAAACTCTCTTCATAAAGGATTTTGGTCTTGAAAACTTTCCATCTTTTTGCTCACAAGTTTTTGATGTCAAACCGGCAATCCTGCTCTCTCTCTCTCTCTCTCTCTCTCTCTCTCTATATATATATATATATATATTCATATATATATATTTTTCTTCACCTGGTTTCCCTTCATTTTTCTCTAGCTCTCTTTGCCTCCTATTTTTCGATGTTCGTGCTATCTTTTCCCCGTACTCTCCTCTTTTGATTTGTTCCACTTGTTCGCCTTAAAAGGTGAACCTGACCTTTACATGACCTTGTATGATCATAAAGCTGAAAATCATTCCTTTTTACACTTTCTAAAGGCAGTGTTGAGTACCTTCGTAGCTCAGAGGTGCCGAGCATTTCTCATAAAGCAAGAGACGGTAGTTTAAATCTGTCTGTACCATACAGGATTAGCACTTTTTATTATCTGCACATTTTTAAAGTTTTATGCTTTTCATCGTCCTGAAAAAAAATCTATGTTCTTGTTTTGTTCAACAGTAGACACCCAAAACACACTCATATAAATGTATATATATATATATATATATATATATATATATATATATATATATGTACTGCTCATTTCTTCTTATAGAATTTTTGCAGCTGGGTGTGTAAGCGGATAAAAATCGTTATTTCTAGGAATGGTAAAATATTTTGTGTCATTTTCTTTGTAAAATAACTTTATTGTGTCTGTAGGTGTATAACTGTGCATATACAACACACGCACACACACATATGTATGTAAGCACTGCTTAGACGACACACATACATAAATACATACACAGGTATACATATATTTATTCTCTCTCTTCTATAGCTAAACTCCATCTGAGAATATTTACACACACACACACACACACACGCATATATATATATATATATATATATATATATATATATATATATATATATATACACTGCTTAGACTACATATATATAGTATATGTCTGACTATATATATATATATATATATATATATATATATATATGTCGGTCGGTAGTTATATAACTCTGTATATATCTCCCACATAGATACATATATACACACACACACACACACACACACACACACACACACACACACACACACACACATATATATATATATATATATATATATATATATATATATATATATATACCTTCATTTATATAATCAAACGGACATACAGACACACATATATGTGGGTAGGTATACAACAGTGTACATATCCACGTATGCACTGACGACACACACACACCCTCATATATTATATATATATATATATATATATATATATATATATATATATATATATATATATATAAATATATATATATATATATATATATATATATATATATATATATACTCCTTAGACTATATATATCTTCATGTATATAGTCAAACACATGCATCCATACATAAATGCACACACACACACACACATATACACATACACATATATATTTAAGAAGCAGAGAAGGGTGTGCTGGTGTTTTGAGTAAATGGCGGCAAATCGAATTGTTATCAAATAAAAGTTATTTGTGTATAAATAGCCAAGCAGACGTTAATTTCATTGAAAGATTCACAACGTGTCCGCCAGCCATTCTCTGGTTAGGTTTGATTTTATTTCTAAAGAAAAAACTGTATTTTCTTTTATTGCAAATGGTATGAAAAGAGAATTACTTTCATAAACTCTATGTCCGTTATATTCTAGCCTATGCGTATGAATTTTGTTCAAGGCGCCTATTTGCGAACACACCTGCATTGAAAAACAACGGAGCGCACATATTGCTATATTACTATGTAGGTTTTCAAGTGTCCACAGATTACACCATTAATGTAGGCATTTGTTATT
>OZ038515.1:13953427-13963427 GCA_964036315.1 Acanthosepion esculentum
GTTTCGTAGTGCTTAATTTAGCATTTACAAAATGCACCCCATAGACGGGCCTATCGACTCCTCGTAATCTGATCACAGCACAGGAGTTCTCGGCGTTTTTTATCAAGTCTCCAACTCCAGAAAGGTTGCCGAGTAAGGCTGTAGACCCTATCCAGGCCGAAGCGGAATTACTGAATTATTTCTGGAGAAATTTAGAATAAGGACCGGAGCAATGGTGGTGGAGTTAAGTGCGAGATTAGCTTTGAATACACGTGTTAGGGTAGCCTTTACTAGTGTACAGAGAGTACGATCTTATTTATTAAGCGATTTATTATAAGTCCGAATATCCCCTATCGCTCGGAACTGTTACTAGGAGGACCGATTTACAATTCCAGACGGGTTCTTTTTATTCACTTACGCGCAAATACTCTTCGGAAAAGTATGAATCCATCTCCACTTCCCCAGCTATGGGTTAAACAGTAGGATTTTTATCTGAAATAAAAAATCTGGGATACGAGAAGGCTCAGCCACGATCTGAGTCAATTCGTATTTTTATTTATATTACTTTAATTATTTACGAGGTCCAATCAAAGATTATCGGGTGTGTTGCGATGGTAACGGTGTTAAAGAACGCAGAGAGAAGCAACTTGGCACATATTGATGTTGATCGCGGTCGCGCTTACACATGAAGTTGTAACGTTCTGGTTCACTTCCGTTGTTTATAGCAGGCCACGTAATGAAAGCATGTAGAGTGTGGTCGTCTCACAGGACCACAGAGGTTACATAAATGACCATAGCTTATGCAGGGGTTTTGGCCAAGCACAGGTGAACAACCGCCATATTCCCCAGATATTGTCCCTTACGACATTTTCCTCTTTCCAAAAATTAAATCCCACTTGAATGAAACAAGATTTGAAGGGATCGAGGCAACACAGGTTTTATCGATGAGACAGCTAACTCGCTATCCCGAAAAATTCCCATCAATTAAACCGATGCTTGATAAAGTGTGTTTCCTCAGAAGGATGCTACTTCGAAGGAGATTAAAAGCGGAATTGATATGTATTGTAGTTTAATTTTTAAAGCACCAGTCCCTTTACTTTTTTATCAGACCGTAACTGTGTTCTCCTTGTTGCTGCCCAACGCACAGTGAAATTGAATAGCAATCAATAGTTGCAGCAATACACACACACACATATACACACACACATACATACACACATATAAATACATACACACACATATACATATACATACATACAAACACACAGACACTATCAAATGAAAAAGTAATAACGTTTAAAATACGTTGAAACTTGTTCATTTTGAGTAGGTCAAAAGGATAAGCTGATAGTATCCCAGAAAGCATTTCTTCATGTCTTGATCTAGTATCAAAACAACTCCTTTTACATTTTTCTCATGTAGCTGTAATTGATAAAATCTCCGTTGTTTGGCCACTTTGTTTCACATACACCTACAATGTTGACATTAAACCTACTCATCTCCTGTTTTATATTTTCCAACTGGCCACAGTTGTTTAATCTTCTAAGAGTCATTTTTTGTTGGATTCGAACAGTCGCTGGATGACTGTCAGGTGACACCAGTCACTCATGTCGCTCCTTACCGGACGAGGGGTCAGTTCCGAGTAATTTTAACCCCTTTACGCCGTTTATGCATAAAAATACAAGATTCGGAATTAATAAATACAAAACACTTCAAATATCTCGGTGAATTGATCATGTATAACAAATTAGTTGTTATATACCTTACCTATGAACACTAATGGTTATGTCTCCAGCCTCATAAATATGTTCGGCACTACTGTAAGTGGGGGTAATATGCTGTCTAAGTAGTCCACCACTAGCAGTGGTTTACCTACTTCACGCCGCTGGCGAGTATTATATTTTGTTGATGTTATAAAGATTACCATTTCATTTTCAACTTCCGTTTTGGTTATTCGTTATTCAGTAACCCTTTCTAGGTTAAAACATTAGTACATGAGATAAAGAAATTGAAAATAGAATAGATTGTACCAGTAGTCGTTTCACCCAACATCGCAAATTGCTACAAAACGTCAACCTGAAAACTCGAGTCATATACTTAAATAGCCTCGTCAGATCGAGCCTTTCATATGGATATCACACATGGCGCCAAAGCTGAAATATCTAAGCCATATACAACCGTTTCCTGAGGTCGGTGGTTAAAAAGGCTTTGAGCAAGTGTTGCCTGAGTGTCTAGGCAAAGATAATCCTGCTTTGGACATTGTGGACTGGAGCTAAAGAATCACAAACAAAGAACTGTACCAAATAAAAGAAACGACATCCCTTGAGGACAGCCAACAGCAGTAACAACTAAAATGGATAGCATATGTAGATCGAAGAGAAAATTATGGCATAATCAAGATGTTAACATTTCACGTCACAACAAAGAGAACAAGGGTGGACAAATCGCGGCTCGCGAGTCATATGCGACTCTGTGACGCTTAATATGAAACTCGAGGAAAATATGTTGGTTGAGCCACTTTTTTCATCACAGTTTATAATATAAGTCAAATAAGAAAAAAGTCAATAATTGGATTAAAACGTGAGTTTAATGTTAATGTGCATGTAATAAAAAACGTATGTTTAAATTTCTCTCAAACATATTAACTTTATCGTATGTGGCCCTTAGATTAAGCAAGTTTGGTTACCCCTGAATTTGATATTTCAGAAGGAAACATCCATCAATATTAGAAAGTGCGATAAGAACTACTGGATCTGAGAAACCTGTTTTCCTAAAAAAATTGTTTTAAGAGAAAAAATTTATAAATTTCAACCTAAAACAGTACTGACTAATCGGTCAATGAATGCCGACTCTTTCCTTATAGGGACTAGGATTACTACTATCATTTCTTTCTTTTTATGTGCCGTGTCCTTTCAGGACCTAGGCGATCATGGCTCTCCACTTCCCCTTACCCCATTGTGGCTCTCAATAAGTTTCGTTCCTCTGCCAACTCCCCCAGACCACGTTCTGCCATCCACTTGCTTAAGCCCGTCAGGTATGCCATGCGTTTGCCTCCCCTTGTCTCTTTTACATTCTATTCGACCTGTGAGTATCAGATTCTCCACCTACTCCTTTCTCATTACGTGTCTCAGAAATTTCATCTGCCTCTTCCTTATGTCAAGTATAAGCTTCCTCCTTGTTTGCATCCTTTCCAAGACCTCATTGATGCTCACACTCTCGCCCCATGATATCCTTAGGATCTTTCTGTAGAACCACATCTCCGTTGCCTCCAGTCTCTTCTTCGTCTTTGATGAGACCGTCCAGCATTCGCTGTCGTATAGGAGGAAACATGTTACGTAGCAGCTCAGTACTCTTTTCTTTGTAACCAAAGAAACCCTCTTGTCTCTTAGTAGTCTGATCAGCTTTTGAAATGCGTCCTTGGCAATCTCAATCCGTCTTCGTATCTCAGCGTTTCACCTACCGTCCTCCGTCAGAACGCTTCCCAGATATTTAAAATTCTGCACTTGCTTGATTTTAGTGTCCCCGACCTGCAAATCGCATTTCGAGCTCATCCTGTTACTGATGACCATGCATTCTGTCTTCTTGTAGTTTATGGTTAGTCCCTTCTTTTCGCTCTCCCTCGCTACCTTCTGTAGGAGGTCTTGTAGTTTCTTTTCTGTGTCTGTTATCAGTCGTGCAACGTCTGCGTATCTTATGTTGGTAAGATTGTGGCCGCCAATTACCATTATTTCGTCTATTTTACTTCTATGAATCGAATCGAAGACTTTGGAGAAACCAATCAAAGAATAACAGAACAGTATTTAAACTTTTAGCTTCCACACTTTGAAGTCTTCTAAGATTTGACCATTATTTTATCATCCTGTTCAAAAGCAATTTGTAATTTTTTTTCTCAATACCTTTTCGATTTCTGGATGTACGCTTTTCAGCATTATAGAGATATACCTTTTTATAGCTATTACAACAAAATATCTTCTTGAGAGTAACACGTCCTGGGTCTAAAGATAAACTACACCCAGCAGCAAGGCCTCTGATCGGAAGGTCTTGAGGAGCGTGAAACAACCTCTTAATTGATGTTCTTCCCCGGTTCACTCTGACCAGGGGTGGTAGCACGTGTTAGTATCCCTGCTATGGGCAAATAGTGAATCTCTCTAAACTGGGGTCAAAACACTATAAAAGTATAAAAAATATTTTTATACTAAAAATCTCCAGCAATAGATTTTAATTGTAAAAACAATTACCTAAACTCCCAAATAAATTAAATTTCGGCATTAAATCGCCCACAAGGAGTTGATATGGCATTAAACAAAGCTAACCTGATGGTAGCCGTTTAATCAAGTGGTATGCGTACTGTCTTTCATTATGTTTACTGTTCAGCTGTGATAACGAGAATTAAAAATGTCCTCCGTTTAGGGCCAATTATTTTATTGATATATCATATTACAGTAGTTTTTTGGGAGATGTGTTGTATTTACATCCAGGGTCATGCAGCATATCTAATTTCAACACAAAACTCCTGCTGTGACAATTTAAAAGATTAGCGATTAACATGAAAAATAAAATTAAAAGCAATAGAGGGCGGAATAAAGACGTCAAAATTTAAATTTAATTGTTGACCGTCTCTGTAATTTTACCGTTTTGGATTTTAAAATTGCTGCCAACGTTTATTTTGGTGCAGAATCTAATGACTTCTAAGTTTGCTAAACGTTAAAAACTGATAATTTCTTATTTAAAATTTTGTAAATAAAAAGCATTCCAAACGAAAACGAAAAAAAAATTCAGTATCTGAGATGAGGTATTATGTACACTATTTACATTATTCGGACTATTGTCCTCATCTTTGTCGCCATATTTATTACAACGTTTCGGCCTATCAGTATCTGTCCATATTTCTGAGATGTGGTATTATGTACACTATTTACATTATTCAGACTATTGTCCTCATCTTTGTCGCCATATTTATTACAACGTTTCGGCCTTTCACTATCTGTCTATATTTCTGAGATGAGGTATTATGTACACTATTTACATTATTCGGACTATTGTCCACATCTTTGTCGCCATATTTATTACAACGTTTCGGCCTTTCAGTATCTGTCTATATTTCTGAGATGATGTATTATGTACACTATTTACATTATTCAGACAATTGTCCTCATCTTTGTCGCCATATTTATTACAACGTTTCGGTCGTTGTGTGCTCCGGCCTTCTCGAGGACACATGGCACAGTGGATAAAGGCGTTATCAGTTAGATCCAGTGTCAGGACCCAAAGAGTGTGAGTTCAATACCCGTTTAAGGCAGTGGAGAACTTGGAGAGGGGAATTAACAGGAGATAACTGACATCCATTAAACATGGCATGTGGAACTAGAACAGTCTACCCCAGTGAGCGAAATAAAGGGTTCAGTTCGACATTCCAACTACCTGAAGAAGGCCGGAGCGTACAACGGCCGAAACGTTGTGATAAATATGGCGACAAAGATGTGGTCAATAGTCCGAATAATGTAAATAGCGTAAAAAAATTCTTTAGAAACTAAGAAAAGAGTGGCGGATTACCGATGTGCTATTAATTCTCTTATACGGCATGAGTGCTGGAACAATCCCCCACGGACGAGGAAAAAGATCTAGAGGCAGGAGAAATGTAGTTCTGCGGACGGTTACTGAAAATTCTGTGGACTGAGCGAGTAAGCAAGAAGGAAGTGTTAAAGAAAATGGAATCAGAAGGATCTATTCAAACTAAAGAATCAGGAAAAGATCGTGGACACATAACTAGGAAGTGGGGGCTTGGAAAATTTAACCCTCACGGGGGAAAATGTGGACACAAGAGATAGGGAAGGCAGCGAGTCACTGACCTGATCGGCTTGTGTGACTCGATAGCGGAACGGGGAGCGGGACTCTTAGCAACGGTAAAAAAAACTGGTAAGAGCCACACTATATAGAAAGTTGTGGAGAACCATCATCGCGAATGTCGTGAAGGAACGCGGCACAAGAAGAAGAAGAAGAAGAAGAAGAAGAAGAAGAAGAAGAAGAAGAAGAAGCGGAAGAACCTCCATTTGAATATAAATATTTTACCATCGGGGAATTTAATTTCAGATGACATGCGAGAAAAGAAAGGCGGGAATTATCGGCTTAGACTCAATTCTGGAATCTATTGAACATGTTCTGCGACAAAGTGTACTAATTCCTTCTCATAAAGCAAATTTGTTTTATTTCGAGAAGAGAAAATGCAGCACGATTTGACAGAAGAAGAAAAGTGACTGAAGCCGAGATGCCATGTTATTGCTCATTATGCTCAGCTCCAGGGTGTTCAAACCCAACATAGTAATTCTATCGGGACGATGGAGTTGAGTTTCACCTTGAAACCAATGTATATGTGAAATTCCTATTTGACTATGTACATTTTATAGTAAAAATACCAGCAATACATTTTTGTAAAAGTAATTAAGAATGCCCCCAAGAAAATTACATTTCAGCATTAAATGACCTATAAGGAACAGATATGACGTTAAACACACAAACGAGAAAAATGATAATAATTTTACCAATATGATATCATACCCTCCAGGAGAATAACACATTGCGTCTTCTTGTGCTCATGTTTTCCACTGACATGAAGTGGAATAGTTATATTGTATCAATAGCTAGGTCTCCCGCTAGGAATACTGCTCCACTGTTTTGTGTCAGAGAGTTCTTCTCCCCCGAAAATATTACATTTATAAATCTATCATTCTTCCTTGCATTGAATACTGTTGACACGTAAGGTCCGGTACTGCTGCTACATATATCTTGATTCTCGACAAAATCCAAAGATGGGTCATGTTAGCGGTTCTTATCTGACAACTCCAATTCGGCCACATTCCCACAGCCCTCAATATGTCTTCCCTCTCTCTTGTCTATAAATACTTTCATGGCAATTGTTCAAATTTTGCTCTCCTCCTCGGTAAATATTAAATAGTTTTGTTTTCATATTGTAAATACTCATTGGGGTTAGTTTTTAAAGTGTTGTTTTAAAAGACGATGAATTGTAGATGTGGGGGCTTGTTAGGACTTTCATGAAGACAATGAGGTATTATAGTAGATGTAGCAAGAAAAATAAGTAAAAATGCGTTGTTTTGGTGTTTGGGAATATTGTGGTATGTTTGGGCCAGTGTTTGTTGCTGGCTAAGATTAAAGTTAAAACGGATGAAGACCGTCTTTTTCTCCATTCACCATTTTGGCCTTGTGTCCCATTTTGTATCAATGTACAAATAAATATCGCCCTCCTCCTCGGTAAATAGTAAATAGTTTTGTTCTCATATTGTAAATACTAATTGGGGTTAGTTTTTCAATTTTTGTTATATATACCCCTACCAGACAATGAATTTTACATATGGGGGTTAGTTAGAACTTTTATGGAGACAATGGGGTATTATAGTGGATGTAGTAAGAAAGGCAAGTAAGAATGCGTTGTTTTGGTGTTAGGAATATTTTTGTATGTTTGGGTCAGAGTTTGTGGCTAGCTATGTTTAAAGTTAAGACAGATAAAAACCGTCCTTTCCTCATTCCACTTTTTGGCCTTGCGTCACATTTTCTGTAGATAGACATCACTATCCTCCTCGGTACACATTGTGTATATGTGGACTAGTTAGGACTCCATAGAGACGTACTGGTGCTATGGTGACTGTAGTAAGAATGTTAAGTAAGAATCGTTTTTTTTGGTGTAAGGAATATTGTAGTAGGTTTGGATCAGCGATTGTAGCTACTTAAGTTAATACAGGACAGTTGAAGACCAGCCTTTTCCATTCACAATGGCCATGTGCCACATTCCTTGTAAATTAAAAGAATAAATATCACTCTCCTCCTTATTACCTCGACTGAATGAAGTTGAGCGATATACTAGATTGGCAACTAGGTCTCATCATTTTACTGATGAAATATCGATTCGAATAGTTTCTTTTCTTGCATTTCTCACTTTCTGGCTTCCCTGCCAGTTACGATCATCAGATATTTAAATGCCATCTTCCTGAAACCAGTTCTTTCATTATCTTACTCATTTGTTTTTACTCTCAGTCTTAGCTGCATTTTCGTCTAGCTTGGGGTGAAATGATACAAAACAATACATGTAAATTCCAAATTCCATCATATACTGAGAGAATATCGATCTGTTTCAATCTGTTTTCATTTCCTTCTCTTTGCTCGTGTTGTATCACGAAGCACTCCTTTCATTTATCTATCAATCTCAGTTCGTTCATTACAGTTTATTTGTATCGATCTGTATTTACTACAGTCTCTATTGCTCGAGATATATCCCAAGTCTCTATTGCTCGAGATATATCCCAAGTCTCTATTGCTCGAGATATATCCCAAGTTTCTATTGCTCGAGATATATCCATTTCAATTATCTATCGACCTGTTTTTGCGCGCTCTCACTCTATCTTCCCTTCTCTGTCTAAATGTATCGATCTATTTCAATATGCCATTGCCGTCTGTCCAGTCGTTCCATATTACTATATGGTCGGCTTGATTACCCAGCCGGAGCATATAGCCCGTACACTCGTCTATCTCAAGTTTATAACTTCCGATAGTGAGTCTCTATATATGCTTCCCTATGTGGAGCGGGTTTATATTTACCTTCACAGAGAGAAGGCTTACGGTGAAGTTAAGCAACGTCGAGCCTGGTCAGAATTTTCGAATAAATGATCGTTTCTTTTTTTATTTCTCCACTTCACCTCCTAGCTCACTATTAATATTCTTCTCTCTCTCGTAATTTTACATTCTTTTCTCTCTCTATCTCTCTCTGTTTTTGTGTTTCTTTTCTCTTTCTTCTCCCTTTACAGACACACTTCTCTTTCACGCCTTTTTAAAAACACTTCTAGAACTTATACAGACACAAGTGTAGAACACCAGTCCAGAACTGAACTCCAAGAATTATAATGGTCTCATGGACAGGTTTCTATTACTCTACGACAGGAAACCATTCATACAATATTATGCATTGGTGTTTAAGTCTCGGTTTTGAAATGCTGATTATCAGAGTGAGTAAAAGCTTACGGACGTATCACGTTGAAACATTGGTTCTCGTACGATCACCGAGGTTAAGCCTGGTTAGAACCTAAATGGTATCAAAAAATATTTTCCGGCTTTGAATAACCTGAAAAGGGTTGATAAGCCATATAAAAAAGAATCAATCAACTAAATCATAAAATGTTGGATTGTTTGATATTTTTATGGTTTAGCAACATTTTTGTTAGTTATTTAAAGCCAGAAAATAGTTTTGGATTCTAAGAAATTTCTGGAGCTAATAATGACATTTTACTGATACAAGTTCAAGTAATTAACTCATAGCTAGGGTCGAAGTGGTAGATTCATACATTTTCCCAATGGTATCTGCGCGTAATTGAATATAACGAACCCAAAAGGAATTGGATCACGGTTCTCGGATTAACAATTCTGAGCAGTTATCTTTGACACCACCCGCACACCCAAGCTTACAGCACCTGGTATTCCCCAACGGTCACAGATCTAGGTAGTGAGTAGTCATTTTGGGCTTGATCATTATTGTTGGCGCTTATTCGTGTCTGTTTCAAAACTAATTTTACTGGCTAAATTGGATCCATTGAGACTTTCTCTAACTGAATAGTTTAGAATATATTGAATAATAATAGTAATAATAATAATAATAATAAGCAATCTTTTACCAACATAATATTATAACCTCCATGACATTCCCATTGACATGAAGTGGATGATGTTGAGCGTCTGTATGCGCCCAGATCCGAAGGAGGTAGAGGATTAGTTCAACTAGAACTGTCTTACAAAACTACAACCATCATTTCGCGTGATGTGCCTTAACCTTTCGGCCATGATGGTTCCGTATAGGATACAGGTTCGATTCCTGTCGGAGAACGAAAATTTTCTATGAAAATTTCTCGGACATTCAGGCCGGTAAATGTTATTTAATACTGTTTATTATAAAACAGAGCATTTGCTTAAATACTTGTATCTATAAAAAGAACGTTAAACATATCTTAAATGTCTTTAAATA
>OZ038515.1:13970927-14120927 GCA_964036315.1 Acanthosepion esculentum
GTGTATATCTATTAAAAATAATGATTCCTTATTCTTTAAATGAAAATATCTGAATGCTTTGTATTTCAGCCACCAAAATTTATTTCTGTATATCTGTTAAAAGTAATGATTCCCTATTTCTTAAATGAAAATGTCTTAACCCTTTGTATTTCAGCCCCCGAGGCCTATTTTTTGTATATCCATTAAAAGCAATTTTTGCTGTGGTTTAAATAATATCTGAATTTCACGACGAATCGAAATTGATTTGTTTGGTTTATATGTTTTAGAATATTGAATATAAAGAATAAAAACATCACAAGGCAATTGAATGACTGTCCTGTTCTAATGGTATGGATACATTGATAACTGATATTACCAGTATTGATATGAGCACTGGGAGCGAAACTGCAAATGCTTGTGAAGAGATTCAAAAAATTATTAATATTACTCATATCACGAGTCCGGTAGGGTTAACCAGGATGCTGATGAGAAACGCTGGGATTTTGAGATGATTTAATGTCCCCGAATAATGTGATGTGGTCAATAGACACCTAGACTCTGAATATTAATATTATACCTCGAATGCATTCAAATCAAACTTAATAATACCAATGACTGTTGCATATTTTCCTTTTTTCCAACCGATCAATTCAGATTGTCCTTCGTGACATGTAAAATTTTAAATACCGTATACTTCCACGTATAAGGCGACTTATAGATAAGACGAGATCTAAAATCTATGTAATTTTTTCTGATTATATCTGATATCTGTTGTATAAGACGACAGACTAAGACCCATATGACGAAATTGTAAATGACGGTATTTAGCTGTTTCCATCAGATGGTAATGATCGTAATAATTTTGATGGGAATTAATTATGTATGTCGGTGTCTCATGTTTTTTATTCTATAATAAGAATCAAAGATTTTATGGCAGCTGAAATATTTTGTTTCTTAACAAATAAGTTATAAGTTACGTCATTGAAAAATAAAGTTTGCATGCTAAACTAATAGTTATTGTTATATAATACCACAATGATAATTGTTATGGTCCAGGTTCCTTGTACCACGGTGACTGTACAAGGTAGAACCAATGAAGAATAACTCGAACACAGGTATGGAATAACACACATACATTACAAACCGAATATGTACAAAAGAAGTAGAAGTGTTAGTAATAACAATCAGGTTAGGTTAGAGAGAACTATGTTGTCTCGACTAGTATCACTATTCCAATGTCTTACAGTAATCGTCTGACGCGACTGTCTGTGACTCACTCACTCACTCACTCACTCACTCACTCACTCTGTGACGATGTTTAACAACCCTCCCACGTCGGTCGAATGTGGCACAAGGCCGGTTTAACGTGGGCTTACCGAGCCCGTAGGCTCGGCCAAAAATATGCTCATTAGAACTCGTATACACGGGTTCAGGGACTGTCTACCTCCCCGGACGGCACTTTGCCCTGCGGCAAAGCTCCGTCCGAGTTCCTCCGTGCCGAGGCAGATAGTTCGACAGCAAAGAACAGTCTAAACGACTGTTCCAGTCACTGGGTGACACTCTGTGACGATGTTCATTAACACGCCCACGTGTGTCAAATGTGGCACAAGGCCAGTTTAATGTGGGCTTTCCGAGCCCGTAGGCTCGGGCAAAAATTGCCCGTAGAACCCATATAAACGGGATCGGGGGGGGGGGGTCAACCACCTCGAACGAGGCTCTGCCCTTCGGCGGAGCCTCGTCCGAGTTCCTCTCTGCCCAAAGGCAGAGAGTTCCCCACTGCCTCAGAGGCAGAGAGTTCCACCGTCTAGCCGAGTCGTCCAAAAAGGACTGACTCTGTGACGACGTTTAACAACACGCCCACGTGTGTCGAATGTGGCACAAGGCTGGTTTAATGTGGGCTTTCCGAGCCTGTAGGCTCGGGCAAAAATTGCCCGTAGAACCCGTATAAACGGGATCGGGGTGGTCAACCACCTCGAACGAGGCTCTGCCCTGAAAAGGACTGAACTCTGTGACAGTATTTAGTGTCCTCCCCACGAGGGACAGATGTGGCACAAGGCCGGGTTTAAAGTGGGGTACCCGAGCCCGTAGGCTCGGCCAAAAAATAGCCCGTAGATCCCGTATAAACGGGATCGGGCCGGTCAACCTCCCCGAACGAGGCTCTGCCGTTCGGCGGAGCCTCGTCCGAGTTCCTCAGTGCCCAAAGGCAGAGAGTTCCCCTCTACCTCAGAGGCAGAGAGTTCGACCGTCTAGCCGAGTCGTCCATAAAGGACTGAACTCTGTGACAGTATTTAGTGTCCTCCCCACGAGGGACAGATGTGGCACAAGGCCGGGTTTAAAGTGGGGTACCCGAGCCCGTAGGCTCGGCCAAGAAATAGCCCGTAGACCCCGTATAAACGGGATCGGGGTGGTCAACCACCTCGAACGAGGCTCTGCCCTTCGGCGGAGCCTCGTCCGAGTTCCTCTCTGCCCAAAGGCAGAGAGTTCCCCTCTGCCTCAGAGGCAGAGAGTTCGACCGTCTAGCCGAGTCGTCCAAAAAGGACTGAACTCTGTGACAGTATTTAGTGTCCTCCCCACGAGGGACAGATGTGGCACAAGGCCGGGTTTAAAGTGGGGTACCCGAGCCCGTAGGCTCGGCCAAAAATAGCCCGTAGATCCCGTATAAACGGGATCGGGGTGGTCAACCACCTCGAACGAGGCTCTGCCCTTCGGCGGAGCCTCGTCCGAGTTCCTCTCTGCCCAAAGGCAGAGAGTTCCCCTCTGCCTCAGAGGCAGAGAGTTCGACCGTCTAGCCGAGTCGTCCAAAAAGGACTGAACTCTGTGACAGTATTTAGTGTCCTCCCCACGAGGGACAGATGTGGCACAAGGCCGGGTTTAAAGTGGGGTACCCGAGCCCGTAGGCTCGGCCAAAAATAGCCCGTAGACCCCGTATAAACGGGATCGGGGTGCTCAACCACCTCGAACGAGGCTCTGCCCTTCGGCGGAGCCTCGTCCGAGTTACTCTCTGCCCAAAGGCAGAGAGTTCCCCTCTGCCTCAGAGGCAGAGAGTTCGACCGTCTAGCCGAGTCGTCCATAAAGGACTGAACTCTGTGACAGTATTTAGTGTCCTCCCCACGAGGGACAGATGTGGCACAAGGCCGGGTTTAAAGTGGGGTACCCGAGCCCGTAGGCTCGGCCAAAAAATAGCCCGTAGACCCCGTATAAACGGGATCGGGGTGGTCAACCACCTCGAACGAGGCTCTGCCCTTCGGCGGAGCCTCGTCCGAGTTCCTCTCTGCCCAAAGGCAGAGAGTTCCCCTCTGCCTCAGAGGCAGAGAGTTCGACCGTCTAGCCGAGTCGTCCAAAAAGGACTGACTCTGTGACGATGTTTAACAACACGCCCACGTGTGTCGAATGTGGCACAAGGCCAGTTTAATATGGGCTTTCCGAGCCCGTAGGCTCGTGCAAAAATTGCCCGTAGTACCCGTATAAACGGGCTCGGGGCGGTCAACCACCCGAACGAGGTTCTGCCCTTCGGCGGAACCTCGTCCGAGTTCCTCTCCGCCAAAAGGCAGAGAGTTCCCCTCTGCCTCAGAGGCAGAGAGTTCCACCGTCTAGCCGAGTCGTCCAAAAAGGACTGACTCTGTGACGATGTTTAACAACACGCCCACGTGTGTCGAATGTGGCACAAGGCTGGTTTAATGTGGGCTTTCCGGGCCCGTAGGCTCGGGCAAAAATTGCCCGTAGAACCCGTATAAACGGGATCGGGGTGGTCAACCACCTCGAACGAGGCTCTGCCCTGAAAAGGACTGAACTCTGTGACAGTATTTAGTGTCCTCCCCACGAGGGACAGATGTGGCACAAGGCCGGGTTTAAAGTGGGGTACCCGAGCCCGTAGGCTCGGCCAAAAAATAGCCCGTAGATCCCGTATAAACGGGATCGGGCCGGTCAACCTCCCCGAACGAGGCTCTGCCGTTCGGCGGAGCCTCGTCCGAGTTCCTCAGTGCCCAAAGGCAGAGAGTTCCCCTCTGCCTCAGAGGTAGAGAGTTCGACCGTCTAGCCGAGTCGTCCATAAAGGACTGAACTCTGTGACAGTATTTAGTGTCCTCCCCACGAGGGACAGATGTGGCACAAGGCCGGGTTTAAAGTGGGGTACCCGAGCCCGTAGGCTCGGCCAAGAAATAGCCCGTAGACCCCGTATAAACGGGATCGGGGTGGTCAACCACCTCGAACGAGGCTCTGCCCTTCGGCGGAGCCCCGTCCGAGTTCCTCTCTGCCCAAAGGCAGAGAGTTCCCCTCTGCCTCAGAGGCAGAGAGTTCGACCGTCTAGCCGAGTCGTCCAAAAAGGACTGAACTCTGTGACAGTATTTAGTGTCCTCCCCACGAGGGACAGATGTGGCACAAGGCCGGGTTTAAAGTGGGGTACCCGAGCCCGTAGGCTCGGCCAAAAATAGCCCGTAGATCCCGTATAAACGGGATCGGGGTGGTCAACCACCTCGAACGAGGCTCTGCCCTTCGGCGGAGCCTCGTCCGAGTTCCTCTCTGCCCAAAGGCAGAGAGTTCCCCTCTGCCTCAGAGGCAGAGAGTTCGACCGTCTAGCCGAGTCGTCCAAAAAGGACTGAACTCTGTGACAGTATTTAGTGTCCTCCCCACGAGGGACAGATGTGGCACAAGGCCGGGTTTAAAGTGGGGTACCCGAGCCCGTAGGCTCGGCCAAAAATAGCCCGTAGATCCCGTATAAACGGGATCGGGGTGGTCAACCACCTCGAACGAGGCTCTGCCGTTCGGCGGAGCCTCGTCCGAGTTCCTCTCTGCCCAAAGGCAGAGAGTTCCCCTCTGCCTCAGAGGCAGAGAGTTCGACCGTCTAGCCGAGTCGTCCATAAAGGACTGAACTCTGTGACAGTATTTAGTGTCCTCCCCACGAGGGACAGATGTGGCACAAGGCCGGGTTTAAAGTGGGGTACCCGAGCCCGTAGTCTCGGCCAAAAATAGCCCGTAGATCCCGTATAAACGGGATCGGGGTGGTCAACCACCTCGAACGAGGCTCTGCCGTTCGGCGGAGCCTCGTCCGTGTTCCTCTCTGCCCAAAGGCAGAGAGTTCCCCTCTGCCTCAGAGGCAGAGAGTTCGACCGTCTAGCCGAGTCGTCCAAAAAGGACTGAACTCTGTGACAGTATTTAGTGTCCTCCCCACGAGGGACAGATGTGGCACAAGGCCGGGTTTAAAGTGGGGTACCCGAGCCCGTAGGCTCGGCCAAAAATAGCCCGTAGATCCCGTATAAACGGGATCGGGGTGGTCAACCACCTCGAACGAGGCTCTGCCCTTCGGCGGAGCCTCGTCCGAGTTCCTCTCTGCCCAAAGGCAGAGAGTTCCCCTCTGCCTCAGAGGCAGAGAGTTCGACCGTCTAGCCGAGTCGTCCAAAAAGGACTGAACTCTGTGACAGTATTTAGTGTCCTCCCCACGAGGGACAGATGTGGCACAAGGCCGGGTTTAAAGTGGGGTACCCGAGCCCGTAGGCTCGGCCAAAAATAGCCCGTAGATCCCGTATAAACGGGATCGGGGTGGTCAACCACCTCGAACGAGGCTCTGCCCTTCGGCGGAGCCTCGTCCGAGTTCCTCTCTGCCCAAAGGCAGAGAGTTCCCCTCTGCCTCAGAGGCAGAGAGTTCGACCGTCTAGCCGAGTCGTCCAAAAAGGACTGAACTCTGTGACAGTATTTAGTGTCCTCCCCACGAGGGACAGATGTGGCACAAGGCCGGGTTTAATGTGGGGTATCCGAGCCCGTAGGCTCGGCCAAAAATAGCCCGTAGATCCCGTATAAACGGGATCGGGGTGGTCAACCACCTCGAACGAGGCTCTGCCGTTCGGCGGAGCCTCGTCCGAGTTCCTCTCTGCCCAAAGGCAGAGAGTTCCCCTCTGCCTCAGAGGCAGAGAGTTCGACCGTCTAGCCGAGTCGTCCAAAAAGGACTGAACTCTGTGACAGTATTTAGTGTCCTCCCCACGAGGGACAGATGTGGCACAAGGCCGGGTTTAATGTGGGGTACCCGAGCCCGTAGGCTCGGCCAAAAATAGCCCGTAGATCCCGTATAAACGGGATCGGGGTGGTCAACCACCTCGAACGAGGCTCTGCCCTTCGGCGGAGCCTCGTCCGAGTTCCTCTCTGCCCAAAGGCAGAGAGTTCCCCTCTGCCTCAGAGGCAGAGAGTTCGACCGTCTAGCCGAGTCGTCCAAAAAGGACTGAACTCTGTGACAGTATTTAGTGTCCTCCCCACGAGGGACAGATGTGGCACAAGGCCGGGTTTAATGTGGGGTACCCGAGCCCGTAGGCTCGGCCAAAAATAGCCCGTAGATCCCGTATAAACGGGATCGGGGTGGTCAACCACCTCGAACGAGGCTCTGCCGTTCGGCGGAGCCTCGTCCGAGTTCCTCTCTGCCCAAAGGCAGAGAGTTCCCCTCTGCCTCAGAGGCAGAGAGTTCGACCGTCTAGCCGAGTCGTCCAAAAAGGACTGAACTCTGTGACAGTATTTAGTGTCCTCCCCACGAGGGACAGATGTGGCACAAGGCCGGGTTTAATGTGGGGTACCCGAGCCCGTAGGCTCGGCCAAAAATAGCCCGTAGATCCCGTATAAACGGGATCGGGGTGGTCAACCACCTCGAACGAGGCTCTGCCCTTCGGCGGAGCCTCGTCCGAGTTCCTCTCTGCCCAAAGGCAGAGAGTTCCCCTCTGCCTCAGAGGCAGAGAGTTCGACCGTCTAGCCGAGTCGTCCATAAAGGACTGAACTCTGTGACAGTATTTAGTGTCCTCCCCACGAGGGACAGATGTGGCACAAGGCCGGGTTTAAAGTGGGGTACCCGAGCCCGTAGGCTCGGCCAAAAATAGCCCGTAGATCCCGTATAAACGGGATCGGGGTGGTCAACCACCTCGAACGAGGCTCTGCCCTTCGGCGGAGCCTCGTCCGAGTTCCTCTCTGCCCAAAGGCAGAGAGTTCCCCTCTGCCTCAGAGGCAGAGAGTTCGACCGTCTAGCCGAGTCGTCCATAAAGGACTGAACTCTGTGACAGTATTTAGTGTCCTCCCCACGAGGGACAGATGTGGCACAAGGCCGGGTTTAAAGTGGGGTACCCGAGCCCGTAGGCTCGGCCAAAAATAGCCCGTAGATCCCGTATAAACGGGATCGGGGTGGTCAACCACCTCGAACGAGGCTCTGCCCTTCGGCGGAGCCTCGTCCGAGTTCCTCTCTGCCCAAAGGCAGAGAGTTCCCCTCTGCCTCAGAGGCAGAGAGTTCGACCGTCTAGCCGAGTCGTCCAAAAAGGACTGAACTCTGTGACAGTATTTAGTGTCCTCCCCACGAGGGACAGATGTGGCACAAGGCCGGGTTTAAAGTGGGGTACCCGAGCCCGTAGGCTCGGCCAAAAATAGCCCGTAGATCCCGTATAAACGGGATCGGGGTGGTCAACCACCTCGAACGAGGCTCTGCCCTTCGGCGGAGCCTCGTCCGAGTTCCTCTCTGCCCAAAGGCAGAGAGTTCCCCTCTGCCTCAGAGGCAGAGAGTTCGACCGTCTAGCCGAGTCGTCCAAAAAGGACTGAACTCTGTGACAGTATTTAGTGTCCTCCCCACGAGGGACAGATGTGGCACAAGGCCGGGTTTAAAGTGGGGTACCCGAGCCCGTAGTCTCGGCCAAAAATAGCCCGTAGATCCCGTATAAACGGGATCGGGGTGGTCAACCACCTCGAACGAGGCTCTGCCGTTCGGCGGAGCCTCGTCCGAGTTCCTCTCTGCCCAAAGGCAGAGAGTTCCCCTCTGCCTCAGAGGCAGAGAGTTCGACCGTCTAGCCGAGTCGTCCAAAAAGGACTGAACTCTGTGACAGTATTTAGTGTCCTCCCCACGAGGGACAGATGTGGCACAAGGCCGGGTTTAATGTGGGGTACCCGAGCCCGTAGGCTCGGCCAAAAATAGCCCGTAGATCCCGTATAAACGGGATCGGGGTGGTCAACCACCTCGAACGAGGCTCTGCCGTTCGGCGGAGCCTCGTCCGAGTTCCTCTCTGCCCAAAGGCAGAGAGTTCCCCTCTGCCTCAGAGGCAGAGAGTTCGACCGTCTAGCCGAGTCGTCCAAAAAGGACTGAACTCTGTGACAGTATTTAGTGTCCTCCCCACGAGGGACAGATGTGGCACAAGGCCGGGTTTAATGTGGGGTACCCGAGCCCGTAGGCTCGGCCAAAAATAGCCCGTAGATCCCGTATAAACGGGATCGGGGTGGTCAACCACCTCGAACGAGGCTCTGCCCTTCGGCGGAGCCTCGTCCGAGTTCCTCTCTGCCCAAAGGCAGAGAGTTCCCCTCTGCCTCAGAGGCAGAGAGTTCGACCGTCTAGCCGAGTCGTCCATAAAGGACTGAACTCTGTGACAGTATTTAGTGTCCTCCCCACGAGGGACAGATGTGGCACAAGGCCGGGTTTAAAGTGGGGTACCCGAGCCCGTAGGCTCGGCCAAAAATAGCCCGTAGATCCCGTATAAACGGGATCGGGGTGGTCAACCACCTCGAACGAGGCTCTGCCCTTCGGCGGAGCCTCGTCCGAGTTCCTCTCTGCCCAAAGGCAGAGAGTTCCCCTCTGCCTCAGAGGCAGAGAGTTCGACCGTCTAGCCGAGTCGTCCATAAAGGACTGAACTCTGTGACCGTATTTAGTGTCCTCCCCACGAGGGACAGATGTGGCACAAGGCCGGGTTTAAAGTGGGGTACCCGAGCCCGTAGGCTCGGCCAAAAATAGCCCGTAGATCCCGTATAAACGGGATCGGGGTGGTCAACCACCTCGAACGAGGCTCTGCCCTTCGGCGGAGCCTCGTCCGAGTTCCTCTCTGCCCAAAGGCAGAGAGTTCCTCTCTGCCTCAGAGGCAGAGAGTTCGACCGTCTAGCCGAGTCGTCCAAAAAGGACTGGCTCTGCGACTGCTGTTCCCTCTTGAGGCGCAGTATTTATGAGGTACGGAACAGTCTATTAATATTATGGGTAAGTTCCCTTAACAATAACGAATTTTAATGAGAAGTATAGATTGTATGTTAACCTAAATGTTGTTTTTTAACACTGGTATAAGAAATAATAATTGATATGGCCTCAACCATAGCTGTACAAATCAAGAACGAAAGATTTCTTTACGATACTTGTTACTTGTGCGTGGTGCTCAGCGTAACATTTGCAAATTGTTGTGTAATTGTCTCTTGGATATTGCATGTTCATGAAGTTTTACATTCATAAATGTAGTACAGCATTATAATGTGAATTGTATCAATTAGAAATATTTACATCGGTAGTTACAATACCGAGGCAGTTGTTAGCCTACCGCGGTCCATGGCGCAAGCATACTAGCCTACTTACCAGTACCGATACAATACACGATTTAAAGTTAGCATTTGTAACGGTTGTATTAAACGATTTCTGGGGGATCATTTTTAAGATTTGAAGGTCGTCTTATACGCAGAAATAGGCGGTATAATGACAATTATGACGGTGTTTATGACTCATCGTATTTGTCAGCATTTTGGACGCGGATTTTTTCCAAAAAAATGACACCTCGTCCAATATAACATTATCATGTATGAGAGGGATTTGAAGACCCCATAAAAGTGGGGTACACCAAGAATCAGTGCTCGAATTGAGCTTAGCCCTAAAACTAGGTTGGATTGATTTATTTTGTTTTACGGCATATCAATCTCAATGGGTTATTTAATGCCGACAAGATTTTTATTGCTGGTAATATATTTTTTTAAATTGTTGGTAATATATTTTTTTAAATTGTTGGTAATATTTTTCCAAAAATGTATAGCAGGTAATATTGTTTCCCAAAAAATGTATTGCTGGTAATATTTAAAAAGATGTATTGCTGGTAATAATTTTCCCAAAATCGTATTGCTGGTATTAAAACCTATATTTATACTTTCATAGTACTTTGACTCTAGTTTGTAGGTTAACTATTTGCCCATAGCTGGGAGCCTAACAGGTGCTACCACTCTGGAAAAGGGTGGTCCTGGGAACACCGGCAATTAAGAGGTGGTTATACCCTCCTCAAAATCTAAAATGTAGTTTATCGTCTTACCCAGGACGCGGACGTAGTTTATCGTCTTACCCGGGACGCGGATGTAGTTTATCGTCTTACCCAGGACGGTCTAAAACTAGGACTTCTGGAAGAGAACAAACATGATATCAATAAATTCGCCCAGGAAAAAGAAATGAAGAAATTTATGGAATTGCACAATATTTTGCAGCTTGTTTTACAGAAATACCAGATTTTACAAAAATATTTGCTTTGACTGGTATATTGCTGCTTGCTTTATGTGTGATTTTGTTGATATACAGGTATTGGAATTTGCTTTTCTGTCTATATGCTATGGGACTTCATTTACCAACAACTAATTTGGGACCAGAGAAATCTCTCTTATATCCGGGTCTCTCTTATATCCGGGTCTCTCTTATAAAATACCAATAGTGTAATTTGTGCTCATGCTGTATGTATTTCTTCATGGTTAGTAAAAAATATCACACAAAGGTAAGGTTATAATTTTGATTTTTTTGGGGGTGCGATGTGTGCTTTTTTTCTTTTCTAAATATTCCATGCCAAAATCCGGGTGCGTCCAGGGCGTGGGTGCGTCCTATAAATATGGTAAATACAATTTAACCCATCTTCAAGAGTTGTGAACGGTTTTCCTATTTATCAGCTGAGGACGGCTGAGTCACTACCAAGCTCACACGAAAAGACTGGAAGATTCAGTATTCTGCTTTTTGGTAACCTGTCCATTCAGGACGCTGGTTCTCCTCAATTTCCTGTCTTTTGTAGCACTTAATAAATGTTGTCTGTTTGCTATCTCCCCTAAACGTTGCCCCGCCACCCATTTATTCAGTATTATTTTCTTCGTTTTTAACAGAATTTTCTTGTTTCCTAACAGTGCTAAGCATTCGGAATTCAGTGTCGTATTTTTCGCCCTCTGTTAAAACGCTTCCCAGCTATTTAGATTGTTGCATTTGTCGAATTTTATTTGTAGTTTGCATGTTGAACGGTAGCCATTTCTTTCTATCTATCTATCTATCTATCTATCTATCTATCTATCTATCTATCTATCTATCTATGTCACCGAATACGTCTCTTCTTTCTTTCTTTCTTTCTTTCTTTCTTTCTTTCTTCGATTCTCTCTTTCCGTTTATACTCACCTGTTTCTGCAACTTCGACCTAAGATTTAACACTTAATTCCTTGTTAACCCACCTTTTGTAATATCTTTTATTTTTATTATCTCCCCTGTTGATTTCTTATGAATTTTTCAAAAAGTTGTTGACAATTTCAATCTACTCTGCATTCATTTTTTTCCAGTTTCGCTTTCAATATTTGATATACGTGCTTCCGTTGCCACGATTTCAAGAAAACCGTGTCGAATAGATACTCTGGATGTGTTTGAAACGCAATTTCCCTAAACGTCTGAAATGGATCTCCTTGTCTAAAATTACTACCTTTATTCTTTTTTTTTAAAAATAATTTCCTTTCCAAACTGTGAGGTCTTCACTAGCGCGTGACGCTTTCCAACTCATGTGGTTCAAGATTCACACTTGAGCATGTACAGGTTATTTTTGGAGTTAAATTGATTTTTAGAAAGACAATGCCTTTTCCTTGCTGGAAAAATCCATAGTTATTATTGATTGCGCCTTGCAAAATCTGTATTGAATTTGGCTCTCGAGTAGACGTAGGTAACACTTCACACTTAACAATGTTAATTTAGTTACCGTATATTTCCGTGTATAAGATGACGAATAAATCCCCACAATCATTCTTTAAAATTGGAGGTCATCTTATACTACCATTCTAAAAAAAGAAAGCTTAAATTCTGAGTGATGTGTTTCTTTGGGGCAAGTGCTACCAAGGATCCCCTCAATGAGACTATCGAAACCGTTTCTAATCAAACCGATGGCTCAAACTACAACTGGAATTGTTGATGCCCTCATGTGCCACAATTTTGAGATTTCGTTTTTAAGGTACTTATATTTTGAAGCTCTTCAAAGATACATTACAGTTTGCAGGGACTGCCATGTCAATAAGAAGGCAGATTCTGTTTTTGTGGTCTCTGATCACGATGTCTGGGAGATTAGTTTTGATTCTGCTTCTCCTTCTTTTTCTTCTTCTTCTCCTCCTCCTCCTCCTTCTTCTTCTTCTTCCTCTTCTTCTTCTTCTTCTTCTTCTTCTTCTTCTTCTTCTTCTTCTTCTTCTTCTTCTTCTTCTTCTTCTTCTTCCTCCTCCTCCTCCTCCTTGTAATCTCGAGTTAACAAGCATTCGTCCTCTGCAGCAAGAATAAAACCTTCAGTTTCAGCTCTTAACCCTGCACTACGTAGTTACTACGTAGTTACTGATCGGTACGGGTTTTGTCTACATCAGCTTTTTTGGTATGGGCAGAGTATTGACCATGAAACAGTTTATCTTGCCATCGTTTCTGTATCTGGTCAGTTGCATTTGCTTTCTTTTTTAAGTATTTTGCAGTTTCAGTCGGTGTATTGTGCTTTACTTGTACTTCTTCACCCATTTGAAACTCCATTTTGAATTTGTTGGCTTCCTTTATTACTGAACAAACTTGCTTACTACTTCCATGCTCTTTGACACATATCAGCGTTCAGTCTTCTGTAGCTTCCAGGTATCTTTGAAGGCCAATTGTTGTAGTCTTGTAAGACAGTTCTAGTTGAACTAATCTTCTGTCTCCTTCGGATCTGGGCAGATACAGACGATCAACATGAGCTCTGGGAAGATGCATGCGGCGGCAGGTGAGAAGCTTTCTCGTTTTGGCGTCCACTCGTTTAATGCCAGCTGTGGTCTAGTTAAGGATGTTAAAGGTGTATAACACTACAGGGGCAACCAAGGTGTTTACGGCTGATATTTTGTTTTTTGAATTCCTTTCGGTACTCAGTACCAGACGTACACGCCTGTAGTATTCGTTTATTACCTTCTCGTTCATTTGGGTATGCTGTATTCAATCTCCTCCTCTAATTCATAGGTACTTATAGGCTTAATAGGGTAAGTTTGTTCCAGTTCCCTAATCTTTGTGGCAATATCTAAACCGGTAGAGTGTGTTTCTGTAATTCTCCCTTCCTTGAATGTTACTTTTGCACATTTATCTAATCCGAAATCCTTTCCCATGTCGTCACTGAAACATTTTACTGTATTGAGGAGACGCTTCAACTCATTGTCTTATGTGTTTATATATAGTTTAAGATCATCTATGTAGAGCAGGCGATTGAATACTTTCTTGTTTAGTTTGCAACTATAGCTATTGTTGTTTAGTTCGTGTGCAAGGAGGATTAAGGACAGACAAAACAGATGGGGTGACAGGATGTCTCCTTGAAAGATTTCTCGTCGGATATTCATGCGGTGTGATTTAGGTATAATGTAGTCTTCCACATTCCCATGCCGTGTTTAAGGAAATTTACTATCACGGGGGAGACTTTGTATATTTCCGAAGTCTTAAGGATACAAGAGTGTGGCACACTATCGACGGCTTTACGGTAATCAGTCCACGTTGCGCTAAGATTTCTACATTGTCTCCTGCAGTTTTCCAGGATCATTTTGCTTATCAGTTGTTCAGTTGTTCATATGAACCTCTCCTGCGTCCCTTCTTTTTCAGTGGGAGAATTTTGTTTGTTTCAAAAAAGGAGTAAGGACAGACGTGATCAATTACTACATAGTGAACAGGTTATTGGTCTATAATTTTTCGAATCATTTGTTTCACTCGTTTTTGTTTTGGCATGAAATATGTAATGCCTTCAGTGAACCATTCCGGTATTTTGTTGGGACTATTTATAAGCGTTGATAGAGCTTGTGCAAGGGTTTTATAGATTGATGAGAAATGATAGAGTCAGAAATTGGGCACCTTGTCATTTCCTGGGGATTTCCATTTTTGGGATTTCGTTAGAGCCTAGCTAACATTATTCGTGGTTATATTTTCCCACTCATGCAGAGGTTTATCCAGCATTCGTTCTTCTTCACATTGGATTCATTCTGCATTGGGATTATATTCCTTTGGGCTGCTAAAATATTCTTCAAAGATTTCTGCACCTTGACAATAGATGGTGGCTTTTTGACATGTATATGGGAATATATTTTGGCGATAAAACCTGCAACATTTTTAGTATTGTCTTGTTCTATGTGCCTTTAACTGCTGTTTCTATTTCAGCATTTCCTTGAACTTCATTTAGTGATTTAAATTCTTGCACTTGCGTGTTGAGATATTTGGGTTTCTAGTAATCTCATCCAATATAAAAAATCTCACATCTGATTTCCAGCCTGGGTGTCTTTTTGTTTAAGTTTTTCATTGTCTTGACTCTTAACCTTCCTAATAACCTCTAAAGCTGTTGCGTATATGACATTGTTAACCTCTGTGATATTCTGTCAGTTAACAGTGTTTCCCGTGCAGCGTTGTATATTTGCACAATGTGCATATTAGACTTTTTCATATGAATTATTGCTAACTGTCTGACATTTGTGTGAGAGTTACTCTGCTGAGTACTTGGATGACGTGGTTTTTCACTTCGGCGATTTCAAGGAATTCTACCTTAATGTAGTTCGAGTCATCTTCAGTGGCTTCGTCTAGATAACTGCAGGTTATGTCACAGGTTGATTCTTTGGTTTTAATTCCTGGGATATTATTTCGTATCTCATTTATTTTGGTTTTTAACTCATCCTCTGTCATATTATTTATTTTTTATTGTCATCTCTTTATTGTTTGAGTGATGAGTTATTTTAGTCTGTCTCATATCTGGTTTTATAATATCTCTTTCTGTCTTTGAGAGACTTTCGTTTCGCACGATGTCCCTGCGGACATTGGCAAGCATGTTTGGGTTGAGATGAGGTCTTATTTCACTTCTTACTATAGTTCTCCATATTTGGTATGTCTGATTCGTGCTGTTCTTTTCCGGATTTTCGGGTTCGGTGAAAAATGATGTCATGAATTGTTGATACTCTTCACGACAAATTTTTCGACTCAAAACTGGTTCCTCTTATTGTTGTCACTACTCATTTCCTTCCGGATCCCAACCAGTGATCTAAGGTCAGAAATGGCATCATGATATTTTCACTGAACATTTTTGTAAGAAAAAAAAAGGAAAATAAAAGATCAGACACACACATTTTACATTGATGAAGCCCTTCCGAAGCAGTGAGCTTTACTTGTGAGAACGATTTTTTCGTATTTTTTTAAGGCATGTGTTACCAGGGATCTCTTCAATGAGACTATCGGAACCAAACACAACTAGAATTATTGATGCCTTTCAGGTACCACATTTTTAGATTTTCACTTCAAGATCACTGCATTTTGATAATTTCGTTTTCACATCTGATTTTAGAAGAAAAACACAGACTGTACTGTCGTCACGCTGAAATCATTACGTAGATAAGATCGCCAATAAAGTCCAAAACTCAACAGGAAAAGACAAAGACTTTCATAAAATTGTTTGAAAAATATTTAAAAAATACAGATACTTTTCGGTTGTAATCAGAAGAATCACAAGACAGTGAGACGTAGAAATAAAGAAAGATAGGAGAGGGAGAGCGAGTATAAAAAGGGGGAAATGAGGGCGACAAAAATGAGAAAGAAAGACTGAGTGCAAAGTGAGAGAGAGAGAGACAGAGAGAGAGACATAGAGAGAAAGAGTAAGATAGAATAAGAGCGAGGAGAGACAGAATGGGAAGGTAGGCGAGAAAGAAAGATGATAGTAAAAAGAGTGAAATGGAAATGAGATAGACAGATAGAGAAAAAGATAGAGAGAAAAAGAGTGGGAGGGAGAGCCAGTTTAAAGAGAGGAAAAGAAGAAAGACAAGAATGAGAAAGTGAGTGGAGAGAGAGATAGATAGAGAGAGAAAGAGAAAGGAAATTGGTGAGAAAGCAACATTTAGAGGGTGAAAAAGAAAGTGAAATGAAGATGTGATTGTATGAAAGATAGAGAGAAATAGAGAATGAGAGAGAGAAAGATTAAGATAGAATAGGAGCAAGAAGAGTGAGAGTAGGAGGAAGTGAGAAAGAAAGATAAGAGTGAAAAAGAAAGTGAAATGAAAATGAGATATTATGGTAGATAGATAGATAGATAGATAGATAGATAGATAGATAGATAGATAGATAGATAGATAGGAAGAGAGAGCTAGTAGAAACAGGAAAAAGAAGAGTGACAAAAATGAGAAAGAATGACCCAGTGGAAAGAAAGAGAGAGAGAGAGAGAGAGAGAGAGAGAGAGAGAGAGAGAAAGAGAGAGAGAGAAAGAGAGAAAAAGAAAGAGAAAGGAATATGGAGCGAAAGCAAAATTTAGAGGGTGGAACATAGCGAGAAATGAAAATGAGATATTATGAGAAAGAGAAAGAGGGAATGAGATAGAGAGAGAGTAAGAGCAAGGAGAGAGAGAACAGGAGGAGGTGAGAAAGAAAGATCTAGAGAGTGAAAAAGAGAATGAAATTATAAGAGATAGGAAGAGAGAGTGTAAGAAAGAATAAGAGCAAAGAGAGTGAGAACGGGAGTAGGTGAGAAATAATGGGAGAGTGAAAAAGTGAGTGAAATGAAAATTAGATTTTACAAGAGATAGAGAGAGAGAAAGAGAGAGAGAGAATAAGATGGAATATGAGCAATGAGAGTGAGAACGGGTGTAGGTGAGAAAGATATAGAGAGTGAAAAAGAGAGTGGTATTAGGAAGAATAAAGAGGGGGAAAGAGTAAGATAGAATAAGAGCAATGTGAGTGAGAACGGAAGAAGGTGAAAAAGAAAGATTTAAGAAAAGAGAGACGAAAGTGAGAATAAAATAAAAACGAGATATTTCGTGCTCGAGAAAGGAGAAAGAGAATAAAAGTAAGCAGGAAAGAAAGATTTAGAAAGAGAGAGAAAAAGAGAAGGAGAGATGGTAGTAAAAATTAGAGAGAAAGATTTAGTAAGAAAGAGAGAGTGAGTTACAAATATAGCTGGAAAAGAAGGAATGAGCCGGAGAGAAAAAGAAAGAAATCAACAGGTATTTAGATATGTAAGAAAGAAAGAGTGAAAAGAACAAGGAAAGTGAAGGTAGTAGTAGTAGTAGTAGTAGTAGTAGAGAGAGAGAGAGAGAGCTCCCCCCAGCTATGGTAAAATAGTAGGACAGACCGGGTTCTATAGACTTCGATAGCAACTGGTCTACCCCAGAAAAAAATGACAACCCACTGCAGGAAAAAAAATCTACCTCGTCAGTCATGTATCGAAAGATACATGATCGACTAAGCGTGTATCACGCATGGTGCATAACTGATTGAAGTCCAATGTTTCTTGAATTTTGTAACCTTTCGTTGAAAGTAAAGTTCTCATCATTTTAATTAAACCATTGGCAATTTTCACTGCAGAAGATCATACGTGTAAACATATTTTGCTTTTGTAAAAGAAAACATTCGTAATAATAATTCTTTCTTTTTCAAATGATTATATCACACTGTCCCCAGTGATATATAATACCAAGAATTCAATCTTTTAATTATAGAGAAATATTCCCTCCCACCAAAAATGTTTTCCCTATTTCTAAGGTATATACTTACACATATGGTAATGGTAATATAGCCGTTTCCCTACAAGGAAACATTTGACATTAATTGACCGAACAAGCAGTGTTTCCTTCGGTTGGAATTTATGAAGTCTTTTCCTTAAAACAACTTTTCAGGAAAACCATTTTCTCAAGTCCAGTAGCTGTTATGGCTCTTTCACGTATAGATGGAGTTTTTTTTTTTTTAAGCTTTTCACCCCAAGCAAGGCTGGGAGCCACTAGCATGCAAGGGGTTACAGAAGGTTTGTAGGAGGAGCAGATAGGAGTGGTAGAGGAAAGGATGTGGAGAAAGATAGTGGATCGATCAATGCAAAGGGGTTACAGAAGATTTCGAGCGAGAGCAGATAGGAATGAAAGGTGAAAGGATGTGGAGAAGGGAAGTGGATAGATCAAGGCAACTGGAGATGTCGATTGACGTTACACTTAAATAGTTGGAGATTATATTTGTCAGGGAAACATGAATAAGGAAGGGAGATCCACAGGCGAGAGGTGCGAGACATGAAGTTAGTGGAGTAGAAGAGACGTCTACATCTAACAGTTTCAACGGTGAAGGGGTGGGAACGGGATGCCAGCCTCGTAGGACGCTTAAATTCATGAGTCCTGGGAACCAGCGAAAGCAGCTCATCGGGGCAATTACCGTGAAAGTATTTGTAAAAAAGACAGAGCGAGGCAACGTCGCATCTGTGAGAGAGCGACTGCAGACGAGATGAAAGATCAGGGCCAATTACGTTGCATATCCGTCTCTGGATCTTATCAAGAACCCTGAGGCAAACAGCAGGGGCTCCAGACTTCCGAAGATTTTTTTCTGAATTAGTGTGTAATGTTAACATCATGAATATTCTCTTTTCGGGTTACATATGTGTTGTGGTAGGATCCACCTAATTTGCATAGTGGAGTACCGACTATATAAATATGGTTGGTACCGGGAAGACATGAGAGTCGAATCAAGAGATCCAACTAGAGACTCTGCCCGACTGCGACTTAGTCAACACATTCTCCAGGAACGGTCTTCCCAGGAATATACAAAAGACTATATGTAAATATTGTGTACACTTTCTTGTTTCAATACATTTTATTCTAACTACATTTTGTCTTTGCATTATTATTCCATGCATTAGTCAAGTTTCAACAATGGCGACGAAGTAGAAGAACCATACGGAAAAAAAAAAGAATTAATAATTGAGAGTTTTCCACAATTGGGATAAGTCATTGAAGAACCCAGGCTGAAAAAAATTATTAATTCAAAGTCCAACTTTAACGTAACGACAAAGGATTTTGAACTTCTGGATATGTAGAACTCGTTAAAGGACGACTAAGCATAAAGGAACGTTCACTCAGAAAAATTTGAAAGGTGTCGTAAACAAATAACGGTAATTTTAAATTGATTAAATTATCTACAACGAGGTACCAGAACCAACTCAAAAAATGTTACGTTCTAGAGCATGAAGAGAGTATACCGGATGAGGAGGAAGATCCCATTGATGTAATGTATGATATTTTTCAAGTAGAACCTCCGCAGAGTGCTCCTGAACCGAGAAGATCCGGTAGGAAACGAAAGTTCACGGACCCATTGGACGTGAATCCAAAACGGAAAAGATATTAAAATTAAGCAGATTGACATATACATATGAAGTATGCAAAGGGGATCTACAAAGAAATAACCATAATCACCATCAATATAGGAAGCCAGTTTGAAATCCAAAAGGGATTCCAAGGCTTGGGAGGGGGGTGTTATGGTAGGATCCACCTAATTTGCATAGCGGAGGACCGACGATATAAATATGGTTGGTACCGGGAAGACATGAGAGTCGAATCAAGAGATTCAACTAGAGACTCTGCCCGACTGCGACTTAGTCATCACATTCTCCAGGAACGGTCTTCCTAGGAATATACAAAAGACTATATGTAAATATTGTGTACGCTTTCTTGTTTCAATACATTTTGTTCTAAGTACATTTTGTGTTGCATTATTATTCCATGCATTAGTCAAGTTTCAACAATATGCTATACATTTTAGTTGTTGCTGCTGTTGCTATTCCTCAAGTGATGTGATTTCTGTGATTTGGTACAGTTCTCTGTAAATTTATATTGCCAGTCCACAATTTTCAAAGAGAGATGATCTTTGCCATGGCCCTCAGGTTTTACTCGTTGAAACATTTTTTCACAATTAATCTTAGGAAGCGGTTGTATACAGTTAAGAGTTTAGATGTTTTAAGGGGTTTAGCGCCATGCATGTCATCCATATTTAAGACGGTCATGGCTCTCCACAATTTCCTATCCCTTTTATCTCTTAATAATTTTTGTATTTTTCTTATTCCTCCTAAACTTTTCCGCCATCTATTTACTCAATTTCGTTATGTAAGTTATGCGTTCTTTCCCCGATCCGTTTTGCCTTTAATCTGTCCTGAGAGTATCAAATTTTCTAAGCTCTCTTTCCTCATTGTGTGCCCTATCCATTTCAACTATCTCTTCCTAATATTAAGTGTTAGTGTTCAATGATTGCAGTGGTTTGGGATCTGGCCCGGGTGTACACGCCTGGACTCTTCACATTAAACTATCCTTGTGTCTCGTCCCCCCAGCGTGGGACAGCAAGTGCAGTATCTGTGTTCTTCATTTGTAATGGTAATATTAGCCGTTTATTTATAAGGGAACATTCTATTGAAAATTTTTTTAAGGAAATAAATTTGTCAAGTTCAGTAAGTGTTATCGCTTTTTCCGGTATTGATGGGGGTTTCCTTCCTAACCATTTGTTCGAAGTAGTGTGGAAAGCCAACATCTTGATTATGTCCCTATTTTCTGTTCGATTTACGGCTGCTATCAGTTGTAGTTGGTGCTATTGTTGAATCTTCTCTCGTTATGTCGTTTCTGTTTTTTGGTACTGTTTTTTTTTGTTATTCTGTAGCGCCAGTTCACAAGGTTCGAAGAAGGATGTGGTTCTTTTACAACTACAGGTTTAACTAGCTCATTTTTTTAAAACTATTAATTAAAGCGGTTGTATACAGTTGACATTTTAGATTTCTGACAGGCTTTGGCTCCATACATGACATCCATATGAAAGTTTCGATCTGACGAGCTCATTTAAGAACACAACTAGTTTTCACGTTAATGTTTTAGTTTTGTAGCAACTTGCGGCGTTGGGCGAAACTACATTTTTCCTATTTCCTATTTCCTACATTTTTCCTATTTCCTCAATTATACAAAATTTGATAAGTGATCTACACAGTGATGTATTTAAAGTGTTTACTATTTACTTAGTCTACATCCTGGATTTTTATGATGAAGCTATATGACCAAAAAAGAAAAAAAGAAAAAAGATTCTCTAATAGTAATCAGAGAATATTTTTGTTATATATATAGATGCTATTCAAAATGCCTTTTTGCCATATATAGATGCTATTCAAAATGCATTTTTTGCCATATATACATGCTATTCAAAATGCCTTTTTTGCGATATATACATGCTATTCAAAATGCCTTTTTTGACATATATACATGCTATTCAAAATGCCCTTTTGCCATATATAGTTACTATTCAAAATGCTTTTTTTGTCATTTATAGATGCTATTCAAAATACATTTTTGCAATATATAGATGCTATTCAAAATGCCTTTTTGTCATATATAGCTGCTATTCAAAATGCCTTTTTCGCCATATATAGCTGCTATTCAAAATGCCTTTTTTGCCATATATAGATGCTATTCAAAATGCCTTTTTCGCCATATATAGATGCTATTCAAAATGCCTTTTTGTCATATATAGCTGCTATTCAAAATGCCTTTTTCGCCATATATAGCTGCTATTCAAAATGCCTTTTTTTGCCATATATAGATGCTATTCAAAATGCCTTTTTCGCCATATATAGCTGCTATTCAAAATGCCTTTTTTTGCCATATATAGATGCTATTCAGAATGCCTTTTTTGCCATATTTAGATGCTATTCAAAGTGCCTTTGTTTTTATAAAACTGTCTCAGATGTTGAAATAAATCATAAGATAAAAATTAAAATTCATTTTATTTTAATACATTTTCATATATCTATTTAATATAAATTTATAATATGTAAAATTTAGTGAACAGTTATTTACGCTTAGGATGGTAATAAAATAAAACACGAAATTAGCTCTTACCGAAAGATGTCGTTCAGAAATTATGCAAGTTCTTGCAATGAAAGAGTGCTGAACTAAAATGTAATGTTTAATCATTTACATGGCATCGGATACTGAACAGTTCCTTCAAGCCGAATAATGAGATTTGAAGCGATTGTGATGTAGTTCTACTGAATATGCCGAGTCTGTCATACATGTAAGAAATGAGGATGGAAAATAGGAATAGTATACTGATAATAAGAACGAGACTTTTGAAATTTCTGGGACACATAATGAGGAAGGAAGATTTAGAGAATTTGAAACTCATAGGATATACTAATGAAAATACGAAAATGTTAAAAGAACGAATAACGTACATAACACGTTTGAGTGAATGGATAGCAGAACAGGAACAAAATTTGTTGGTAAAGGCTCAAAGGTTGATGTTTTGGTTTTGTAGCAATGTGCGGTATTAGGTGAAACTACCTCTAGCGCAGCCTATTCCGTGTTCAGTTTCTCATGCTATTTTTTAACTCATCGATACAGCGAGGTATTTGAAGTGTTTAGTATTTACACGATGAGGGAGATACGATAAATGGATAACAATAATCAGAGGAGAGATAACGAAAGCGTGTATTTTAATAATGCTGGTGTTTATATTAGAGAGGCGGCAATACTTTTATTTATATTAGAGGGGCTGATAATAGTAACAATAATGTCGTTCTCCTAATCGGAAAAAAGAACTTACACCTGCATCTGATTATAACATTAAAATGGTAATGGTAATATTTGCCCTTTCCCTACAAGGAAACTTTTGGTGTAAATTGACCGAGCAGGTAGTACTGCTTTCGGTTGGAATTTATACAATTTTTCTCTTGAAACAATTTTCCAGAAAAACAGGATTTTTCAAGTCCAGTAGCTGTTATCGCTGTTTCCATTATTGATGGGGGTTTCTTTCCTAATCTTTTAATTGAAGTAGTGTGGAATGTCAACATTTTCATTGTTATTATTTTCTCTTCGAGTTACACGTGCTATACATTTTAGTTGTTACTGCTGCTGGTAGTCCTCAAGTGACGCGGTTTCAAGATCTGACGAGTGTTTTTTTATGAACATGACACGAGTTTTCAGGTTGATGTTTGGGTTTTGCAGCAATTTGTGGTGTTGGGCAAAGGTACTTCTGGCGCAACCCAAAATACGTTATTATAATCTCCGAATCTACTACTAAAGAAGGCTAAAAGGTGTGGTATCTATCAATGACTCAATCAATCTATCTATCTATCTATCTATCTATCTATCTATCTATCTATCTATCTATCTATCTATCTATCTCTGTTCATTATCTAGATGTGTTCATTATCTATTTTCGCATTTTTATTCTATTCTTACTCCCTTCTCTCTCTCTCTCTCTCTCTCTCCTTAGTCTCTCATCTATCTATCTATCTATCTTTCTATCCTAAACTGTGCAATTTTATTCTGTCTCACTCTCTCATCTCTCTATATGTGTGTATGTTTTCCTATCTATCTATCTATCTATCTATCTATCTATCTATCTATCTATCTATCTATCTATCTATCTATCTATCTATCTATCTATCTATCTCAGTCTGTTCATATCTATCTATCTATCTATCTATCTATCTATCTATCTATCTATCTATCTATCTCTGTTCATTATCTAGATGTGTTCATTATCTATCTTCGTAATTTTATTCTATTCTTACTCCCTTCTCTCTCTCTCTGTCGGTTTTCCTTAGTCTCTCATCTATCTATCTATCTATCTATCTATCTATCTATCTATCTATCTATCTATCTATCTATTTCAATCTGTTCATATCTATTTATCTAAGTCTATTCCTATCTATCTATCTATCTATCTATCTATCTATCTATCTATCTATCTATCTATCTATCTATCTCAGACTGTTCATATCTATCTATCTATCTATCTATCTATCTATCTATCTATCTATCTATCTATTTCAATCTGTTCATATCTATTTATCTAAGTCTGTTCCTATCTATCTATCTATCTATCTATCTATCTATCTATCTATCTATCTCAGACTGTTCATATCTATCTATCTATCTATCTATCTATCTATCTATCTATCTATCTATCTATCTATCTATCTATCTATCTCAGACTGTTCATATCTATCTATCTATCTATCTATCTATCTATCTATCTATCTATCTATCTATCTATCTATCTATCTCAGACTGTTCATATCTATCTATCTATCTATCTATCTATCTATCTATCTATCTATCTATCTATCTATCTATCTATCAACACCAATTTGTGTCTTTTTATCTACAAAGACACGCATGCCATTACACGCATGCGTCTGTCTGCATTGAAGGAGAATGCATTGATTCGCTTCTCGCTGTCTCCTTTCGATGTTGTTCTATTTGATTTCCTCCTGAGCGACACTTTCGCCAACTTCCTCTCTATCGACCGCACAAGCTTGCCAATAACAGACCACAAACCAAAATGATTGCTACGTAACCGATTGAAGGAATCGTTTGACTCTGGCATTTCCTACAAACGAAAGCGATATGAACGCTTCTGGCTAGACTCAGTCGCACAATTGCAAAGTTTGGATCAGTTCTAATTACGCTCATTCTCGTTTTCGTCTGTTACAGTCAAATTACATAAATTCTGCATCTGTCTATATTTCTGAGATGAGTTATTCTAACTATTTACATTGTTTGTCCTCATCTTTGTTGCTATATCCACGACGTTTCGAATGTTGTACATTCCGGCCTTCTTCAGGTGATTGGAATTTCGAAATGAACCCTTCATCTTGTCCACCTGGGTAGATTGTTCTAGTTCCATGTTCCATGCCTCTTCTGGATATCTCAGTTTCATTTCAGTTATTTCCCTTTAGTAACTCAACACTCCAGAGGTGAACAAAAACCTGGAGAGTTGAGTTGCCCTGTAGAGTAATTAGCCATTGCTAAATGTAATTGGAAGAAATGCCCAACAAACAGAAAGTTTACAATCTCTGTAAGTGACAGAGAAGAGAGTCGGGGAAACACACACACACTTACACACACACGTATATTTTTTTTAATTGAAATTGGAGTGGATCTGAGTAGCGAAATTAGATCAGAGCATTTTTGTTTACTGATGGGAAATCTGATCTAGGGCAGGAGTTGTACCCATTTGGAATTGGGTCATTACAAAGACAATAGAAAATGGTCGAAATAATTTTTATCGGTTAAAATTATAAATAGAACTTAGTAAGCTATGAGGAACTTTGGAATTCACATGATTTTGGTTGAAAGTAGCCAGAACTCGTGATAATTGCGTGCGAAGTAGTAGAGCCAGGGGTCGGTTATGACCAGCCGGGTTTATCTATATAAACGCGCAGTTATGCTGAAAAAAGTGGGAGTTTTTGGCTCGTCTGTCTTCGAGCGCAGTCGAGCTGGGTGGAGAGATGTCGGAGATTGAAAGTGAGCAGAGTTGAATTGAAGGCTCGAAGAAGTACGAAAGTGACGTCAGAGATTTGAACAAAACGCCCGCTAACATGTGCTGTTGATATAAGAACGAAGAAGCGAATTACTCCTCCAACATCTAAGACTGCTACTGCTACTATTATTACTATCACTGGGAACGGAAACGTCAAACAAGCCACCCCTCTCCTTTAATGAAATTACACGAAGTATTTTCTTTTGTTTTGTTGATCATCGTTCGTATACGAGAGACTGGAGATAATTTTTGGAGAGGAGGTAGAGAGAATTTGTCCCGAGCAAGACGAATTCTCTCTATCTCCTTGCAGACGGAAGAGAGAGACAGTGGAGAGTCGAGTTGGAGACTCGAGGGGGAGAGTAAGTAACGTCAGAGATTGGAACAAAGCGCCCGCTAACATGTAGTGTTGATGTAAGTGACGCTGCTTCTGCTACCACGAAGATTACTACTACTGTTACTACTGCTGAGGAGGAACGCAACTATAAATTTTAAGCCGCGCACAAAAATTTTTATCTCTCCATCGCAAGAGTCGTATATCGTTCTGAGACGATTCAAGTTAATCACAACCCATTCTCTCTCTTTCTAGAATCCAGTGTATGAGTTTTTACGTCAATTACTTTTCTTTTCGGTAATCCGTTTCTTTTCTATACTAGTATTTTCTGCTATATAAAAGACATTAACAATTCAAACATTGAACAGTTGTTTGTCCGGCTTTCTGCAGATAGATACATTTTTTGGTGCATTCTAAATTTCTTAGCACATACTCTTCAGCCGACTGTGAATGGATGGACATCACTTTTGCTTTCTGGATCAAAACAAACACAACGTGTGCAGGAAGCAGGATTAAACTAGTGGACCGGTCGAATGATCTACGGATACTCAGGGGACCTACGGCTACTGCCTTAAGTTCGGTTAAGAAAGAGTAAGACGTCAGAGGTTGAGGTGCTGCGGCGAAAGTGTTAGAATATATAAAACAGAGGATGTTTGTTTGTCCAACCGATTTTGATCAAACTTGGCACATATATAGTACAATGTAAGAGATATGTTCTTAGCGTAAAAAAATGGATAATTTAAAAAAAATCAATAATCTATAAAGCCGATCAAAAATCGATAAATTCAACTTTTTCTCTGAATTCGTTCAATTTCGGCGTGTAGGTTACTTATATCATGACGAGCTCAACGATACCTCGTTTTTATTTCTATGCCACTGCGTTTAGCGAAAAAACGCGAAAAACGAAAATCCATTTCAGCACAAATCAATTTCGACACAACTTTTAAACTAAAAACTCCCTCAATTTTCAAGAAATCTGATACAAACTTCACTCAGTTGTAATCAACAATAAGTTGATTGTTTAAAATCATTTAACATGATAATTGAATCCACCCATATAGTAAAAACCCGCATAAATAGAGAAAAGTGGTGATTTTGGCTGGTTTCTTATTTTTCGTTAATCTTTCAACCAATTTTTTATCAAACTTAACAATTGCTTTATAAATGTATCCTCTTTTACATCCCTGGTAGCACACTGACAAATTGGATTTCAAAAACTCCAAAATAATTGTGGTCTGAAGTGGGATTTTATCTTGCTTGTTTTACCCCTTCATGTCCGCGGCTAAATTCGAATGAGAAAATATAGAGTACTTCTGTTATATCAGTAACTGCATTAATTCAAAATGTTTTTTTAATGTAAGTACTTTAAAGTAATTGAAGAAGATAGACTCGGTTGTATCTAACCATGATGCTGTTTTTGCTCCTTTCTAATTGAACGCTTTTTCTGATCGACCAGTTTGGTATGGCTGCTAGTAAACAATGAGAAAAGAAAAGAACAGGGCAAAAATAATACTGAGCAAACAGTATACGAGGTATGTCTGATAAGTAATGGGACTGCTGTCAAACAATTTATTTCAATTCCAAGCGACAAAATACATGGTTTCCCCTTTAAAGTCATCCCAAATGCACTTTTCCATTCTTCTCTGTCACGCTGTTATACACTTCTGGACACATTCTTCTTCGATGCTCCCCAGCTCCGATATTGCTGCCCTCTTGATGGCTTCCACGATTTCAAAACGGATCCCTTTGATGATCCTCATATGCTTATAGAAAAGAAGTAAGTCACACGGAGCAAGATCCGGTGAATAGGGAAGTTCTTCCAGTACGGTGATATTCTTCTCGGTCAGGAGCTGTCGGATGCGTTGTGAAACTGCCAAAATTTCACTTGCCACAACTCTCGTCTCTTCTCGCACACTGACCGAAGCAAACACCACGGGATCTATTTTGTAGACTTACTGATTGATCGTCAGGCCGTGTAGCAAGAACTCACTGTAGACGATGCCTTTCACGGCGAATAACGTTTAAGTACCTTTAGTTTTCGGACATACCTCGTATACAATAAAGCAAAATGATAGTAATAAGGCAAAAAGTTGCCAAACTAAGACAGGATACTGATAATCGATCGAAGCGTTCTGACTTCAGGACAACAAAGAAAAGTCATATGACATCTAGAAGTGGCCTATTTTATTGGCTAGGAAGAAATCCTATTATGCATCTGTGTAGGGATATTTTTTTGCAGTCATTTCAGTTGCGTTATAACCAACATGTCTTGTAAAACAATGCAACAAAGAGAAGATTATTTGCACACACAAACTGTTACACAAAGACAAACCACACATACACGTACAGTTATTTTACTAAGGTTCACTCAGTAAAAGGCTCTAGACCAAGGTAAGGAGTTAATGAATAAGGTATATGATATGATGGTAAGAGGAAGTAGAGGGAAAGAAAGATTATGAGGATAAGGCGGGATAGATAACAACCCACCCTTGATGTTAAGATTGTAGTGTTCAAGGTTTGATTTGTTTTATTTTTGCAGCGTATCAAACCTTTTCAGTTTATTTAAAGCCAGAAAATATTATTACATTGGGAGAAATTCTTTTCTTAATATAATGTTTTACTGATACAAGTCCTACCCCTAGCTGGGGCGAGACATGAGTTAGGTTCATACCATTCCCAAGGTATTTGCGCGTAACGGAATATAACCAACCCAACTGCTGCTAGAGAGCCCAATCTGTGCTACTATTTAATCTATACCCGGGGGGAAAATTGATCGATTTATACATTTCCCAAATGTATTTGTACAGAATCGAATGCGAGGAACTTTACCGGAATTCGAAATCTTCTCTTTCTAATTCCTAGACGCTCACAGATTTGTAATAACTAATACTAGGGCGGAAAAAGAAAATGTCGGCGGTTTACAAACTTTGTATTAAACAAGAATTAAATGCACTAAAAGTTTACAGTTGCACGGAAATCTACCCGATATGCACTTTCATGCATGTAGCTAATTTGAGAATTGTGCAGCAGCATCAGAGGATGCTGAACGCTATTGGGAAAATGCACCGGTGAGGAAGGAAGAAATTAATCGAATTAGTTCAGTTCATTAGCGGAAGTTACCGCGGAAGTATCCGAGAAATCTTTCGTAAGGTGATTGAGTAACCAATTGCAGGGAAAAGGCCATTGATTAATAGCATAAACGAATCGAGAACCTCGAGCCAAAATAATTGCAACAACAATGAAAACATAAGCAAAAATTGGTATCAGCGACGGAGATGATCATAGAAGTGAAAAGAAAAATCCGGGTGATATTGGGAGGAATAATGGCAAGTGATTTAATGATGCAAGAGATCAACGGAACTGCTGAGAATTCGACATAGACGTCAATGGCGGTAACTTTAAGACAGTTGTTCTTAATAGCGGTCCAAAAACTACGCTATAAGAATTAATGATTTAGCGACTTACGAATCGTAGCTTTGGTAGAGAACAAAGCCGAAAAATGGTGCACCCAGGGAGGATCGATCTCACTACTCAGTCGTAAGTGATCTTGTAGGACAAGCTAGCAACCTATGACACCATAAAGGACTACATTGCCTATATAGCCATTTACAAAGCGTTTCGAGGAACACGGCCGAAAGTATGTGGCATCTAGTAAGGGCCGAACTCACTTCTCAGTCGTAGTTGATCGAGCAAGACAAGCTTTCTGACCCTTACATCACGTCCAAGGGCACATTACTGTCAATATAGCTATGCCGAAAGTATGGTGCACCCAATGAGAATCGAACCCACTACACACATGAAAATATAGAAAAAATAAACAAAAAATCCTTAACAGAGAAGATTTGCTGGTATTTAACTAAACTTTGATAACCACACGCACACACACATGAGTTATTTTTTAACCTAGAAGCCTTAGAAGATCTACAGAGCTAGCCAACCATGTTTGGAAATTAAAGGAGAAAAAAAAATATCCGATTGTAAACTGGAAAATTAAAATAAAAAGCAAAACCTTAGAACAATCATAGCAATATCTGCAACCTTTGTCAACAAGAGAAATTAGCTATAATAATATATCCTGACCAAAAACCTTTTGAACCCGAGATCGGAAGTTCCCTCTGAGTTTATTTGAAGTGGGATGAAAAGAACGTATATATATTTTATTTAATCCCCCACTGATACATTTCCAATACACTTGATTTTCCCCTCCTCACCTCCTACACACCTCAAATCGTGCGCTTATTCATTTTTTTTTAAATATAGCGTTCATGATATTTTTTTATTTTTTAAAAAATAAAGCGTTAGAAAATCAATTGACTGAAATCGCCTGATGATACCGAAAGTTAGTGGAATCGGCTGATTTCCTAATTTTCTATTCTTAAAAGATCTACATGTTAAATTTTTATCTCTTTATATGTGTATTGAGCACTTTTAATACTACTGTTTCCTGGTCTAATTCAACTCTAACAATAAACTTTATATATATATATATATATATATATATATATATATATATATATATATGTGTGTGTGTGTGTATATATATATATATATATATATATATATATATATATATATATATATATATGTGTATGTATATGTGTGTGTGTGTGTGTGTGTGTGTGTAAAGACACCCACTCGAATTCCACCCGTGCTCAACAGGCGAAGGCTCGAAATAAAAGATCCTGTTTAAAAAAACGCAAAATAAAAATAAAGCTTAAACAGTAAAAACATAAAGAGAAACTAATAACACCTAATGACTAAAGAAGTTCCTGAAAGCGCTTGGGACAATGGACATTACGGAATATTTTGTGTGTATTTCGGCAGCAAGCGTTCTTTTAGGCACATTTCATTGAATACGACAGACAAGGTCTTTTATTCAGTTTTTTTTTCTCAGTTTTTTATACAATTTCTCATGCGATCTAATAATGATTTTCTGTTCAGATGATAAATTATATAAAAACTGTCCGAAAGTTCTTTTAATCCGAGAGCTTTCGGCTATACATCTAGCCATTTTCAAGGTTGTTATATTTTAAAAGAACAATCGCACTGTTTTTATTAATATAAAAGTGAACATTGAAGTCAACACTCAGAGGCGACAGGCTGTTTTCATGCTAGGCGAAATCGTCAGATGCAATATATATATATATATATATATATATATATATATATATATATATCATTTTATATGCGCGGTACTTAGTGTAAAGTGCTCAATATCAGTGATAGAGCTAACATATTCAGTTGTATGGGTATGAGTTTGTTATATTCATACAACTGAATATATATATATATATATATATATATATATATATATATATATATATATATATATATATATATATATTAATAATAGTAAAGAAAGATTGTGAACATATACTTCTTACAATTTTTAGATATAGTAGGCCGATTAATCCTATAACACTAACCATGGGTATATAGTACCCAGCGCAAATTTTCCTATTTTTAATTACAATTTTCAGTACCTGATTTTCTTCCCTAAATAATGCTTTTCAGTTCCTATTAATGTTAACTCAACGTACAAAGTTTGAAATGCCTGCACGTAAAATATTTAAAATAAAGTTTTATATCTAATATTTTTTTTGATATTTTCAAAATCGGGTATGATATACCCATGGTTAGTAGTGGTTTAATATTTAATTAATGGTTAGTGTTCTAGGGATTAAAAACAACAACAAACAATAGTAATATATATATATATATATATATATATATATATATATATATATATATATATATATATATATATATATATATATATATATATATATATATGTACGTAGGCCTTTTGGCTAAATTATCGTGATGAGAAAAGAACTTAAAAATCGGTATTTTAGACACGCCTTTGATCTTACTCAACGAAAAATATAAAGTTAGCCTTTTTGGTGAGGGGGGATTGGTTAATTTTTTCCTAAGGTGTTATAGCAATTTGCTAAGTGCTGCTTAGATGTGACAAAAGGATGAAAGTATGGAACACCAAATGAAAGAATAGGCATGCTTGGGCAAAGCACCTGAGGTAATGGGAACTGTTCAAACGACTTCATTTTGACTAGACAGATCAGTAGTATATGCATAAAACCGGTGACTTCTTCATAATATCAACTTGGTGTCTGTGTGGGGGACGATTGAAGTGTGCGATACCGTTGGAAAGTGCCTGAAACCATACCAAGACTTGTGACTGAAACCGGATACATGAAAGTTTTCAGAATCAGACGATGGATTTGCTGTAACACAACCATAATGATCGACGCTTTATGCGTGTAGATAGATAGATAGATAGATATATATAGATTAGAATAGACATAGATAGATAGATAGATAGATAGGAACAGAGCGCGATAGATAGATAGATAGATAGATTAGAATAGACATAGACAGATAGATAGATAGAGAGATAGAGAGATAGATAGATAGAGAGAGAGATGGACAGAGAGATAGATAGATAGATAGATAGGAACAGGCCGCGATAGAAAGATAGATAGATATAAAAAAGAATGAAAGTATAGACTGAGATAGGGTGATAGATAGACAGATAAATATAGACAGATAAGTAGATAGATAAATATTAACAGAATGAGATTGATGTGATCAGAATTGGATAGGTAGATATGAACAGAATAATATCGATCGATAGGTAGATAAACAAATATTAACAGAGAGAGATAGATAGATACTTGTAGATATGAATAGAATTAGATAGATATGAACAGAATGATATATATCAGACATGTAGATACTAGTAGAACGAGATAGATAGATAGATAGATATGGACAAAATAATATATATATATATATATATATATATATATATATATATATATATATATATATATATATATATATATATATAGCATTACACAACAAAATCCAAAATTACCTCATTCAACACCTGGGTTGAATAAGACTGACGAATTTTCGTGGGTTGAAATCGATCTCTCCCGCATATGAGATAATTTGGGAGTTTGTTGTGTAATACTATTTATTGGATCTTTTATAATAAATACATTGAGCTCTTTTTGCGGATTAGTTTTAATATTTTATATTACTAGTATCCACTTCGATTATATACCAAGGAATTTATTACCTTTACCATATATATATATATATATATATATATATATATATATATATATATATATATAAATATAAAAGTGGACATGGAAGTCAGCACTTAGAGGCGACAGTCTGTTTCATGCTAGTGCAATCGCCTGACGATTGCACTAGCATGAAACAGACTGTCGCCTCTAAGTGCTGACTTCCATGTCCACTTTTATATTTACACACGCTCTATCTCTGATATTGAGCACTTTACCCCATAAATATAGCACACTTTAAGTCTATATTTCTGCATATATATATATATATATATATATATATATATATATATATACGAGGGTCATTCAATAAATAAGTTTGAATTTTTCGGTATAAGGACTTCTAATACAGATAGAAGCTTACTCTTTTTTTATTTTTTTTTGTTTTACTTCTTTTTCACATGGATTTAATTTCTTTTGCAGATTAAAAAAAACTTTGAGAGTTTTGGCGATTAACAAAGATGGCCGACCAAGAAGCATGCTCCAGGATTGAACAGCGGTCAGGTATCAAGTTTTTGGTTGCTGAAGGCTGCAAACCAGTTGAAATTCATAGGAGAATGTCAACTGTGTATGGTGCCACATGTTTCAGCCAAAACATGTCTACAAGTGGATTAAATTGTTTAAAGAAGGACGGAGCAGTGTTGAGGATGAAGACAGGCCTGGGAGGCCTACAGAAGTGAGGTCTCCTGAGGTGACCGAATCAGTCAATGACCTCATTCAGTCTGACAGAAGGGTGACAGTGGATGACATTGCAAGGACTTTGAGCGTATCTGTTGGGAAAAACGCAGGGGTCATCAGTCAGAAGGAGTCATCTTGCATCATGACAACGCAAGGCCTCACACAGCAGCCCAAACGGTGCAGACCATCAACGAGCTGGGCTGGGAACTGCTCCCTCTTCCCACTTACAGCCCAGACCTTGCCCCTTCAGACTTTCACTTGTTTGGTCCCTTGAAAGCGTTCACGAGAGGCACGAAGTGTAAAAGTGACGATGATGTCAAAATTGTTGTGAGCGACTGGCTGAGACAGTCCAAAGATTTTTACGCTGAGGGAATACGGAAGCTTGTGCACAAATGGGAAAAGTGTGTGACAGTAAATAATAAACAGACAGAAATATATAAAGGGATAATAAACGAAGAAAAGAAACAATCTTCAAACACAGCTTATATAAATTCAACAAATAATTTTTTTATTGATTGTAAAATAATTTTTTGTCCTTTTAAGCTGGAAGAAATAAGATTATAAAGTTCCTCTTTCAGTCCGTTCATATAATTGCGTTAAGGAAAATAAAATCGACCAAGGAAATTTCAATGTTTTTTTACAGCACCAAAAGTATAAATGAAACGTGTTAGTATCGAGAGGACCGTATGTGCGTGATTTTCATTAGATTTATTAAATTTCGAAGTTTTATTGGTTAATAAATATATTTCCCTATTTTTGATATCGATTTTTAGGAGGGAAAATATTGTCACTCACTTTCTGGATATATGAGCTTAAATTTATTAGCATATAACGAGAACTGATTGTCTTGGCTGTTGTGCGTTTGAGACAAACTCCCTGTTAGTCAATAAATGGTCATGTGGGAATTTGAATTTGACGTTCGTGTGATCTTATTTTTGAATAGAATTGAGATTTTATGTGATACAACTTAATTCTATTGATTTTTTTACTGTATTCTACATAGCTAGCTATCTAGATCTATCCATTATCTAAAAGTCCATTTATCTATCTATCTATCTATCTATCTATCTATCTATCTATCTATATTGATAGATCTGTTCATTATTGATCGCTGTCGATCGCTTTATCTATCTATCTATCTATCTATCTATCTATCTATCTATCTATCTATCTATCTATCTATCTATCTATCTATCTATCTATGTTCATTATCTATCTCTTTCGATCTACCTATCCATCACTATTCATTATCTATCTCTTTCGATCTATCTGTTCCTTATTTCTATCTATCTATCTATCTATCTATCTATCTATCTATCTATCTATCTATGTTCATTATCTATCCCTTTCGATCTACCTATCCATCACTATTCATTATCTATCTCTTTCGATCTATCTGTTCATTATTTCTATCTATCTATCTATCTATCTATCTATCTATCTATCTATCTATCTATCTATGTGTCTATTTATCTATCGATCTGTCTAGATCGGTGCATTATTTCTCACTCTCTCTAGATATGTTCATTATATATCAGTAGAGTAACGAGACTGAAAAGGAAAAAATCTTCAAACACAGTTCTAACTTAAATCATTTTATTACTGAGTTTAAAATTAATATTTGCTTTCTTTTAAGCTAAAAAAGTAAGTTATAAAATTCCTCGTTGTTCTTTTTATAACATAAAAAATGATTTGCGTTAGTATAAGATGAATGCTCTGTATACAGTTATCACGGGAACATCAACAATTTACGTTATATTATGTATCCGTGGTGTAAATTTAGCAGTGGCAGACTTGTCAGCTACGTATCAATTCAAACATGCCGACGATTTGTTTATGTGGTGTTTGAATATTTTCGTAATGTAAACTGTGCAAACTTGATTATGAAAATGCTTTAAAAGTAAGACATACTTTTCACAAAGGAAAATTAATACTCAATAAGTGAATTTGAGTATGTGAAAATTTGAGTAATCAGTATTATTTCCATCCCGGTTGAAGATATATTGAAAAACTAGTCTATTAACAATTTATTTATAAGAAAAGTCGGATCACGGGAAATTAAAAGTTAGATTTATTAAACGCAGAAGTTTTATTCGTTAATAAATATATTTCCCAATTTTAATATTGATTTGTAGGAGAGAAAAGATTGTTAATCAATTTTCATGGATGTGAGCTTTCATTTCTTGAGCATGCAACACAGAAATGGTTGTCTGCTTTTTCAAAGCTTTTGATCATCGTCTCAAGCAATCTCGCTGATTGGACAACAAATGCTAATGGGGAAATTTGAATTTGACATTCGTGTGAACTTATTTTTGCATAAAATTGTCTGTATGATCCCACTCTTGCACAGAATTTAGATCTTAGTTATAATATTTAAATCTATTGATTTTTTCGGTAATTTTTAACTGGGTTTTACAAGCGTACTGACCCTGTTCAAAACTGCTGAGATTGCCAGATTATGCCCCCCCCCAGGGACTGTAACTAAGGTCCGTTCAGAAAGGCTGAAGTATAGACCTCTGTGTTTTGAAAGTGATTTCAAATGGAGTTCGAAAAATGCTCTCGAAACTGAGACGAAGTGATGAAAAAATTAGTGTGAGTGAAAACTCATCACTCGAGCAAAAGGTTTATTGATAGGCCTAGTGAGTATACCAATATCACTTGCAAAAACGGCTGGAGAAACAGACGATTTCTATCATAGGAAAGAGGCGAGCGATGTCTCGTGATCGCCACTGAGAGCTTCGAGTAACGACATTATCATCATCACCATCCTCATCATTAGTTCTCACTAAAATTATCACAATTAATTACGCACACATTTCGCATATTTATTCGAGTATATAATACTACAAAATGCTTAGTGATATTGACACATAAAACATGCAGACTAAGTTTGTTTACGAGTGTCAACAGCATAAGCCAGCGTCCTGCTTATTCATAGTGCGGACTACAACAATTTATACACCTAAAGAAAACCACGTTCATCCCTGTCACAGAATTCTCACATGGAGACGGATTTGTGTTTTCTTTTGTACTATCGTAATTCATTCGGTTGTACTGTTAAAAAATATACACAAAAACGCTCGTGTGAGGGTGTTTCGCAAAGAATCATTGGAATTCATTTCTTTCATTTTGAAAGAAAAATAATGGTCAAATAATAAAATAATTATTTTAATTTGTGTAGCTGTGTTAAAGATTCCCTTATTTCACACACACACACACACACACACACACACAGAGGCACACGCACGCACACACACACACACACACACACACACACACACACACACACACATATATATATATATATATATATATATATATATATATATATATATATATCAGAAACACCAGACCAGATGCGGCAGCAACATTCAGTGCCCGGACGAAGGACAGATTTATAACCGTGCCAGATGGATTCTTACGATAAAAAAAAATCTGGAACGACTTAGTAAACCAACTTTTCTATCAGCGGAACTAACAATTGATTCAATATAATCATTTCAGTGGAAAGCATGAGCCCATGAAAGCGCAACACACACACACACACACACACACACACACACACACACACACACACACACACATATATATACATAGCCACACAGAGGAGCTGTGATACAGCGAAACAGTCTGTTTGTGCATGACTATATATATATATATATATGTATATATATATATATATATATATATATATATATATATTTTAAGCTTATCACCCCAAACAAGGCTGGAAGCCACTAGCACGCAAGAGGTTACAGAAGGTTTGGAGGAAGAGCAGGTAGGAGTGGTAAAGGAGAGGATGTGGAGAAAGATAGTGGATCGATCAAGGCAAGGGGGTTACAGAAGATTTGGAGCGAGAGCAGATAGGAATGAAAGGTGAAAGGATGTGGAGAAGGGAAGTGGATAGATCAAGGCAACCGGAGATGTCGATTGACGTTACACTTAAATAGTTGGAGATTATATTTGTCAGGGAAACAGGAATATATATATATATATATAATAAAGAAATCGGAGACTTCAGAAAGCCATGGTAATATTTTATTTCACAAAATCGAGAATTCGATTTCACTTCGTCTGACCTGGTGGTTTCAAAATAATGAATAGATTCAAAAATTCTTCCAGGAATCAATTAGATCAATTAATATCGATAAACAGAAAAATCTCTATTTACACTATTCATATTCAGAAAATAATAATTAATATTTTTTTGTTAACGCACTCAACATTTTTCAAGATGTGGACTTTACTCAACCTTCAACAGTTCAAGAGTTGAGATAGGATCCTATGCACAATAATAACATTCTTCCTCCTTTCCATATTCAAACTCGCAAGGAACAATGAGAAAAGGTCTCCAACCAAGATAAAAGGCAATGATGAAGGACTTAAAGTAACGAGACAGTTCAATTATTATTGGTTAATAAACATTTTCCCGATTTTTAAATAGCCTTCTTAAGGAGAGAAAATATTGTTGATCATTTTCTGTGGTAATCCTCCAAAATTTCGTAGCTAAGAACAAATCTTAATCATTTTCAAATTCAAAGAAAACCGCTTGTCTTACATGACGTCGCTGACTGATACATGAATAATAAAATTCAAATTTTTTGGAGCCGGTCCGTGTACAAAAATGAATTAATTTCTGAGTTTAAGTAATCTATGGCATTTTTCTACAATTCTGTAAATGGGTTACACACACACACACACACACACACACACACACACACACACACACACACACACACACACACACACACACACACACACACATCAGCGAAGAGGGTCCCAGAATAGAAATAACTTCAAGAGCAGAACAAACAATGGCAACTGTCACAGAGTTAGAAACCAGTCACCTGGAACGATCCACATATATGCCCAAAATCAAAGATCAGTCTGTTACGTGCTCTAGACTTTTCTATCTATGTCTACGGCAGCGAATCTTAAACATTAACAGCAAACAGTGAAGAATTCAAGCATTAAAAATGATATACTACAAAAGTCATCCTGGGCATCCCCTACGTAGACCGCATAAAATACCGCTCCAGTAGGTCCCTGATTCCTCGTGCTATCCTCTATCTTTAGAGGAGACAGATCAGACCGAGAATGGTGTACTGTTGCCATATTTAGGAAGGAGATCGACAGTCCTCACTTTCCTGTCTCGATAGAATCCACAAACGTCTCCGCGTCCTTGTCGATGACAATTTCTTTCTTACCCTACAGCCCCTTTCTTACAGACGAAACATCGCAAGCCCTTCACTGCTCGATCGCTATATCCATATTTCGCCTTCTCCAGATCCATAGCAGCAAGAAGTCACCTTCCTAAAAAAATCCACTATGGTGAGAATCGAACCCGGATCACATGGTCAGAAAGCGAACCTTCTAACCACTTACATCTGCAGAAAGTGCTTAATTAACAATTCAAAGTAATGCCTCAAATAAATATTGCCGATCTGTCATTAAATGAAAGAGGTTGTCCAAAGTACTGTACTGTCTAACAACTCGTGTTCTTCAGCTGAATATAACGGCATTGAAAAAAACAAAACAAAAAATAACACAAAGCAAATTAAAATTAAAGAGGACGGTAAAGCGCAGTCGAGATCATGGGATCATTATAAAATCCACGATCCTTTCCTTATTTATATATATATATATATATATATATATATATATATATATATATATATATATATATATATATATATATATATAGTATAAGTTGGAGCAAGTTTAAATTGAACAGTGTTGCATTTTGTATTTAAAATGACTTTTCTTAAAAGTTGGTCCTCAGCTTCTTCTCGAAATTCTAGAATAGCAGGCAAAACTTCAGTAGGTCTTCCAGATGGTGCACCATGTCTTCCTTGACTATGTGGACTGTGATTAGGGGCACTTTTGTGTAAATCTTTCCTGGATAATCCCCGTGGTAAATTCTGATAATCCAAAATACAGGGTGTCCATAAAGTTCGTGTGCAATTTAAAAAAATATAACTTTATTTGTATTTGCGATAGAAATAATCTGTAAAAAATGTTATAAAGTTTAATGTACCTAGTTTTAAGTATAGCTAAAATAACTAATGTGATTTCAGGCATTACTGTAAATCAGTTGGCAAATGTTTCCGTGAACTGCAAAATCGTATTACCATTTGTATTGCTAATGATGGAGGACATGTGGAAACTTAAATAAAATTTCAATAAAACCTTAAAAAATATAGATTTACTTCTTTCTAATCCTTTTTACAAATTATTTCTATCGCAAATACAAATAAAGTTATAAATTTTTAAAGTGCACACGAACTTCATGGACACCCTGTATATATATATTATAATTATTTAAAAAATATATGATCCCTTCGCTACATAAGAGTTATCATGTTTCAAAAACATGAGATAAAAACTTCAATTCAATTATAAAAAATTAAATTGAATTAAAGTATCAAGCTCTGTTTCATTGTCAAGCGAAATTTTTGGAACTAAATTGAAGTTTTTGGGTCATGTTTTGGAAACATGAGAACTCTTATGTAGCGAAGGAATTATATTTTTTTAAAAATAATTATAATTTAGGCTCTACTTTTGTATTCAGCACTGGTTTTAAAAATAAAAACAAAAATACTAAAGAACTTCGGATTATTTACCTAACGAGTTCTTTCCTATTTTTCTATATACACACACACACACACACACACACACACACACACACACATACGCACATACACACACACACACACAAACAAACACACACAAATATATATATATATATATATATATATATATATATATATATATATATATACAGCCTGTCTGAAGTTATTATGCAAATCAAATAAACCTCAATAACTCAAAAGTTTCCGAACAAATATTTGTCAAATTTAAACTCGTTCATTTTCACCCTTAGAAAAATATTTAACTAAATTTTCTCCCACTTTTAGCGGTTTGCTTTTGAGATATTTGGAAGTTACGAAAAAGTTAGTATGCAGATTAAACTAATATTAGCTTAAGACTTCTGAAATCTAATAAAAACTATTTTTTCTTTTTTTTTCATGGCATACATTGAAACATGGGCAAAAGGAAGGGTGCAACAACTGCTGAAAAACAGAAAATAAGAAAGTTATTGAGTGAGGGAATGTCCACATTAGTGATATTAAAGGAGCTTTACAGAGATCATCGAACGATAAAGAAGGCTGTTGAAAGTGTAAATTGAGAACGCGAAAATACAGAAAAGGTTTTAAGAATTTATTTCCCAATATGAACGTAATCTAAAGCAAATTATAGCGAAACAACTTCTGACCATCGCCCATATCTTTGAAAAGGTTGGAATTGAGGGAGTCAAGAAGGACAAAATTTGTAGAATACTTTGTGAATTGGGATCTGTAAAAAGATCTCCTAGGCAACGTCATCTCCTAGGCAACGTCATCTCCTAGGCAACCCGCTCTCACTAAAGCAAATATTTTAAAGCGTCAAAATTGAACCAAGAAGTACATGAAAATTGACTTTTCTAAGGTAATTTTTATAGACGAATCTTGAGTGACATTTGATGGCCCTAACGGATCGGCCAAGTGATGGCTTTTATCCAATTCAAACGTGCCTGTGGCTAAAAGAAGTCAACAAGAGGGGGCAGTATTGTGATATAAGTTAGAATTGTCACTCAAACCATTATTGATAATTCAACTTTAGTGAAGCAGTTAAACTGAACTATTTCGATTTTATGAACAAGACATTTTTGCATAGTACAAGTCCCATAGTTTCGAAGTTAATTGTGTATTTATGCACGACGCTGTCCCTTCTCATGTATCTAAGCTTACCCGTGAATTCTTTGAACATAAAAGATTTACAAGAGAGTAGATAATGGAATAGCCACCATCAAGTCCTGATCTGAATCCGATCCTAAATCTATGGTCAATTGTGAAGATATAATTATATGAAGGAGGCAAAAAATGTAACCGTAAAGCAGATCTGTGTGAAGCAATTAGAATTACTATATCGGAAACTGAACCTGCTGAAGTAAAATAATTAATAAAATCAACGAATATTACATAAGGGCCATTATATCAAAATATAAAGTATTCAATGACCTATTATATGACTGTTATTTGTTTTATTGTACGTGTTTATCAATTTTTGATGATTTTATTAACTTTTTATTGAAGGAAAATATGATTATTCGGTTTTACCTAATAACTTCAGACGGCAGTACTTTAGAATACATCAAATACCCTCAATAACTTCAATAAAACATATTGATACTACCTAAAATTTTAACTAAGGATTTCTTTAAACATCGAAATTGACTGTTTAAAATATGACAATTTTTTAAAAAACAAATTTTATTAAATTTCATATGATTTGCTTAATAACGTCAGACAGTATATATATATATATATATATATATATATATATATATATATATATATATATATATAAAAGTGAACATTGAATTCAACATTTAGAGGCGACAGGCTGTTTCATGGTAGGCGCAATCGGTGGCCTGACAATTGCGTCTAGCATGAAACAGCCAATCGCCTCTAAGTGTTGACTTCAATGTCCACTTTTATATTTACACACGCTCTATCTCTGATACTGAGCACTTTATCCCATAAATATAGCACACCTTAAGAGTATATTTCTTCATATATATATATATATATATATATAAGCAAATTTGTATCAGAAACCGGAGTGTACAACGGCCGGAACGTCGTGAATATACCAACAAAGATGTGGACAACACCCCGAACAATATATATATATATATATATATATATATATATATATATATATATCAATCCAATTATTCTATTGCGATTCTGATACAAATTTGTAGTCAATGCTATAACAGTGAAATTATTTGGAATCGTGTCTATATCTGTTTCGCAATTGTTTGATGCTATGTACATTTTCACATCAGTGAGAATAATACTTCCTTCTAAGGCAAGAAACTTACTAACGCTGATGTCTGTGAGAATCTGTGAGTTAGTCACTCACGAGAAAGACGGATACCCTATGACAATATCGGCGTTATTACTGCATGCAGGTGACAGTGGCCATCTCTAGGGACATTCAGAAGCTAGTAACCTTGATCTTCAAGGTATTTCATCAACTTCCCTTGATCTTGCTCTCTTACATGCATCCATCATTCTGTCTTGCGGAGGGAAAATTGTCATTAGACAAAGATCAGCAGTAAGGCCAGAGTGATTATCAGGTAAACGAGCTTGCCCATTTATTGTTGATGCCACCCCGCACTTATTTAGGTGTTACTGACTACAGGCCCGGTGTTATACAGACCTAATCCGAAGACAATCTGGCTTATTTGTTATAGCGGATGGAAGAAAAAAAATCAGAGCCTGTGGAAATTTTAGAATTGCCAGGAGCACAACCAAAAATTTAGAAATACACCTTGTTATATTTTCAGGAAAATTAGCTCGGCGTAACGATATTTTGAAAATGGAATCGGCGGGTCGAGTTTCAATTTCAACCCATTTTCTTATGTTTGCTTTCCTACTAATACCGTTAGGAAAGACATGGCTCAATCTCTTATCCTTACAGTTGCTGGTTAAATAGTAGGGTAGACAGAACTCTCTAGCATTGGGTGGTTCTCAATGAAAATGATAGTCGACTCTGAATTTGAAAGCATCAAAAGCACTTCACCATATTTGCCAATAATGCATAGTACAAGAAAATGTCTGGCAAGTCATGACCGCTTCCATTTCGAAGAGACGTGCCATTATTTTTATATGATAGAATCAGTGATCCTTCGCAACTGACGGCAGTTCGTATATTGTTATTGATTTGTCAACAGTATCTCTTTCATGTAAATTTTGGAATGAGCCAAAGAATGTTTTGTCGGTTGTAGATTATGTAAACTGATCGAAACGAAAAGTGAATATATATATATATATATATATATGCATTTTTTAATATATATTATTTATATATTATATGTGCGGTACTTATTGGAAAGCGCTCAATATCAGTGATAGAACAAACATATTTAGTTGGATTGATGTGAGTTTGTGACCCTGGGTTTCACGCTATTTGCGATCGTCAGACAAACTGATTAATTTTTAAGTGTTGGATTTATATATGGTTGCGTATATCGGTGTTTTTATGGTAGTGGGAGGAAAAAATTGTTGTCGGAACGCCACTCATACATACGCAGATTTACATGCATGCACGTTCACGCATTGGCGCTCACACAAACATAAACATGTGGATAGTATGGAACAGGGCATATATGCGCATCCATGTGTCGTTGCGTACATACGTACGCAATTGGTGGCTGTATTCAATGTTGCATTGTGTAGCGAACTTCTTTCTTATATATATATATACACACACACACACACATATATATATATATATATATATATATATATATATATATATATATATATATATATATATATATATATATAGTAAAGGTTACAAATCTGTTCGTGTATAATCCAAGTGGATCCTAGTAATATAAAATATTAAAACTGATCCACAAAAAGAGCTCAATGTATTTATTATTATAGAGCAAAAAATTAACACACAATATTATTCAAAATCACTTTATATGGGGAATAAGCTTCTTTTGACAGACGAAAATATAATTCGTCAGCCTCATCAAACTTAATTTTTTTGTAGCTTCCACTGGTAAATTTCTAATTCCGACGCGAACTTATTGCGTATTAACACACACACACACACATATATCTATCTATCTATCTATCTATCTATCTATCTATCTATCTATCTATCTATCTATCTATCTATATATATATATATATGGCATCCACAGACAGACTGTTTCGCTCTATCACAGCTCATCAGTGTGGCTAGACGTCCGGTTGCCTCTAGCTGGGATCGAAACCCAACTGAATTGGCGTCAGTCGGAAATTCTACCACTAAGCCGTCGGTGAAGGTGAATTTTAGCGTGTTTATTTTTAGATTTAGATAAACACACAGTGAGTGACAGTGACTCAATTCTGCCGAAGAGTCAAGCTATATTAGCTTTAATAGTCACTGTTTACAAACCCACGCTTCACTCCCACAGAGCTCAACCGAAATTAATTTTCAGGAGGCAATATATATATATATATATATATATATATATATATATATATATATATATATCGAATCTCAGCAGAATCGATTTCTCTTGATGTTATCGGTCTGGAGGAGCCGATCCCAAGTCATTGTGACCGAGTACTCGAGTGTGCTGGCCTTGTTCCGATTGTTGATAACGCGCTCTCTACCAGAAACTAAGGTCCGCTCAGCATAGTTGCAGTATAAACCACAGATAGGCTCTGTGGATATTGAATAAACACAAATGTGCCCGAGCAGGCGTTTGCAACGGGGATTAGCTAGTCGCCCCAGTAGACAACCATCCTCGGATACGAGTGGCCAGCCACTATATATATATATATATATATATATATATATATATATACACACACAAATGCTAAGAATAAAAGCTAAAACGTAAAATAAGGTAAACGCATAAGATATAAAATAAACTGAAGGCTCGATGCCAAATTCGACTAAGCCTAAATAATATTAATAATAATAATAATAACAATAATACCAAATCGGCTACTCAGAGTTTCATACAATCCCAATCACCTGGTTCTGTCTGATGAGTGGTATTGTATGAAACTCTGCGTAGCATACTTGGCATTATTATTTTATTATACACACACACACACATACACACACACACATATATATATATATATATATATATATATATATATGTGCGTGTGTATATGTGTGTGTGTGTGTGTGTGTGTGTGTGTGTGTGTGCGCAACTTGAGGATGAAACAGGGACTGATACTTAAATTCAATTTAATTTTAATAATTATATTGAGGTTTTTGACTCTTGTTTTTGAAACATGAGAACTCTTATGTAGCGAAGGAATCATATTTTTACAAAAATAATTATAATATATATATATATATATATATATATATATGTGTATATATATATATGTGTACGTGTGTGTATGTTACAGTCAACAGCACATTATAAGCATGAGAGAAGTACACTTTTTTTCAAAGTGAAAGAACCAATATTTTTCATTCTTACAACGTATGTGACTCATGAATAATGAAGTTAAAACCCTTCTGCTCAAAACGAGGCTAACAGAGCCGCCATCATGTGGTGTAAAAAAATTAAATGCAATTGTCACAACCTGCCTCATATGCCAACCAGCTCATTGCGCCTCTACTTTATCTAGAAATGTATATATGCCTGAGGAATAAAAGTATTATCTTACTTTTCCACAACCTCCTGAAATATTTCTGTTCAATTATGTTTTTCCTGTTGTCATCTTTATTAGTTTAGCTTTTAAATTTTTTAATGTGAAACCTGCGCGAGAGTAATGACGTATGTGTTTATGAATTTAGACGATAATAGCATTATGTGAGGATGTGTTTGAAACAGACGAAGCGTGCTGTTTATCTGATAGCGTAAAGGAGTGTTTATGTACAACAAAGTAGGAGGTCTGATCAAAAAGTGTCAGGGCTGGTGCTATAATAAGGAAACTACAACGCATATTCATTCAGCACTTAATCTCCTTCGAAGTAGTCCCCTTCTGAAGCAACACTCTTTTTCCAGCGTCGCTTCCATTAATGGAAACATTCCTGGAACTTCTTTATTTTGGGATAGCGAGAAGCAAACTCGTCGCATTCACTTGGATTTCCTCGACGTCATGAAATATTATCCCTGTCAAGTGGGATTTGATATTTGAAGAGGAAAAAGTCGGGTGGGTCGAGATCTGGGGAATATAGTAGGCGTCGGACATGTGGAATGTTGTATTTGGCTAAAAACTGCTGTGCAAGCCATGGCCACTGATGGGATCGCTGTGGTGTTGTGAGACGACCACACTCTACACATTTTCCTTTCAATCACTACTATAAACAAAGAAAGTGAGCGAGAACGTTTTAACTTAATATGTATGCCCGACAGAGTTTAGTTAATCAGTGCTAAGCGACTTCACTGCGTATTTTAGCTCCGTTGACATAGTTTTGATCAGGCCTTGTAAACTCAGGTATGTGTGTGTTAGTATCTGAGTGTGAGAATTGGGATTGGAAAGGCTAGCTAAGACTGAATAAAGAGACTGGATACATACGAGAGAAAATACAGATGCAGAAAGTCAGGAACAAAGAGGGAAGGTGAACGAACCGAAGAAAGGAATAGACAAAGAAAGAGAGCGACAAAGAGAAAAAGAGAAAAGACAAAGAAGAGAGAGGAAGAAATAAAAAAAGAAGAGATAAAATTGAGAAGGAGAGAGAGAGAGAGAGAGAAAGAGAGAGAGAGTGTGTGTTTGTGAGCTAGTAGGAACTAGTGAAAGAGTGCATTTTAATAAAATAATGCCTATGAGAGACAGAGAATGAGAGAAAAAGAAGCGGAAGAGAGATGGATTGTGGGTGGATATGCTAATTAGTTAACGAAAGAGATTGCATATTGTTGTGGTGGGATCCACCTAATCTGCATAGGTGACTACCAACTATATAAATAATGGTTGATACCGGAAGACGAGGAGAAGGAATCACGAGATCCAACTAGAGACTCTGATCGACTGCGACTAGTCAACACATTCTCCAGGAACGTCTTCCCAGAAATATACAGAAATACTATATGTACTTATTGTGTACACTTTCTTGTTATAATACATTCTTTGTTCCAAGTACATTTTGTGTTGCATTATTATTCCATGAAATAGGCGAGATTCAACATTGAGTCAAGACTCAACACATATACAATAGACAAAAAAGAAAGAAAGAAAGAACGAAAGAAAGAAAAGGGAGAATTTGAGACGAATAAAAAGCAGAGGTCAAGAAAGAAAGTGAAAGGAAGAGAAAGAAAGTGAAAAAAAGAAAAAGAAAAGGAAGGAAAAGAGACAAAGAAAAAAAGAAAAAATGGGGAAAGAGTGGAAGGAAAAAGGAAGACAGAAAGAGAAAGATATATAAAATAATAGAAGGAGAGAAAGGAATTGAGAGAGAATGGACGAACGAAAGAAAGGAAGAAAAAAGAGAAAAAAAGGAAAAAAAGAGAGACAGCAAAAAATTTAAAAGAAAGAAAGAAAGGAAATAGACTGAAAGACTAAATAAATAACTGCAAAAAGAGATAGAGTGATAGAGAAATAAATACAAAAAAAAAGAAGCGAACGAATAGGAGGGATCCCTAAGTAGGTTAACTGACGAGAAGGGAGACCCATAGCCTGACGAATTCAGAGTTTTTCCTTCTCCTAGAGAGGTTGCTACTCAAGGATATAAAACCCAGTCTGTCTTGCTATTTACCCACAGCTGAGGGTGGGGGAGAAGAAGAGGATCCGTACCTTCGCCAAGGATATTAGCGCGTAAAGCATTAACTTGCTTTACTTGAATTCTCTTTTTTTTCTTGTTTTTTTCTTTTTGTAACTCAATAATCAGATCTTGTCAGGGTGGTTTAATGAATAGTGGCTCGGAGAGAGAAATCGGAGAGCCGAGTTCGAATTGCAGTCGACGTCGATGAATTCACTGATTAGATTGAAAGGAAGAAAAAAAAAGAAAGAAAGGTAGAAAGAAGGAAATAGAGAAATCGAGAGTCGAGGAATAGAAAGAAAAATCAAATATACTTATGCGAGAAAAGAACGGAGAGATCGTAAGAGACAAGAGAGAAATAAATCAAACGAGAAAGAATGATTATGAAGTAAAGAAAGAAAGAAAGAAAGAAAGAAAATTAAAATTAGCTTAAGCTGTAATAAGATGAAAGAAATAGAGAAAGAAAAAGAAAAGCTAAGATTGGCTTAAGTTATAATGAGAAGAAAGAAAGAAAGAAAAGAAAAGAAAGAAGAAAAGAAAGAAAGGTGAAAAGGAAGAAAGAAAGAAAAAAATTAAGAATTGCTTAAGCCACAATGAAAAGTAAGAAAGAAAGAAAGAAAGAAAGAAAGAAAGAAAGAACTAATAGTAGATAGAATGAAAGGGCGAAATCGAGGAGTAGAAGAAAACAGTAATGCAAGGATGGAAGAGAGAGCGTAACAGTAAAGAAAGAAAGAAAGAAAGAAAGAAAGAAAGAAAGAAAGAACTAATAGTAGATAGAATGAAAGGGCGAAATCGAGGAGTAGAAGAAAACAGTAATGCAAGGATGGAAGAGAGAGCGTAACAGTAAAGAAAGAAATAAAGAAAGAAAGAATGAAGTCAAGAGAAAGAATGATTGAAAAGGAGAGAGAAAGCAAGGAGAAAGAGAGAGAAAGAAAGAAGAGCTAACAATAGAGAGATAGATAGAAAGAGATTGGAATGGAAAATGCTTGGAGGTTATGAAAGAAAAAAGGCGGACGAAATAGAACAAGAAGCATGTATAGACAGAAATAGACAGAAAAGAGAATAAAAGTGAAAGAAAAAGAAAAGAAAAGAGAGAGGCACCCGTGGACAGAGAGATAGATGAAAAAAGAGAGATGAGAGAGAGAGAGAGAGAGAGAGAGAGAGAGAGAGAGAGAGAGAGAATTGTTTCATCTTGGTCTGGATGTAACACTTGGGTGTCATTAGGTTTGATTAAAAAAAGCTTTTGCAGCAAACTTTGTAATTTGTAATCTTCGATTGAAGACGAAAAAAGATGAGACAAAAATTGAAGCAATCACGAGATAACCATTTAAATATCACAGGACACTCTCAGAAGAAAGTTATTCTATACTTACAAACGGGCATGGATACTTGAAGTCAGCCCGCGGACATATATTCAGAATCTGTTACCTTATGTTGATAATTGTCTATATATTACACTTTATGCTCTAAACATTGGAACGAATAGTTGTCTATATAGTGAACCTCATGCATACAATTGTGTATTTATTTGACCCTTATGCTTATAATTGACTATACATTGTTTATAATAGTCTATACATTGAACCTTATGCATATAACTGTCTATATATCGGGGCCGTTCAAAAAATGCTAAGCCTCGCCCAGGAGTTGGAAAAATAAGAGAGTTTCTCACTGTTTTTCAATATAGTCCGGCTTGGCATCAATGCACTTGGCCCATCAATGCTCAAGTATTGCAATCCTATCACTCAAGTAGGTGGCGTCCTGGTTTTCCAAAAACCTCTTCAAAGCATATATGACCTCATCATTGTTTCCAAAATGACGACCGCGCAGGTGGGATTTGAGTTTAGGAAACAGGAAGAAGTTGGATGGAGCTAAGGCTGGTGAATAGGGGGGTGCGGTATCAATTCAAAGCCACAGTTGGCTGCTTTAGCTACTGCAAACTGAGCAGTATGAGCAGACGCGGTATTCTGTCCCCAGCTTCCTCCTTTGTTTCGAATTGATTGTTTCCTTCCGTTGTCTTAATTCTGATTCATATTACTGTCCAAATAGTCTATCATGATTACACATTCAGAATCTCCCCAAAAGAAGCTATCACCTTACCAACAGACGCTGCCTGCTTGAACGTCTTCATGGATAGAGAACCAGAGTGTTTCCACTGTTTGCTCTGAATCTTTGATTCAGGATCCAAGTGGTGAACCCAGATTTGATCTTGAGTTATCAATCCGCGGTGGAGATTCTCGGTGTCAGCCTGGAAGCGAGTCAGAAGTGTCCTGGATATGTCAGCCTCTTTCAGCTTCTGCTCTAGTGGCAGCAATTTGAGACCCATCTTGCAGACAGTTTGCTTATCCCCCCAAAATGTATGGACTGATCCAGAACTGATGCCTATGAAGTTAGCTATCTGCTGGACAGTAAGCCGTCTGTCATTTAAAACCATACGCTAAATGCCATCAACTTGTTCATCAATGGTTGAGGTTTTTGGACGACTTGACTGAGGGTCATCTTCTGCGCCGTCTCCGCCCCGGTCGAATTCAGCAGCCCACTTCTCACAGTTGCATAGAAAGGGGCGTATTCAGTAAGTGTTTCTGCCATGTCCTCATATATTTCCTTGCGAGTCAACTTTTGTGTAGATATTTTATGACGGCTGTCGAGATAGATAGATAGATAGACAGACAGACAGACAGACAGACAGACAGACAGATAGATAGATACATAGATAGATAGATAGATAGATAGAAAGAAAGAAAGAAAGGAATAGACAGATAAACGATAGTTACATAAATAAAAACGAAAGAAATAGATAAATAGCGATAGTTATAGATTTATCGATAGATAGATAATGTCTGCCATCCAAAATAATATGGTTCATTCTTTGAGGGTTTTAGACGAGCTGGCCTAGTGTCATTTTCTATGTTGAGCCTCTATTGCTTGAATTCCGCAGCCCACTTCTTCACAGTTGCATAGAAAGAGAGTCCTCAACAAGTGTCTTTACCGTGTCCTCATGGATTTCCTTGGATGGCATACCTATATTTTGCAGATACTTTATGACTGCTGGTGAGTTATTTTGACCGTTTTCAGATTTGTTGCACACATCAAACAATTTGCATGGGCGTCACCTTCACAAAAATTAAGACAGAATTTAAAATAAGTTTTTCTAGTTTTATAAGAAGTGATAGAGTGTTTCTGCAACAAAAATGTTCAGCTATGGCTCTTCTTTCTGGGTGAAATTTGGAACTTTTGACGCGATCCTCGTATTGGACAGTACGCTTATAAGTGTCTATATACTGAACTTATATTTCTTGTTGTCTATGTTTATGTTTAATTATATATTGAATCTTATGATTATAACTGCCTCCATATTGAATCTTATGGTTATAACTGTTTTTATATTGAATCTTATGCTTATAACTGTCTTTATATTGAATCTTATGATTATAACTGTCTCTATATTGAATCATATGCTTATAACTGTCTCTATATTGAAACATATTTATAACTGTCTTTACATTGAATCTTATACTTATAACTGTCTTTATATTGGATATTGTGCTTATGAGAGTCTCTGTATGAATCTTATGCTTATAACTGTTTTTATATTGAATCTTATGCTTATAACTGTCTCTATAGTGAATCTTATGCTTATAACTGTTTTATATTGAATCTTATACTGATAACTGTCTCTATATTGAAACATATTTATAACTGTCTCTATATTGAATCTTATACTTATAACTGTCTTTATATTGAATCTTATACTTATAACTGTCTTTATATTGGATCTTATGCTTATGAGAGTCTCTGTATGAATCTTATGCTTATAACTGTCTCTATATTGTATCATATGCTTATAACTGTCTCTATATTGAATCATATGCTTATAACTGTTTTTATATTGAATCATATGCTTATGAGTGTCTCTATATTGAATCTTATGCTTATAACAGTTTTTATATTGAATCCTATACTTATAACTATCTCTATATTGAATCATATGTTTATAACTGTCTTTATATTGAATATTATACTTATAACTGTGTTTACATTGGATCTTATGCGTATGAGTGTCTCTGTATGAAGCTTATGCTTATAATTGTTTTTATACGGAATCTTATGCTTATAACTGTTTTTATATTGAATGTTATCCTTATAACTGTTTTATATTGAATCTTATGCTTATGAGTGCCTCTGTATGAATCCTATGCTTATAACTGTCTCTATATTGAATATTATGCTTAAAACAGTCTCTATATTGAATCTTATGCTTATAACTGTTTTATATTGAATCTTATACTTATAACTGTCTCTATATTGAATCATATGTTTATAACTGTCTTTATATTGGATCTTATGCTTATGAGTGTCTCTGCATGAATCCTATGCTTATAACTGTCTCTATATTGAATATTATGATTATAACTGTCTCTATATTGAATCGTATGCTTATAACTGTCTCTATATTAAATCATATGCTTATAAAATGTGTTTATATTGAATCTTATATTTATAACTGTCTTTATATTGAATCTTATGCTTATAACTGTCTCTATATTGAATCATATGCTTATAACAGTCTCTATAGTGAATCTTATGCTTATAACTGTCTTTATATTGAATCTTATACTTATAACCGTCTCTATATTGAAACATATTTATAACTGTCTCTATATTGAATCTTATACTTATAACTGTCTTTATATTGAATCTTATACTTATAACTGTCTTTATATTGAATCTTATGATTATAACTGTCTCTATATTGAATCATATGCTTATAACTGTCTCTATATTGAATCATATGCTTATAAAATGTGTTTATATTGAATCTTATATTTATAACTGTCTCTATATTGAATCTTATACTTATAACTGTCTCTATATTGAATCATATGCTTATAACAGTCTCTATAGTGAATCTTATGCTTATAACTGTTTTATATTGAATCTTATACTTATAACTGTCTCTATATTGAAACATATTTATAACTGTCTCTATATTGAATCTTATACTTATAACTGTCTTTACATTGAATCTTATACTTATAACTGTCTTTATATTGGATATTGTGCTTATGAGAGTCTCTGTATGAATCTTATGCTTATAACTGTTTTTATATTGAATCTTATGCTTATAACTGTCTCTATAGTGAATCTTATGCTTATAACTGTCTCTATAGTGAATCTTATGCTTATAACTGTCTCTATATTAAATCATATGCTTATAAAATGTGTTTATATTGAATCTTATATTTATAACTGTCTCTATATTGAATCTTATGTTTATAACTGTCTCTATATTGAATCATATGCTTATAACTGTTTTTATATTGAATCATATGCTTATGAGTGTCTCTATATTGAATCTTATGCTTATAACAGTTTTTATATTGAATCCTATACTTATAACTATCTCTATATTGAATCATATGTTTATAACTGTCCTTATATTGAATCTTATACTTATAACTGTCTTTACATTGGATCTTATGCGTATGCGTGCCTCTGTATGAAGCTTATGCTTATAATTGTTTTTATACGGAATCTTATGCTTATAACTGTCTTTATATTGAATGTTATGCTTATAACTGTTTTATATTGAATCTTATGCTTATGAGTGCCTCTGTATGAATCCTATGCTTATAACTGTCTCTATATTGAATATTATGCTTAAAACAGTCTCTATATTGAATCTCATGCTTATAAATGTTTTATATTGAATATTATACTTATAACTGTCTCTATATTGAATCATATGTTTATAATTGTCTTTATATTGGATCTTATGCTTATGAGTGTCTCTGTATGAATCTTATGCTTATAACTGTCTTTATATTGGATCTTATGATCATGAGCGTCTCTGCACGAATCCTATGCTTATAACTGTCTCTATATTGAATATTAGGATTATAACTGTCTCTATATTGAATCTTATGCTTATAACTGTCTCTATATTAAATCATATGCTTATAAAATGTGTTTATATTGAATCTTATATTTATAACTGTCTCTATATTGAATCTTATGTTTATAACTGTCTCTATATTGAATCATATGCTTATAACAGTCTCTATAGTGAATCTTATGCTTATAACTGTTTTATATTGAATCTTATACTTATAACTGTCTCTATATTGAAACATATTTATAACTGTCTCTATATTGAATCTTATACTTATAACTGTCTTTATATTGAATCTTATACTTATAACTGTCTTTATATTGGATATTGTGCTTATGAGAGTCTCTGTATGAATCTTATGCTTATAACTGTTTTTATATTGAATCTTATGCTTATAACTATCTCTATAGGGAATCTTATGCTTATAACTGTTTTATATTGAATCTTATACTTATAACTGTCTCTATATTGAAACATATATTTATAACTGTCTCTTTATTGAATCTTATACTTATAACTGTCTTTATATTGAATCTTATACTTATAACTGTATTTATATTGGATCTTATGCTTATGAGAGTCTCTGTATGAATTATATGCTTATAACTGTCTCTATATTGTATCTTATGCTTATAACTGTCTCTATATTGAATCATATGCTTATAACTGTTTTTATATTGAATCATATGCTTATGAGTGTCTCTATATTGAATCTTATGCTTATAACAGTTTTTATATTGAATCCTATACTTATAACTATGTCTATATTGAATCATATGTTTATAACTGTCTTTATATTGAATCTTATACTTATAACTGTCTTTACATTGGATCTTATGCGTATGAGTGTCTCTGTATGAAGCTTATGCTTATAATTGTTTTTATACGGAATCTTATGCTTATAACTGTCTTTATATTGAATTTTATGCTTATAACTGTTTTATATTGAATCTTATGCTTATCAGTGCCTCTGTATGAATCCTATGCTTATAACTGTCTCTATATTGAATATTATGCTTAAAACAGTCTCTATATTGAATCTTATGCTTATAAATGTTTTATATTGAATATTATACTTATAACTGTCTCTATATTGAATCATATGTTTATAACTGTCTTTATATTGAATCATATGTTTATAACTGTCTTTATATTGGATCTTATGCTTATGAGTGTCTCTGTATGAATCTTATGCTTATAACTGTTTTTATATTGAATCTTATGCTTATAACTGTCTTTATATTGGATCTTATGATCATGAGCGTCTCTGCACGAATCCTATGCTTATAACTGTCTCTATATTGGATATTATGATTATAACTGTCTCTATATTGAATCTTATGCTTATAACTGTCTCTATATTAAATCATATGCTTATAAAATGTGTTTATATTGAATCTTATATTTATAACTGTCTCTATATTGAATCTTATGTTTATAACTGTCTCTATATTGAATCATATGCTTATAACAGTCTCTATAGAGAATCTTATGCTTATAACTGTTTTATATTGAATCTTATACTTATAACTGTCTCTATATTGAAACATATTTATAACTGTCTCTATATTGAATCTTATACTTATAACTGTCTTTATATTGAATCTTATACTTATAACTGTCTTTATATTGGATCTTATGCTTATGAGAGTCTCTGTATGAATTTTATGCTTATAACTGTCTCTATATTGTATCTTATGCTTATAACTGTCTCTATATTGAATCATATGCTTATAACTGTTTTATATTGAATCATATGCTTATGAGTGTCTCTATATTGAATCCTATGCTTATAACAGTTTTTATATTGAATCCTATACTTATAACTATGTCTATATTGAATCATATGTTTATAACTGTCTTTATATTGAATCTTATACTTATAACTGTCTTTACATTGGATCTTATGCGTATGAGTGTCTCTGTATGAAGCTTATGCTTATAATTGTTTTTATACGGAATCTTATGCTTATAACTGTCTTTATATTGAATTTTATGCTTATAACTGTTTTATATTGAATCTTATGCTTATCAGTGCATGAATCCTATGCTTATAACTGTCTCTATATTGAATATTATGCTTAAAACAGTCTCCATATTGAATCTTATGCTTATAACTGTTTTATATTGAATCTTATACTTATAACTGTCTCTACATTAAATCATATGTTTATAACTGTCTTTATATTGGATCTTATGCTTATGAGTGTCTCTGTATGAATCTTATGCTTATAACTGTTTTTATATTGAATCTTATGCTTATAACTGTCTTTATATTGGATCTTATGCTCATGAGCGTCTCTGCATGAATCCTATGCTTATAACTGTCTCTATATTGAATATTATGTTTATAACCCTCTCTATATTGTATATTATGCTTATAACTGTTTTTATATGGAATCTTATACTTATAATTGTCTCTATATTGAATCATATGTTTATAACCGTCTTTATATTGAATCTTATACTTATAACTGTCTCTATATTGGATCTTATGCTCATGAGAGTCTCTGTATGAATCTTATGCTTATAACTGTCTTTATATTGAATCTTATACTTATAACTGTCTTTATATTGAATCTTATACTTATAACTGTCTCTATATTGAATATTATGTTTATAACCCTCTCTATATTGTATATTATGCTTATAACTGTTTTTATATGGAATCTTATACTTATAATTGTCTCTATATTGAATCATATGTTTATAACAGTCTTTATATTGAATCTTATACTTATAACTGTCTCTATATTGAATCATATGCTTATAACTGTTTTTATATTGAATCTTATACTTATAACTGTCTCTATGTTTAACCTTGTGCTTATATACTGAATCTCTGCATTGGCGCTAATTATTTAACTTCACAGAAATTTCTATATGTTGATCCCTCATCAATGTGCACTATAAGGATAAATGCTCTTGGTTGCTACCTCATAGGGAATGTGAAAATTGGACACAGAATGAGTCACCTCAGCTGTACTGAAATTGGCTGGCCAGATTAAGATTTTTATGTATTTCAGCCAACAATAACGTTAACTACTCGGTCAGTGAATACCTAATGTTTTCTGCATGGAAACTGTTAATCTCACCATTAAGGAATTAGATCTGTCTATATTTCTGAAATGAGGTATTGTAAGTATTTACACTATTTACATTGTTCGGACTGCTATCCTCAACTTTATTGTGATATTAACGACGTTTCGGTCGTTGAACGCTTTGGCCTTCTTCAGACTATATAGGTTGGAATTTCCAAGCGAACATTTTATTCAACTCTCAAAGTTCCCACTGCTGCTTCCAAATATTGAACTCACAACAATTTGTTCAAGTCACTTTTGGATCACTCAATACCTGGCGAGAGCAGAAGGAACAAAATCACAGAGAGTTGACTGAATAAAGGATTCAGTGGAAAATCCCAACGTATATCACCTGAAAAAGGCCAGATCATGCATCGGGAATTAAGTGGAACCGAGATACCCAAAGGAATTAGAATAATCTACCCCCGTCGACTAAATAAAGGGTTCTGTTGGAAATTCTAACATATATCGCCTGAAGAAGGTCGGAATACGGACTAGCATAGAAACGAGTACAAAATGTGAGTCGCTAATAATATAGTAATCACAGATGACTAACTCTTATTATTAAATATCCCACATTGTGATAATAGAAGATCTACAAAGATATATATATATATATATATATATATATATATATATATATATATATATATATATATATATATATATATATATATATTTGTCATCCACAGACAGACTGTTTCGCTGTTTCACAGCTCATCAGTGTGACTAGACGTCCGGTTGCCTCTAGCTAGGATCGAATCCCGACTGAATTGGCGTCAGTCGGAACTTCTACCACTAAGCCGTCGGCCCACGGCAGGGATGAAGGTGAATTTTAGCATGTTTATTTTTAGATTTAGATAAACACACAGTGACTGACAGTGACTCACTTCTGCCGAAGAGTCATGCAATATATATATATATATATATATATATATATGTGTGTGTGTGTGTGTGTGTGTGTGTGTGTGTGTGTGTGTGTGTGTGCATATGTGTGTGTGTGTGTGTAAAAATCCATGGGTAAGTAATCCAAGTGAATCCTAATAATATAAAATATTAAAACTGATACACAAAGAGAGCTCAGTGCATTTATTACAGAGCATATATATTTTTCTCTTACTTTGCCGTCTTCCCCATTCTTTTGCCTTCCTCTTTCTTTTCATTTTATTTTCAAACCGTTTGGTTTGATAAACCCCGTACGATTAATCTCTTACGAGGAGAAATGCGCATACAAAGGGGTATTGGATTTAATTTATATGTAATTTGTTTCTCTCTCTCTCTCTCTCTCTCTCTCTCTATATATATATATATATATATATATATGCATATATATATGTATATATATATATATATATATATATATATATATATGTGTGTGTGTGTATGTGTGTGTGTGTGTGTGGATTTCCCTTGGATTCATTTCAGAAAAGGCTAAATGAATTTCTTACATTCGAGCCGTTGTGAAAATGAGAATTGGATTTGCCTTTAGTTCGATGCAACAAAGCTGGAAATATATATAAAAATCTTTCGACTCGAACACAGAGTAAAGGAAAATACCAGAATATATACTGTACATATAAAAGTGGACAGTGAAGTCAACACTCAGCAGCGAAGTATATATATATATATATATATATATATATATATATATATATATATTATGAAATGGACTCAGTCCGACAATTATTTTAACATATTTTCTGTTTATACGTTATTTTTATAGATACAATTATTTAAGTAAATGTTCTGTTTATAATAAACAGTATCAATTACAACTACCGTATCGAATGTCCGTGAAATGACGCAAAAAAATATGCGTCTTCCGACGGGAATGGTACCTGTACTCTACACGGAACCGTCATTTGATCGGATTACTATACCACTCAGCTACAGAAGAAGGGTCTGGTTAGCAAAGTCCAGATTACTGTTCGAGTAAGATCGTGGGAAATTTGTTGTTTAAAAATATTAATTTGGACATTGCTAGCCAGACCCTTCCTCTGCAGTTAAACAGTATAGCACGTCAGATCAAATAACGGTTCCAAATTTTTAATTACGATTAAAAAAATCACCGATTTTTAATTGTGAGTCGCTATCCATTGCACTACGGCGCATTCAAAAGAAATTTGTTCCACATTAAAATATGTTTCGGCTTTAAATAATTCAAAAAATGATTATTAAACCCGGGAATTTGAATGCTTATAAAAGCATTGGTTCCTATCGGACATTGTCATGTTCCGATGCCAGATAAAACAATTTCATATTTGTTGTTACACTTATTTCAATATTATATGTATATTTATGCATATGAATATAAATATCTATTTTATGAAGCAAACAGCGTGGACGGTTACACGTGCAATGGCTTTCATATTCAAGTTTGCTTTTATGTGTATGCCAGCGTTTGTCACCGTTGCAAAGAGACAGGCGAATCTATTCAGTGAGTCCCGACAGTTTGTGCAATACGCTTTGTTCAACAAATTTTAAATGGACAGACAGATCGGTATCGAGGGAGAAATGAGTCAGACATTGTCATTTCGGAATAAAAAATAACGAACAAAGAAACATCAATCACTGTTCAGATATCACAGTAACAAGACCGACAACATGCAAGCCCATGTAAATTCATGTCTACATACATAGTCATGTGTACACTTCATTCTGATGGACATAGGTGTGATGTTAAGTACTCGGCGTGATCAGAAATCGTTACAAAAAAAGAAGGTCGCTTCGTCATTTGGTCAGAATTTCCATTGTGAATCAATTATTTAAAAGGTCGTTTCCATGTAGGACATAGACTATGATGGCTCTGTTTTCACGAGTAGAATGTAATGGGCTAAAAGCATAAAGACTATTTGATAAAAGTTTAGTCCAAACAGTTAAGCATGGTATTGGGTTTGTTTTGGTAATTAAGGCAGGTGGCGGTTTTATTGATGAAAACAAAATATGATACTGTTGTATGTTCATTTTTTTATAGTTCGTATTTTTTGTTAAAATAAAAGGAAATACACTGTAGTAACTGGAATTTTATCTTTTACTTTAAAAGATACAAAAATGTCTCAGTTTAAGGTGTTTTTTAAGAAATGCAAGATAATAATATCATTGATAATTTATCAACCCATATAATATAATTGAATAGCCATTGTTGTTTTTTTTAAATCATTTTACCCCAACCAAGGCAATAAAAACCCAATAGGTTGCTAAGTGGGGGAAGATAAAATTATTAAAAGAACAGGAAGTAAATAAGAGAGAAGATAACATTTGACATTGCAATTAGATTTTTGAAGATCAAACTTGATTGGGGAACAAGAAACCGGAAGTGAGTTCCACAAGCGAGAAGTGCGAGAAAAGAAACTTTTAGCATAGAACTTACAGTTACATCTAGCCAATTCAACTGTAAAATGATGAGACCTATTTGCCAATCTAGTACTGCGCTTAACTTCATAAAAATTCATTAGAACAATTATCATTTATAGAAAAGGCACATGGAATCTACGTTACGACGGTGGGAAGTGGACGAAAACGAGATGCCAGGTTAGCACCTATAACACTATTCTATAATATTCTTCTATGGATTTTATAAAGAATCCCTAAATATAGAGCAGGAGCACCAGACCAGCAATATCCAATGCATAGACGAATGGTAGACATATAAATGTGTAAGATAGATTCTGTCGAGAAAAACTGTCTAGCACGACACCAGCTTTTCTCGAATCAGATCAGGTGGTTAGGAGATTAAGGCAGTCAAATCATAATTTCCAAAATTTCGTTCCTTTCTTTATTTTTGACATCATTCAGAAGAATGTTCTAGATCGTTGTCTTGTTGAAAGGTGATTTTTTTCAGTTATGCATAAACCAGACGGTATAACATATCTTTGAAAAATCGAATGATATTGTTCTATTTTCATGATCACCTAGAACAGAATCAAATCTCCAGCCCTCTCCCCTCAAAAACACCCTCACACCACAACAGACCTACCATCACGCTTAAAAGAGTACAATGTCGTGGGCTAAAAGCATAAAGACTATTTGATAAAAGTTTAATACAAACAGTTAAGCATGGTAGTGGATTTGTTTTGGTAATCAAGGCAGGTGGCGGTTTTATTGAGGAAAACAAAATATGATACTGTTGTATGTTCATTTTTTTATAGTTTAGTTCATATTTTTGTCAAAATAAAAGGAAATACATTGTAGTTACTGGAATTTTATCTTTTACTTTAAAAATATAAAAATGCCTCAGTTTAAGGTGTTTTTAAAGAAATGCAAGATAATAATATCATTAATAATTTATCAACCCCTATAATAGAACAAATTCTAAAAATATATGCCGTTGAAACATTTACCTCTTAATATAGTAAACATTCTCAATAACAGCCAGCAATATATTATCCATTGATTGTGTTACTTATTTTATTTCAGCAGTTACCGACTGTGTATTTTCATCTTCACAATTGACCATAGATTTTCGGCCGGATTCAGATCAGGACTTTCCATTATCTCCTCTCCTGTAAACCTTTTACGCTAAAAAATACACTGTTAAACTTAGATACATGAGAAGGCGCATTGTCGTGCATAAATACCCACTTTTCATTCAAAGAAAATCTTGTTCATGAAATGGTAATAGCGTTCTTCAATTCAACTCCTTCATCTATTTTGAATGGTTCAGTAAGAGGTTGGTCGACAATTCCAACCCATATCACCACATTGACACCTTGTCACCTTCTTTTAGCTACAGGCAAATCTTCATCGGATAAAATCCATTCTTTGGCCCATTTATCAGGTCCATTGCGTATCACCAGATATCCACCCCTTTTCATTCATTTCTCGGACCAATTTTCACGTTCTAAAATATTTGCTTTAATGAGAGGAGTTTTCCCGAGGAGATTCCTTGACAGATCCAAATTCGCGAAGTATTCTACATGTTTTGCCCTTCTTAACTCTTTCTATTAAAACCTGATCAAAGCATTGGTCAAGAGTGGTTGTTTCACTCTAACAAAGTTTAATTTATGTTCTTTCCGAGGAGACAAGTTCTTAAAGCCTTTTCCTTTGCGTTCTAGTTCTCAACATAGCTATATAGTGAACAGTCCTCTTCATTATTCAATGATCTCCACGATGCTCTTTTTGATATATCAAATATGGACGCTCCATCACGTTTCAACATATATTACTGAAGTAAGAATAGTTTTTATAAGATGTCAATAGCATTAAATCAATATTAGTTTAATCGGCATACTAATTTCAGACTCCAGTTTTTGCAATAAATTCTATAACTTTAATAAAACATGATGAAACTATTTAAACATTTAACTAAAGCTTTGTCCTTACGTCTAGATAAATCGTTTAAAATTTGAAAACAATTTTTCAAAGCAATATATATATTAATAAATATAAATATATATTATCCCTCACCGATAGCACGACTCGGAGTTTCATGCACAACGCAATCTTCAGGTGCTACGTATGAACAGTTCATATGCAGTGCCTGAAGATTGCCTTGTGCATGTAACTCCGAGTCGTGCTATCGGTGAGGGATAATATATATATATGAACTGCATATGAACTGTTCATACGTAGCACCTGAAGATTACACACACAGACACACACACACACACACACAAACACACACATATATATGTATGTATATATATATACATATACACACACACACACACACACATATATATATATATATATATATATATATATATATATATATATATGACAAGACTTAACAGATTTCTGCGAAAGACATATAACATTTCTAACCCACTGCGTATACTTTCTCGTTTTTTTCTTCTAATTTTGCTAAGTAGAAGTGACTGATGTAAAAGTGGGCGGAAGATGCGTTACAAAAATCTGAAGGCACATTGGAAAATCAATATAGTTATTTTATCGCTTTCAGTCATAGTTTGTATTGACGTTAATCTGATCGGTTTGAATTTTTCCCGGAGCGGAATTTTTAAGCAACAACGAGGCTCGTCAATGCCTAGATGGATGACTGCTTTGGGGAATACCAGGAGCTGTAAGCTTGGACGTACAGGATAACAGCTCGGAATTACATATATATATATATATATATATATATATATATATATATATATATATATATATATATATATATATATATATATATATATGAAGAAATATAGTCTTAAAGTGTGCTATATTTATGGGATAAAGTGCTCAATATCAGGGATAGAGCGTGTGTAAATATAAAAGTGAACATAGAAGTCAACACTTACAGGCGACAGTCTGTTTCATGCTAGATGCAATCGTCAGGCAACTTTGCCAGTTGCCTGACGATTGCATCTAGCATGAAACAGACTGTCGCCTCTAAGTGTTGACTTCTATGTTCACTTTTATATTTATATATATATATATTTATATATATATATATATATATATATGTGTGTGTGTAAATATATAAATATATGTAAATATATATATATGTGTAAATATATATATATATGTAAATATATATATAGTTGTGTAAATATATATATATATATATATATATATATATATATATATATATATATATATATATATATATATGTGGCATTAAAGGCAAGACATTTTTTACAATAGGCCATGATAAATTTTAAAACAAAAACACAAGTCGACCGGTTTCGTCCACTCTCGTCACAACTGTAAACGGGGAAACAAATTATGAGAAGAAAGTCTGTCGTGGATGACGTGACTGAATGGACAGGGAAAAACAATAAAGGTTATAACACGAAAGATGCTAGAGACACAGCACAGCAAGCCCAAGCAAAGAGTCTCTTTGTTTAAAAAGTGCGGTTCGCCTGGACCTGATGAAAAGCGTCTCCAACACCTTTAGATGGAATATATATATGTAAGTATAACACGGCTCTCCGATTTACATTTGAATTCGGTTCAATTTAGGTTCATAATTATATATATATATATATATATATATATATATATATATATATATATATATATATATATATATATATATATATATATATATATATATATATATACACACACATTATATATATATATATATATATATATATAATTATGAACCTAAAGAGCCAGGCAAAAATAACTACCTAGGTTTGCCTGGCTCTTTAGGTACATAGTTGGATTTGTTCTACTTAGTGTATTGAGCACTTTACTTAGTTACTTTTGCTTTACTAGTGTTGGAGGTTTTTTTCTTTGGACTCTGCGCTTGGATTCTGGACGATTGTTTTCGCCTCAATTACATGTTCTTAGTTCTTTCTTTTATTATCCATTATTTTTCCTTTGGTATTGGATTGTTCATTTACAAGCAAGAACGCCTAATGTTTTTCCAGACAAGTATAATTACTTATATTTATATTATTATTATTATTATTATTATTATTATTATTATATATATATATATATATATATATATATATATATATATATATATATATATATATATATATATGTATAACACGGCCCTCCGATTTACAATTCGGAGCTGTTATCCTGTACATCCAAGCTTGCAGCTCCTGATACTCCAAAGCGGTCATATATCTAGGCACTGACCAGCCTCGATGTTGCTTAAAAATTCCGCTTCGGGAGAAATTCAAAACGATCAGATTAACGTCAATACAAACTATGACTGAAAGCGATAAAATAATGGCGTCATAACAACGATATTGATTGGATTATAGGTTTTAGTATCAATTGCTTGATATTATTTCTACTGTTTGATGTCTGGTGTCTGGACGTCAGGGAATACTTGTCACTTGATTAAATAATGGATTTATTCATTCATTCAATCTAACAACAGTGCAGAACATTCGTGGCAAGAGCCGATATTTTGGCGTAGTTTGGCAAATAGTCACAAGCCTGCGGCGGGCACACGGTAAGGATCAAATATACCAGCCGTGGTCTACAAGACTTACCAGATTTCTGCGGAAGTCATAAAAAATTTCTACCCCACTGCGTATGCTTTCTCGTTTTTTTCTTTTAATTTTGCTACAAGGAAGTAGAAGTGACTGGTGTAAAATTGGGCGGAAAATGCGTTATCAAAATCAGAATGCGCACTGGGAAAGCGAAATATGCCTTCCAAAAACTAAACAAAGTATTAAGAAACGGGAAAATTTCGTCGGAGACAGAGAAAAGAGAACTAAACTGCTATGTAATATGGCAGTGAATGTTGGACGATGAAGAATTGACCTGAGACAACAGGAAGGCTTTTCTATAGAAGGATGCTGAGAATGACTTGTTCGTTGTTCATATGTTAACAAAAAGGAAACTTATACGTAAAATCCCGAGAAAGGCAGTTGAAATTTCTCGGGCACTGTTGTGGTGGGATCCACCTAATCTGCATAGGTGACTACCAACTATATAAATAATGGTTGGTACCGGAAGACGAGGGGTGGAATCACGAGATCCAACTAGAGACTCTGATCGACTGCGACTAGTCAACACATTCTCCAGGAACGTCTTCCCAGAAATATACAGAAATACTATATGTACTTATTGTGTACACTTTCTTGTTATAATACATTGTTGTTCTAAGTACATTTTGTGTTGCATTATTATTCCATGCAATAGGCGAGATTCAACATTGAGTCAAGACTCAACAGGCACATACTGAGGAAAGAGGGCATATTGAAGGTAAAAAGGACATTGCTCAGCGCATAATCTACATAAGAAGCTTGTGTAAATTGTTGCCAGAATAAAGATTAGGAGAAATAGTAAAAAAGATCCCAGAATATATTAAAGAGCTGCAAAGAATGCCTGCCAAATGATAAGCAAAGCATTAAGAAACAGGAACATTTTGTAAGAAACAAAGAAAAGGGCATCGAACTGTTACGTAATACCAGTCATCCTATAAGGCAGTGGATGCTGGACGATCTTCTTAGAGATGAAGAAGAGACGTGTAGCGAGAAAAAGGTAGTTATATATAAGGAAGCTTAGAATATCGTGGATCGAATATGTGAATAACGATGAAGTTTTAGAGAAGATGGAAACAAAAAGGACACTTATACTTAAAATAAGGAAAAAAACTGTTGAAATTTCTAGGGCACATAGTGAGGAAAGACGACTTGGAAAATCTGATACTCACAAGACAGTTTAAAGGCAAGATAGACAAAGGAAAACAACGCATAACTTACATAGCGAGCTTGAGTAAATGTATAACGAAACAAAGTTTAGGAGAGATAAAAAAGACAAAATTTATTAAGAGCTACAAAGAACAAGAAGCTGTGGAGAGCCATTATCATCGACGTCCTGGAGAGATATGGCACATAGAAGATGTAGAAATCATCCATGCAAAAGAGATAAGCATTCAAACCCCTTTTTTATCTCCTTTTGAACAGTGGGAAATATATACCTACATCTTATCTCGGTAACTGGGATAAGATATATTTGTGTAATATTTTACACCAAGCAAGGTAATAAAGCAACCAAGACGTAAAGGGTTTCTGAATGTGAATAAATTTAATTTTATTGAGATTTATTTAATATATTTTATTTATTTATTGTATGGATATAGAATAATATATTTAAAAAAATAGTCCAGTTTCAAGTGTCGACACGAATGTAAATTTCTACTAATTTACCAACACCTGCATCACAACTTAAAAAAAAACCCACACTAAAAAGCCAATAATCCATAAACTTAATGTAATGGATTTTATTTCAAGTACCAAAGGACATAAAGAAAATTGAATAAATACACAAAATAATACGAACAAACGTCAAGCAGCATTCTGGGATTTCTATTTAAATCGTAACCCAAAGTCTTATGATATGGTGATCTTCCTATTTACGATTTGTATCGGAGTTCCGGAGATCTGGTATTTTTGGTGTGTTTTAGTGTTACTGCTAAGACTTAGCAGCTAATACTTAGTTTAATCTGGAGGCATTGAGCACTTTAGTTTTTTTTGTAGGTAAACGTCTGTCTTTTTTTTTTTACTTTTTGTCTTCTTTCTGGTCATTTTTTCTTTCTAGGTTTATTTGGTTACACATAATAATAAATAAATAACATCAAATAAAACAAATAAAAATAAAGAAATAGAAAAATAATGTCAAGGCCAGAACAGTAAATAATATTTTTCTAAAACAAAAATTTGGCAAAACTTTCTTCCTACCGCATTCCTGTAAGCTGCTAGTGACCTATATAGACAGCCTGAACAAAGAGGATTAAAAACATGATCTGATGATCGCTTAATTCGTAAAAAAATTAGTCATCAGACAGTGTTGATTTCTATGTTCACCTCGTTTCTATCTATCTATCTATCTATCTATCTGTTCAAAGTGACCCCTCTCTTTCCCTTTCTCTCTCTGTCTATCTCAGTTTGTCCACATCTATCTATTCACAGTGATCTATACATTTATATATCTCTCTCTATATATATCTATTTCTCCAAAGTGATCTCTAGTGATCTCTCTATTTCTCTTTTTCTATCTATCTATCTATCTATCTATCTATCTATCTATCTATCTATCTGTTCAAAGTGACCCCTCTCTTTCTCTTTTTCTCTCTGTCTATTTCAGTCTGTCCACATCTATCTATCTATTCACAGTGATCTATACATTTACCTCTCTCTCTATATATATATCTAGTTGTCCAAAGTGAGAGAGAAGGTTAGAGAAGATAGATAGATTGATAGATAGATTGATTGATTCAAAAGAATAATAGATCCTTCTTGAAGGCAGAATGAATAGCGAGTTGATTTGTAATAGATTTTGAGATCAGCATCAGCATGGTTACTGGGAAATAGGCATCCGCTTACTCCTTAGCCCGTACAACCGATGTTGAATAGTATGCACTTTTATTTTAATGTTGAAAGCATCAGTATGGAATTGGAGTCGTTTGTCCAGTCCTTACATTTGTTCGTGTCAGACTTGAAGAGCAATAACCGTGAGATTTTATCAATAAGGTTAACATTTAACAACAGTATCGGGTTATCGACAACAACACAATGAATAAATGAAAAGAATAATTCAAACGAGAATAAAGGAATGCCAAGGATCTGAGAGAGACAATTAACAGCGATCGAAGAGATACGCTAAAGGACTGAAAAAAGAAAAAATCCAGTTAATGTGCAGGTCGTGGTCGACTGTTTGATTTTACGACTACGACGCGTATCGATATGCCTGGCCGTCTGGCCACGTTTGCTCCGCGTCTAGCAGAGTGAGTGATTCCCAGATTGGTGGACGAAAATCAGTGTTAGGGCCGTCTTCGTGCAATAGACTTTCCCCCCGAGACGAATTGTGTATTAGAAATGTTTCGAATAATTTAATATTTCTATGTATTTTGGTATATTTCAACGAATAAGATATTTTGTAGATATTTTGGGCATGATATTTCTTGGGATTAATAGTGAAGTGGTTTCCCGTTGCCATCTCCACGGTGATTTATTGCGACACCACCTCTAGTTAGCTGGCCTTTGACTCATCGAGAGTTCTTCCAGCTTTTGTTAAGTGTCCTACTGGTCTCACTCGCATGTACATGGAATGGGGTAGCCGTTTTAGTCGCCGACAGATCAACAGTGGAATGCACACACACACACACACACACACACACACACACACACACACACACACACACACACACATATATATATATATATATATATACATATATATAAATTATGACAAAACTGGAAAATTTCTTGTGACGCGTTTAATCGGACTGGTCTTTGTTGATGTTGATGAAATTTCTAGTTTGTCATATTTTTCTAAATACATCTTTTTGATTTATATATATATATATATATATATATATATATATATATATATATATATATATATATATATATATATATAAACATGTATATATACTTGTGCACCGGGGAGTATAAAAAGAAGAAGCTCGCAGCAGAATCAGAACGGAAATAGGGCAAGAATAATTCGAGATCGTCAAAGACATCGGAACAAGGAACGCGATATTTATACTCAGAATGTAAATTTCGGTAAAGTACGCTGCAAGAATCTGTTACATCTGCTCAGAAACGTGAGATATTCGGGACAATTTTTAGAATAATCAAGAATGCATAGTGGCAGCAAACCGCCTGCATACGGATAAAAATGAGTTCAGTAGATATACAAAAATAGAAAGGGGTGTATGGTAAGGACGTGTCTTCTTACTGGACTTATTCAACGTATACAGCGAGGCAATTCTGAGAGGACTGGAAAGCCTACCAGAATCCATCATTGGAGGCCACAATCTTAACAACATAAGATACGCAGATGACATAGTGCTGATAGCAGACACGAAAAGGAAACTACAAAACTTCCTATATATGGTAGCGAAAGAGAGCGAAAAGAAGGGACTAAGCATAAACTACAAGAAGGCAGAATTTTGTTTTTAGCACCTGCAATTTGGTCTTTTGTATGTTTAGCAAATATTAAGCCTACTAACTGTACTCTAGTAAAACTGTACTCTAGTAAAACTCTAGTAAAATTCTGAGAGAATTGGAAACCCTACCAGGATTTAGCATTGGCGACCACAATCTTAACAACATAAGATACGCAGATGACACAGTACTGGTAGCAGAGATGGAAATGAAATTACAAAGTCTCCTATAGAAGGTAGCGACAGGGAGTGAGAAGGGACTAAGCATAAGACCGAATGCATAGTCATCAGTAAGAGGATGCGCCCGAAATGCGATTTGAAGGTCGAGAACACCAGAATCGTGTAGTGATAGAAGACAGGGAAATGAAATTACAAAATCTCCTACAGAAGGTAGCGGCAGAGAGTGAGAAGAAGGGACTGAGCATAAAGTAGAAGGAGGGAGAATGTATGGTCATCAGCAAAAACATGAACCCGAAATCCAAATTAGAGGTCAAGGATGCTAAAATCAAACAGGTAGAAATTTAAATATTTGGGAAGTGTTCTAACAGAGGACGGAAAGTGCGACACTGAGATCCGAAGAGGTATTGGGATGGCCAAAGATTCATTCCAAAAGCTAAGCAGAGTATAAAGAGACAGAAAAGTTTTGTTTCAAACAAAGAAAAGAATACACTACCATTACTTGATATCTGTCCTCTTGTATGGCAGTGAATGTTGGACAATCACCTAAAAGATGAAGAAGCAACAGAAATATGGCTCTACAGAAGGATGCTAAGAACATCATGAGCAGGAGATATGAGCGACTACGACGTTTTCGAGATAATGGAAACAAAGAGGAAACATATTCTTGACATCAGAAAGAGGAAGCTGAAATTTTTGGGACACGTAATAAGAAAAGAGGGCTTGAAAAATCTGATACTCACAGGACGGATAGAGGGAAAGAGAAAGAGGGGAAAGTAACGCGTGAAATATTTAATGGTTTTCAGCAAATGAATGACAGAACAGGGTGTGAGAGAAATAACAAAAAACAAAATTATTAAGAGTTACAAGGGATAGGAGGATGTGGAGAGCCATGGAGGCCTGTGACCTGAAGGGACACGGTACATAAAAGAAGAACGTATTTTGCTATGTTTCGGCTAATATGATGTTTTGTATTTGTATGGATGTTGGTGTGTTTTGGAACTAAAGGTGTTTTGTTTTTAGCACCTGCACTTCGGTCTTTTTTATGTTTAGCAAATATTAAGCCTACTAACTGTACTCTAGTAAACCTATACAGCGAGAAAATTCTGAGAGAACTGGAAACCCTACCGGAATTTAGCATTAGCGGTCACAATCTTAACAACATAAGATACGCAGATGACACAGTACTGGTAGCAGAGACGGAAATGAAATTACAAAGTCTCCTATAGAAGGTAGCGACAGGAAGTGAGAAGAAGGGACTAAGCATAAACTACAAGAAGACCGAATGCATGGTCATCAATAAGAGGATGCATCCGAAATGCGATTTGAAGGTCGAGAACACCAGAATCGAGCAGTTTAAATATCTTGACAGAGGATGGTAAGTGCGACACTGAGATCCGTAGGCGTATTGGGATGGCCAAGGACACATTCCAAAAGCTGGGCAGAGTATTGCGAGACAGGAGGGTCTCTTTGGGAACAAAGAAAAGAATACTGAACTGTCACGTGACATCTATCCTTCTTCACGGCAGCGAATATTTGGACGATTTCCTCAAAGATGAAGAAGAGACTCGAGGCGACAGAGATGTGGTTCTACAGAAGGATGCTAAGGATAACATTGGTTGAGCGTATGAGCAACTATGTGATCGTAGAAAGGTTTTGAAAACAAGGAAGAGGCTTATACTTAATATCAGGAAGAGGCAGCTGAAGTTTATGTGACAATGAGGAAGGAGGGCCTGGAGAATCTGAAACTCCCGGATGGAAAGTGAGACAAAGGAAAACAACGTGTGACATACCTGGCGGACATAAGCAAGTGGATAACAGAATGTGGTCTGGTGGGTGGAAGCAGAGGGAAGGAACTTGTTGAGAGCTACAAGGGATAGAAGGAGGTGGAGAGCCATGATCACCTACGTCCTGAAAGGAGATGGCACATAAAAAGAAAGAAAACACTGTAGTGTGCAGAGTTTGACTTAAACCTGACGAACGTAAAAGCAAGGTACAAAACAATGTTGAGCTAAGATTCGAATAGTGTCAAATGTAAAGAAACCGTCAAATTTATAAAACATACGATAATGCCTAAAGAAAGATTGCAAAATTAATTTCAGGCCGACTTACGACCAGACTGATTTACGACCTGATTAATCAAATGATTAAAAAAAACGGCCGACAATTTGTATCCTGCTGATGTTATCTTGGTAGCAGCCTGATCAAACAGCCGAATTCTGCACAGGCAATGCACTAAGTTTGCAGGTGGAGTGCTATAGCCACGGATATTCGTCTGGCGATATCTTAGCTAATGGCATAAAGGGGAAGCCTAAAGGTATATTTGTATTTACAGTGTTAGGTTAGTTGTTTCGAATTTGCAGTTAAATATGTTTTCATATAGGTGAAGATGGCGGGCAATTAGACGTGGTGTAATTGTTAACGAACTTGTTTCACTAGATCAATTACAACTGAATAACGTGTTCGGTCCTCATTGGGTGCCCCATACTTTTGGCCTTGTGCCACATTCTATACAACGTTTAGTAAATCACGGTATATACAAACAACATCGAAAGGCGCTTGACTAATTGTTAGCAATCTTGTCTTGATATTTCAATTACAGCTGGGTAGTGAGTTCCACACTTTCGGCCTTGTGCCACTTCTAACCTACACTTATAAAATCACCCCATGAGTGAAGGAGAAGGCATTTGGGGCTCGGTCCAAGAGCTAAAGGAGGAATTTTCGGAATCATAGGAATATACTAAAGACGTTTTATCAGTCAAATTTTTGGTGGAAGAGGCATTGTCTTCCCAAGTCCTGGGTATGACGATAAACTACATCCGGCAGCAAGGACTCTGATCGAGTGATTAGGAAGTTTTGTGGAGCATAGAACCACCTCTTAATTGCTTTTGTTCCCAGATCTTGTGGTCGCACCTGTTGGGGGGGAGTCCCAACTATAGGCAAATAGTAAGACCCCCACCCAAACAAACAGTATGAAAGTGTAAAATATATTTCAATAGTAAAAATACCAGCAATACATCTTCTGTAGTTGAAGGCATACAATTTCGTGCAAAATATATTTCGATGAAGCCATAAAGTTGTGTTCAAATTATTTAAATATCGGTATTAAATGAACCATATCTGTTGGCATGTCATTAAACAAAATCAACAGCAAACATGAATTTTTATAACATTAATCTATATAACATCCTACAATCTCTTAAATCAAACTGTATTGTAAAATATTACTTTACAAAACCGCACAAACATCACCGCTTATAGTAATTATGTCCACAAGAACATGTATATGTGCAAATGCTGCGTATCATCTACCATGTATTCAGTTGTGAAAGCAGAATAACATATATTTTTAATACTTCAAAGCTTCCAAGAAAATTAAACGACCAATAAAGGTGTCATTAAATAAATCGACTAACATTGTCTTTCCGGAAACCAATGGTTGTTTACATGGTGGAAGCTAATTCATTTGCATAATTTCTCAAGTATCTCTCTTCTTTCTCCCTTACGAGACTTCTATTTTCTTTGAGCTAGCTTGCAACACTTAGCGTTTAAAAAAGAAGAGAAAATGACGTGCTATTTAATAGATTTAGTGCTTTCCCTATCCGCAGCTTTTCAACCTCATTGCTTTTTTCGTTTCTTTGATTTCTCGAATTCGTTTACTCTTTTGTTATTTACATCTTTCTGTTCGACTGGGCTTTTTCCTTCGAGGTCGCTTTCTTGCTGGAGAAGACACGGAGACTTATAGCAAATTTAAGAAAAACAAAATAATAAAACGAGAATAGAGCTACCCATCTGGAAATAATCTTTCAAGGATAATGCTTTACTCAACTAACGTTTAGCAAAAGACAATTTTCTAAGCGTAGCTTAGATGTGTGTCAGAAGTCCGAAATTATTGGGTATTCCGTGAGATCGACGCACTGCTCAGTCATAATTGTTCTAGCGTGACAAACTTGTTAACCATTACATAGCGCCGAAAAGACACAATAGAAGACGCCTTACTTTATATATAGGTAACTTCTAAGCTCTAGTTAAATCTCACATAAAGACACATTTTCTTAAATAAGAGTTTCAATTTGCTAGACCGGTAGGCGTCAATTTCACTTTAAAAAAAATAACAGGCAAATCTACTCAGATATGCATATATATGCACTAAATACAATAAGGGGACTTATACGTAACATCGGAAATTGAAATTTTTAGGGCACATAATGAGGAAAGAGGGTTTGGGAAATTTAACACTCACAGGATATGCGGAATGCAAGAGTATGAAAAAGCAGTGTATATCCCTCCTAACTAATCTAAATGGATGACAGGGATTAAGGAATATAGTAAAAAGATAACATTTAATAAGAGCTACAATGTTCTGAGAATTGTGAAAAGTGATGATCGCCCACGGCCTGAAGGGACAGGTCACATAGAAGAAGAAGAAAAGGAAGAAAAAGTAGAAGAAAAATAAGAAGAAAAAAAAGAAAAATTAGAAGAAAAGAATAGAAGAAGAAGAAGAAGAAGAAGAAGGAGGAGGAGGAGGAGGAGAAGAAGAAGAAGAAGAAGGAGGAGAAGAAGAAGAAGAAGAAAAATTCAGCGTAACAATCAATACCTATTCATCAGTCCAGGAAGAGCCAAATAGTGTTACGTTGATTTTTTTTTCTTCTTCTTGAATGTTCACCCAGTACATGGTTCAAGAGCCACTCGAGGTAGAGAGTTACAGAGGAAGTGGCACAGATATGCGGGGAAGATAACGATTATGTCTAGGTATAAAACACGTTAAATGAAGCATCCCCTTGAAAGTTGGTTTCATAAAGCAGCGGTTCATGAGAACAAGCTGCTCGAGTGGAACTTACGTCTTCTTCAGGGTATATATTGATGAAAGGAGTTAGAGTAAAAAGTAACGATCGGTTTCAACAGCCGTCGCAATTATATATATTCCACTATCCATATATGTATAAAATGATAGATCCACACACGTATGCATATATCTTCAGCAGCATTGCACAACAATATTGATAAAAGAGACATTTACGATACAAGTATTTCAGGTTATTGAATACTACAAAACAAATAAAACTAATACATTTTTATAGTTATATAAGTATTTAAAACACAGTCCAAGTAGTATAACTGCTTTCGACTCAGAAAGTGAAATCGACCTATTCTGTTGTGTTTGCTTTTGAATAAAAAACCCATTGGAAAGAATGTAGTCTATGGGTAGGGATGCGTGGAGAAAGCAACAGGGAACCAAATCACTATCTTATAAACGGCAGACCCCTTTTATGATAATTAAAACAACCACAACAACAAAAACTATGGGGATATTTTATGAAGATATTTAAGAAATATTGTTGATAAAGCGGAAACTATTTTTCCGTGTGACGCGTTTCGCCCTTTAGAACTTCATCAGACTAAAGGACGAAACTTGTCACATGAGTTCAGATGACTTCTTCCGACTTGAAGTTTGACAGATGCACCATTCCGCTCATTTTCTTGTTCTTCTATGTGCTATGTTGCTTCAGAACGTTTTGTGATCACGGCTCTCCACAATGTCTTGTCCTTTCTAGCATCAAAATAAACCTTGTCACTTTGCTATCTCTCATAAACCTTGTTCCACCATCTATTTACACAAGCTCGTTTGGTAGGTCATGCATTTTTATACCTAAAAGAATTTTAGATAAAAATATGACAAAGTAGAAATATTTTTTCGGGTGATTAAAGACGAAACGCGTCACATGACAAAATTTTTCCACTTTGGTCATAATTATTTTAAAAATTCTTCTAATGTATATATATATATATATATATATATATATATATATATATATATATATATATATAGACAATATTAGTGGTGAATATACACATACATATGCAATTATATATACACATACATATATGTATAAAAATAATTCCAAGAGGATATGATCCAGGTAGAACTCGATGTCCAGGACAGAGTAAGGATATAATAATTGGTTTAAGGCTTGGCCCGGCTAGACAATATGTTTCCGAACGCTGTCTCCACTTAACTTCAGGGAATCCTAAAATCCTTCTAATGTTAGCTTATCTAAACTCTTCATTTATCTCATTATAGCGAATTTAGCATTGGTTTTGAAACCGGCTGTCCTAGGCGTGCAGAGGTAGATGTATATATATATATATATATATATATATATATATATATATATATATATATATATATAGATAGATATAGATGTGTGTGTATTGTGTATGTACGTATGCGTTGTAGGGGTCTGGGCGGGCGTATAAGATTTTATCGCCTATGGGGTGTGAGTGTCACCAAGAAATGTACACTATTTCGGTATATCTTTGAAAATACGCACCCTTTTCTCACTGAAACCCCTTTTAAAATCTTCCCTCTGTTAGATTTTAATGCCCTCTCCACCTTCGGACCTCCCTGTCTCTCTCGTCTGTTGCCCCTCTATATAGATCACGGGTCCCCCACACTATCACACATTCTCTCACCAATTTTTCCCGGAGTCGTTGTTCCGTTTTCTTTTTGAACCTGTAGGTCTGATGAATTGGATCGTTCTTACGATTCCAATAGAATAAATTATGACCGTGGAATATTAGTGTTTAAGTCTTTTTATTATATATATATATATATATATATATATATAATTATATATATATATATATATATATATATATATATATATATATATATATATATATATATATATATATAATTTTCTGATATAGCAATACGTGTAATTTAAGCGGTTAATCGAAATTCTTCAATCCAACAATATTTCTTCTTGCTAGAAACGTTATTTTTGTGGGACCATGTGTTGCAGTCAACATTTCTGTTTATAATACAAACAGTGAAATTAATATCTAATCGAAAGTCTTATTAAAGAAAATTTACTTCGCGGCAGGAGTCGAGATTGCTTTCCCTTTTTTCGGAGATAACGACCTTTTAGCTCGTCGAGCTGATACTGTTTCGTACACGGCGCTCTTAATACATGAAAAATCTTAATTACCCCTTGTTAAGAAACGTACATCATTAACAAAGTACGTCCCAACGAGCTTATGGGACAGCTAGGTAACTTTGACATATTTGTGAAGGAAATTAGAATAATCCAGAACCTATACCGGCAACAAAGCACCTGCATACAAATAGAAAACGAATTCAGTAAATATACAAAAACAGAAAGATATGTAAGACAAGGATGTGTCTTCTCACCGGACTTATCCAACTTATACAGTGAGGCGATTCTGAGAGAATTAGAAGTTCTACCAGGATTCATTATTGGAGACCACAATCTTAGCAGCATAGGATATGTGGATGACACAGTGTTGATAGCAGACACAGAAAGAAAACTACAAGAATTCCCACAGAAGATAATGAAGGAAAGCGAAAAGAAAGGACTAAGCATCAATTGCAAGAAGACAAAATGTATGGTTGTTGGAAAAAGGAACAGGCAACATGCACATTACAAACCCAAACAAGTACAACAATTTAAATATCTCGGAAATGTTTTAACAGAGGACGGAAAGTGTGACTCTGAAATCCGAAGAGACATGGGGATAAGGAAAGGTGACACCCAAAAGCTAAATAAAGTATTGAGAAACGGAAAATTCCGTTAGAAACTAAGAAAAGAATACTGAGCTCTTTGTAATGTTAGTCCTCCTGTATGCCAGCTAATGCTACACTATCTCCCCACAGAAGAAGGATATTTGAAACATTAAAAATGTTGTTGTAAAGAAAGATTCTGAAAATACCATAGACCGAATATGTAAGCAACGACGAAGTTTTAGAGAAAATGGAAACAATAACATAATGAAGAGGCAGTAGAAATTTCTAGGAATATATATATATATATATATATATATATATATATATATGAAATGGAAATATATATATATGAAATGATGTCTCAGCCTGTCGCTCACAACACTTTTGACTTCATCGTCACTTTTAAACTTCGTGCCTCTCGTGAACGCTTTCAAGGGACCAAACAGTTGAAAGTCTGAAGGGGCAAGGTCTGGGCTGTAAGGGGGATGAGGGAGCAGTTCCCAGCCCAGCTCGTTGATGGTCTGCACCGTTTGGGCAGCTGTGTGAGGCCTTGCGTTGTCATGATGCAAGATGACTCCTTCTGACTGATGACCCCTGCGTTTGTCCCAACAGAGAAGCTCAAAGTCCTTGAAATGTCATCCACTGTGACCCTTCTGTCAGAGTGAATGAGGTCATTGACTAATTCGATCATCTCAGGAGACCTCACTTCTGCAGGCCTGTCTTCATCCTCAACACTGCTCCGTCCTTCTTTAAACAATTTAACCCACTTGTAGTCATTGTTTTGGCTGAAACATGTGGCACCATACACAGTAGACATTCTCCTATGAATTTCAACTGGTTTGCACCCTTCAGCAACCAAAAACTTGATAACTGACCGCTGTTCAATCCTGGAGCATGCTTCTTGGTCGGCAATCTTTGTTAATCGCCAAAACTCTCAAAGTTTTTTTTTTAATTTGCAAAAGAAATTAAATCCATGTGAAAAAGAAGTAAAACAAAAAAAAAACAAAAAAGAGTAAGCTTCTATCTGTATTAGAAGTCCTTATACCGAAAAATTCATCTTATTCATTGAATGACCCTCGTATATAGAGCATTACATAAGCACAGACAACGATATATAGGTAATAATAAGTGTCAATCCATTTAAATGTCATATCCGATGTTAGGAATCCGAACTTTTATAGGGAACAACACGTTATAAAACCGTATTTATGTTTTAAAGCGTTATGCCTACATTTCGAAATAATCTCACTTCGAAGATTCAGCAACTCTTCTGGATTTTTATATTTAATAATAAATCTTTTCCGCAATGTGTAGAACACATCAGTCACGGAAGTCATCAGAGATTCTAGCTCTTGATATGAATCACTATTCCAAATGGGGAGTTTAGTCCCTTGTCCACCAGATTCCAATAGAGTTGGGATAAGGAAGTTTGATTTTTTAAGTAGCGATATTTGAAACAGTGTCTGCGGTTGTACAGGGGCTGCTTCCATTTACCACGGGATATACCTATGTATCTTTTTTCAAGCTGATATTTTCTCTGGCGAGGATTGTAGTTTCATATATTACATTCTCATACATTAATTTTCCCTCGATTGGACATTCAGCTCTACTCCTACAATTGCAGGTGAGGTTATTAGTTAGAGTGTCACTATTATAAAAGTTCCTAAGTATTTTACAAGGGCGGGAAGATATAATTTTTTCCACATTACTCACACATGAATAACTAATTTTTAGTGTATTCTTATTGTCCTGCCATTTTCAATATTTTATCATCCATTGACTGGTTTTAAAATTCCTTGTAAATTTTATTTCAATTTGCAAAGTGAAAATGATCATTAATCCAATGTAATCATAATTCCTGTTGTAAGGTATATATATATATATATATATATATATATATATATATATATATATATATATATATATATATATCATCATCAGTATCACTCCATGTAAGGCAGAAAAGCCACTAAGACACAAAGGTGTAGAAGAATTATGAACAGAAAAATTAATAATAAGCAGGAAGAGGAAAGAGTAATCAAGAGGACAGCAGATAGTTATTGATTGATATTGCTTTTAAATTTTTGCAGATTAAAGTTGGATGGAAAGCATAGAACCTGAATAAGATAAATATAGAGAGATAGACAGATAAAGAGATAAACATAGGGTGGGGATTCAGAAATATATATATATATAGAGGGGGATATACAAAAATATAGATATACAGACGTAGTAAGAGAGTATATATATATATATATATATATATATATATATATATATATATATATATATATATTAGTGAGAGTTTTTGAAAAATGGTGCATTAAAGTTGAGATTTAGTGCAGATTTGTTGAGAGTTGTAGCTAAATTGATGGACATTACGTGCCTGCGCACACGCGCGAACCCCCCACCATATATATATATATATATATATATATATATATATATATATATATATATATATATATATATATATAGTTCTAGCCTCTCTGTTTATTTCTTATCGAACTCTTCCTAAGGTTTTGGAGATAGACACCCTTCACTATATATATATATTCTGAAACTAGATTACCCAGGGTACTTGGATAAGTATATTTCATTTTGATCAAAAACGGTTTCTGGGGAGCACTCCTACGACCTTTGATTTAAATTAAATTTACATTTGAACTCCTATCCAAAATCTAGAAGGAGAAAGCCAGCAGATGGAGATCATTGGAAAGATCATTGGGTAATACTGAACTGAATCATTTTTCTCCAAAAATTATAACATTGATTTAAAATCAATTATAATTTTCTTACAAAAAGATTGCGTAACACGCTGCAAGGCGCGGTTAATTCGGCTAGTATATATATATATATATATATATATATATATATATATATATATATATATATGTGTGTGTGTGTGTGTGTGTGTGTGTGTTTGTGTGTGTGTAGTATTCTGTTACGGACAGCAAAGCATCAACGCACTGGCATTGGTCACCCAATCAAAACATACAATCAGCACGTAAGACAAAATTACCAACCGGGACCTACTTACAGCCATTTTCACGTTGTAAATTCAAGCAACGTCGAGACTCTGGTCAGTACGTAGATGGGTAGCCGCCTGGGAGTACCAGGTGCTGTAAGCTATGACGTGCCTATAATCTAATGAATAATGCCTAGGAATTGTTAAGAGGAGAGCAGAGTTCCAAATCCCGAAAGGTATGAATCCGCCTCTTCCCGCTACCAGCTATGGGGTAAATTAATAGGACTTGTATCAATAAATCATTATTATCTAAAAAAAATATTATCAACATTTAAAAATACTCTCTGTCTTAAAATAACCTGCAAAGAGGCTGATAAGCCATAAAGGGCAAATTACCCCCCCCCCACCCAAAAAAAACAAAGAAACAATCTGAGCCAAGTACGACTGATAATCGTGAAGACAGGAGATAAAATGTCTGTCCAGTAGGGAATCCCTTTGATGTAGATGATGAAATTACAGAATTATTTTTATTCACGGTTATATGTTATTAACTGTTATCCGAAAATCTTTTCATGCAATATATTTCTACAAGAAGCATATTAAATATCAAAAATCCACACTACTTGCGAGCCGGCGTTTAGACACTCCTAATCAAGAGGCATTAGAGAGATAAAAAAGACACTTTGAAAATACAAATGCATTCAAATCATCGCATTACAACAGAGTTTATTGTTGGCGTGACTCAGAAAAGAACTGCGCATGCGTGTTTCACGCCAACAGTGATTCAATTTCTCGACAATTCTCGACAATTATTATTTTGTCTTTTTTAAGATGCAAAACACTTAATTACGAATAGTTAAAAAGAAAGCGAAGGATAGTAGTGACAATTGGTGAGCGTTTCTTTGTTTTTAATTGTTTTTTTTTATTAGTTTAAAAAATTGTTGATTGTAGTTCAGTCACATTTTATTTCCCAGGAGAATCAAGCAAGAGTCGAATATATCAGTCACGAACTTTTGAATATGCTAAGAAAAGGCCCAATTGGAAATGTCAATATGAAACAAGTACAGAAGTTTAAATGTTTTAACTAGCGATGCAAAAGGTGACACCGAAATTGGAACAGGATTTTTTTTTATAATCATTAACCAATCATTTCACCCCAGTAAAACGCAAGGGGTTGCTGAGTGTTAGAGAACAAAAAAAACAACTATTAAGGAGAGAGAAATATAAGAAAACAAGAATGAAAAATATAAAGACTGGCAGTGAATTTAAATTTTTCAAAATCAAACTTGACTGAGAAGCACGAAACCGGAAGAGAGGTCTAAATCGAGACGTACGGTTCCATCTAGCCTTTTCGACTATAAAATGATGAGACCACACCGTTAAATAATACTGCGCTTAAATTCATAAACTCTATGTACCAGAGAACGTTCATAAGAACAATTGTCATGAAAATATTTATGGAAAAAGGCACAGGGAGGTTACGTTACGATGGTGGGGAAGTGACTGAAGCCGAGATACCAGATAAGGACCAAAAACATTACAGGTTCTTCCTTTAGATTTTATCAAGAATCTCTAAATATATAGCAGGAGCACCAGGCCAGATGTGGTGGCAATATTCAAAGAAAGGACGAATATGAGATATAAATATGCAAAATGGGAGAGAGAGAGAGAGAGAGCGTTATCTAGCGTGATCAACATTCTGAACAAATCCAGTACACTCAAACCCTCGGTCACGATGACTTGTGACTTCGTGTTAGCGGAAAGGGGGTAATGCAAAATGGGAGAGAGCGCTTTATCTAGCGTGATCAACAGTCTGAACAAATCCAATACACTCAAACCCTCGGTCACGATGACTTGTGACTTCGTGTTAGCACAAAGGAGGTAATGCAAAATGGGAGAGAGCGCGTTATCTAGCGTGATCAACAGTCTGAACACATCCAGTACACTCAAACCCTCGGTCACGATGACTTGTGACTTCGTGTTAGCACAAAGGGGGTAATTTAGTCTTTGGGGAGGGGGTAATTTGCTTTGCTAAAGAAACTTTTTCAGGTTATTTTAAAGCGGAGAGTATTTTTAAATGGTAATAATTTTTCTTTTGAGATAATAAAGATTTAATGATACGAGTCCTACTAATTTAATCCATAGCTGGTAGCGGGAAGAGAATTAGAATTAAGAATTCCTAGCCGTTATTCATTAGACTATAGGCAAGTCATAACTTACAGCACCTGGTACTCCCAGGCGGCTACCCATCTACGTACTGACCAGAGTTTCGACGTTGCTTGAATTTACAACGTGAAAATGGCCGTAAGTAGGTTCCGGTTGGTAATTCTGTCTTATGTGCTGATTGTATATTTTGATTGGGTGACCAATGCCAGTGCGTTGATGTTTTACCATCCATAACAGAATAACACACACACACACACACACACACACACACACACACACACACACACACACACATTAGGACGGCTCCTAATGAGTTCCGTCTACCCAATTTTACTCACAATACTTGGGTAAACCTGTGGTATGCTTTTCCGCACGCTAGGATTGTCTCCCCCAGAACAATAACATCAAGAAGTGACCTTCCTAACAAATCGACCATGGTGAGATTCGAACCCGGGTCTCATGGTCAGAAAGCGAACGACTCGTAACCATGAGCCCATAATTTGAATAGACAAGGCGCACTCTCCCAGAAATTGTAACTAAGGTCTGCTCAGCATACTTGCAGTATAAAGCACGGGTGGGCTCAGTGGATGTTGAACAAACACAAATGTGCCTGAGTAGCCGTCTGCAATAGGGATTGGCTAGCTGCCCTATTAGACGGGCATCCTCAGATACAAGTGGCCAGCCATTATTATTATTAAATATGTAAGATAGACTCTGGTGAGAAATATTTTCTAGCCGGACGCAGTTAATCAACTCTCCTAGCTGCAAACATAGCAATTGATTCAATATACTCTTTACACTTCGTGTCAGCGGAAAAAGTTAGTCCGAGAAAGCGTAATGAGTCCCTCTACTGGATGTCAAGCTCGGGCATACTGATGGAAGATAAAATGGATTCTCTCAGATGATTCAAAGAAAGCAGTTTCGTTTGGATAGGTTAAAAGTAATAAGTTAAATTTAATATTCCAAATAAGCAAATTAAATTGGTGTATTTCAAACCAAACTTGAATTAAATTGAATCATTTTTCTCCTTATCTCTCAAATCTATACATTCGCCTATATTGACAAATCTGTCAATACAAAATAATTCCTTTTATTAAAGAAAATCATACACACATGAAAGATAATTTTATGAAACGTTAATAAAAAAAATTTGGAAATTAAAGTTTAATTAATCTGAATTGAAGCAAATAAGACTTACTTCCGCAGAAAAAGCATCTTTTTAACACGCTTAAACACGGAGGGGATTTAGTGACAATTTGATGTTTAGAAAATATAAATAAGAGGTATAAATGTTAAAAAAAGAAGAAGTAAAATCAAGAGTGTTTGCCGCCAATCTAGTACTGCGCTTAAATTCATAAAGTCTAGTTGATGAAGAAATGTTTCATGAACGTATTTATAGAAAACCCGCAGAGAAATAACATTACGGCGGTGGGAAAGTGAATGAATCCGAAATGCCAGTTCAGGACCATTAATATTGCAGATTCTTCTTTGGATTTTATCAAGAATCACTAAATATACTTTCGCTGGTTCCCAGGCCTCATGAATTTAAGCGTCCTACGAGGCTGGCATCCCGTTCCCACCCCTTCACCGTTGAAACTGTTAGATGTAGATATCTCTTCTACTCCAATAGCTTCATGTCTCGCACCTCTCGCCTGTGGAACTCCCTTCCTTATTCCTGTTTCCCTGACAAATAGAATCTCCAACTATTTCAGTGTAACGTCAATCGACATCTCCAGTTGCCTTGATCTATCCACTTCCCTTCTCCACGTCCTTTCATTTTTCATTCCTATCTGCTCTCGCTCCAAATCTTCTGTAACCCCCTTGCCTTGATCGATCCATTATCTTTCGCCACATCCTCTCCTTTACCACTCCTATCTGCTCTTCCTCCAAACCTTCTGTAACCCCTTGCGTGCTAGTGGCTTCCAGCCTTGCTTGGGGTGAAAAGCTTAAAAAACAAAAAAACAAATAATAGGAGAATCAGATCTTATCTGGCAGCAATATTCAAAGCAAAGACGAAAACAGACCTACCAATTGATTCAATATACTCTTTTCACTTCATGTCAGCGGAAAATGTTAGTCCGAGAAAGCGCAATGAGTCACTCTACTGGAGGTCAAGCTCGGCCATGCTGACAGAAGTTAAAATGGATTTTCTCAGACAATTAAAAGAAAGTGCTTTTGTTTTGGATAGGTTAAAAGTAATAGGTTAAATTTAATATTCCAAATAAGCAAACTGATTTGTTGTATTTCAAACCGAACTTTAATAAAATTGAATCATTTTTTTTCTTGTCACTGAAATCTATACATTCGTCTATATCGACAAATTTGTCAATACAACATAAATTCTTTTTATTAAAGAATATCATGCAGACATGAAAGAAAATTTTATGAAACGTTTCTTGAGAAAAATTGGTCAGTTAGCTAACATCTCAGTCACCTAACGAGGAAGGGAGGCGGATTAAACTAAAGAAAGCTGGGACAGAAATAAAAGTCCTCAATAAGTCTACCATAGAGGTACGTTCATCTGAACAATTACCATGAACTATTTATGAAAAAGGCACAGGGAAGCTACATTATAGCGATGGGAAAGGGACTGAAGCTAAGATACCAGGTCAGGAACTGTAACATTGCGTATTCGTCTTTGTATTTTATCAAGGGTCTCTAAATATATAGCAGGAGCACCAGACCATAGATAACAGCAATATTCAAAGCAAGAACGAATGGTAGACTTACAAATATGTAAGGTAGATTCAAGCGTAAAAATTATCTCGCACGACACAGTAAACCATTTTTTTTTTAGCTAATTGATTCAATATATTCTTTCCGCTTGATATCAGTGGAACACGTTTTGTACTTGAAGGTGCAAGGAGCTACTCTCATGGGGGTTAGTATCAGCCATGCTCTATGGAAGAAAAAAACGTTCTCTCAGATGATTAAAATATATAAAATTCATATAAGATTCGCCAACAGCGTGTTAGAGAAGTAGTCAACTGCTAGAAATGAGTCAAGTGAATTCCACAATGAATCTCCAACTGCAGGATATTTACCAACCGCCCCACGCGGTCAGATGTGGCACAAGCCGAATTTAATGTGAGATATCCGAGCCCGTAGGCTCGGCCAACAATTCCCCGTAGACCCCGTGTAAAACGGAGGCGGATAGCTGTTTCCCGAGACGAGACTCTGTCCTTCGACATAGCTTCCTCTCTGCAAAGGAAAAAGAAATAGAAAAATTTAAGTAGAAACAACATAAAAAAAAAGAATTGTGCTGAACAGTTGCATAATATCAACCCTCTTGCATGGCAGTGAATACTGGATATTTTACTTACAGGTGAAGATAAAACTGGAAGCAACAAGAATGCGTTTCTATAGAACGATGCTGAGAATGCCAAGAAATTTTATGGAAAATTGAAACAAAGAGGACAATTAGAATTAGAACCAGATATAGAGAGTTGAAATTGTTTGGAGACATAACGAAGAAAGAGTGTTTGAAGAATGTGAAATTCAGAAGACATACTGAAGGTTGGAGGTACAGGGGTAAACAGTGGACCAACTACCCGGTGAGCTTCTGTAAATTCATGACGGAACGGGAGGCGAGAAGCTTGGTAAATGAAAAAAACGTTGCTAAGGGCTACAAGGAATAGACGGTGATGATTGCCCATTTCCTGAAGATACACGACACATATCAATAGCTATTGAGATGTTCACTGAATAATAATTATATGTGGTCAAATTAGAATTGTAAGCACTGTCAAAATTCTATGCATTTGAAAAATTATGAAAGGGATATTTGAATCATTTATTTAGTCTCGCAGAAATATTACTTTGTCGGTTTTCGGACCCATGAGCGTCATCCTAGTAAATTGTTTACCGCATGTTTGATGTAAACGTTCACCTCATGCAAGGCTCGAGAGCCGGCCAAGATGGAGTTGGTAGATTCACATGCGTCTTTCAATCCAACAGTGATTCAATTTCTCTAAATTGATTCATTTTTTACGGCTCATCAACACTTTTTTATTTTAGGTTATTTCAAGTCAGAAAATATTTTTAGATTGTAATAAATTTAATTTATTTTTTAGATAATAAAACTTTAGTGATACAAATCTTACTAATTAACCCATAACTGGGGAAGGCATGGAGGTGAGCCATGAGCGTTATCTTAGTAAATTGTTTACGACATGTTTCATGTTAACGTTCAACAAATGCAAGGCTCGAGAGCCAACCAAGATAATGTTGGTTGATTCACATGCGTGTTTCAAGCTAACAGTGATTCAGTATCTCTAAATTGATTCGTTTTAACGGCTTATCAACACTTTTTACAGGTTATTTAAAGCCAGAAGATATTTTTAGATTGTAATAATTTTATTTTTTAGGTAATAAGGCTTTAGTGATACAAGACTTACTAATTAACCCATAACTGGGGTGTGGAGTTTGATTTATACATTTTCCAAGGGTATTTGCGCGTAAGTGAATATAACGAACCCAAATAGAATTGGAACTCATCTCACCGATTAACAATTCCGAGCCATTATCCATTACACTTCTAGCCAATCCAAGCTTACAGCATCTGATATTCTAAATCGGTACTGACCAGACTCGATGTTGCTTAACTAGTATAGGAATCGATGTTTCAACGTAATGTAGTTGTAAGCCCCAATATAGAGGATTAGTTTTCAAATAGCCATGTTGAATGAAAGGTGTTGTAACCTCAGAAAGGTTGCTGAATAGAATAATTACACAAAGGTTGGTAATGAACGATAATACTTAGGACAAGAACAAAACATGTAAGATTCGCTAACAGCGTGTTAGAGAAGTAGTCAACTGCTAGAAATGAGTCAAGTGAATTCCACAATGAATCTCCAACTGCAGGATATCTACCAACCGCCCCACGCGGTCAGATGTGGCACAAGCCGAATTTAATGTGAGATATCCGAGCCCGTAGGCTCGGCCAAAAATTCCCCGTAGACGCCGTATAAAACGGAGTCGGATAGCTGTTTCCCGAGACGAGACTCTGTCTTTCGACATAGCTTCGTCTGGAGATCATCTCTGCCCGGAGGCAAAGAGTTTAACCAGCACAGCTGGAGACGAATCTCTAACCGCAGACCAACATACAGTATTTACTACTGTATTTATGCGAATGGGAACATACCCATTATCGTCCGTAGGTATGTTACAACAGTAGGAAGTGATGATTGTGGGGATAAGGAGGATAGATAACGATTAACCTTAGATTTGAAATGTTTAAAAGTGTAGTTTTTTCTTTACAGAGTAGTTCTTCGGGGAGAAAAAAAACTGTCCGTGTGAAACTTTCTATTTACATTTGGAATACGGAGGAAATGATGATGGGAAGTGGCTAGGCTCATGTTAACTGTAAAGGTCTGTAAATGTGGAACGAACGAACGAAAGGAGATGATTTGCCATGGAAATAGAGGTAAATTAGCGACAGGCTTGTGGCGTTGCTTCTGTTTTATAGAACCCGTCTGGATTATGTCAATTAGCGTGTCAAAAAGTCTCCATGTACGTCGGAGTCTCTGGACCAGTCGGCACAGGAGAGCTCTCCTGGAGGAGATAGATCTTATTTGCTGAAGTGTATCAGCAAATGACATTTTAGGATAACGATAATATGAAAAACGTACTGGATTCTGTTTTGAAAGGTGTATAATAGGTGACCGCTTTGAAATATCAGATGCTATAAGCTTGAGTTTGAAGTTGGTTTAATGGATAACGATTCAGGATTGTAAACCGGAGAGCCAGGTTCTAATTCCAGTCGGGTTTGGAATATTTACCTAAGGAAAGGTACGAATCTGCCTCTTCTCGCCGCTCAGCTACAACAGAATAGATTATTAGAATTTTTCTCAGTAAAAATCATTACTATGTCAAAATAATTCTGACAATTTAAAACATTTTCAGTTTTTAAATAACACGCAAAGGGTTGATAAACTGTAAAAAAGTCACTCATACATCAATGGCTTTTAGTCAATTACTTATACAACAATGTCATTCAGTAACGTTCTATATTGAGTGACCCTTGAGCCTTTGTGTATATTACGAAAAAAATGTTGGAGGAATTCTTCCAGGTTTTGAACTTGTAGTCTCCGATCAGATAAGGAATTTAGTAAGGAAGAGAGTAATTGATAACCCGAAAGTTTCAGATCTGGAGAATACACTAATATGTATATGTATTATACAATGGTGGAATTTTTTTTTGTCGTATTTGTAAGCCCAAAAAAACGGGAGTTATTCGACAGTCGGTTTCCGTTGCCGAGAAAATTGCCATTTCTTTTACAGCTTATCATCTAAATCAGCTAATTTCTTGCGGTAACGTTGCATTAAAACAGTTTGTTTTAATTCAAGAAATTTCTAATAAAAAAAATTCCTTTCCAATCTCATCAAATACAGAGAACAACGTTTCTCCCAGTAGACTCCATTTATGTCGATATGTTGTCGGGTGTTCATCATCATGCAACACGTTTCTTCCTCTTCAATTCTCATAGCAAATCCATTATTCATCACCAGTGATTATCTTATCCCAAAATTACGTTTTTTTTGTGTCCCGAGCAAGCAGAGAAAAACATGCGAATTAACGCTGATTGATGTTCATTTCCGTAACTCCGTGTGGAATCCATTTATCGAGTTTCAGATATTTTTTCTCATGATTGAAAACCGCGCAATACATTAGAGCTGAACAAACTTCAAAAGAATGCCCTAACTTTGGGATAAAAATGGCGTCGGGAAAATTTGAATCAAAAGTATATATATATATATATATATATATATATATATATATATATATATATATACTTTACTTTTGACTCTTCGGTAAAGCGAATCGAATCCTCTCAGTTTCTGAGTCATCTAAAAATAAATACGATAAAATTCATCTTCGTTCCTGCCGATGGCTTAGTGGTAGAAGCCCGGAGTGATGTCAATTCAGCCGGTTTTTGATCCCAGCTAGAGGCAAACCGGACGTTTAGCCACACTGAGGATCTGTTTTTGGATGACTATAAATTTAAAAGGTGAACATAGAAGTCAACACTTAGAGGCGACAGTCTGTTTCATGCTAGATGCAATCGTCAGACCACCTATGCTGTTATTTTTCTCGGCTATTTATATATACGGGTCAGTGGTGCATAGTGTGTAGTCTAAATTTGGCGTTTTTTTTTACCGGAAGTCGTGTATTTGTTTATTTATTTATTTGGGTTAAATTATTTTGCTTGTTTTTATATATTCATATTTTTATTTTTTATTTTTACTTCTAATCTTATATGTTTATTTATTTTTTATTTTGATCTGTGTTTTTATTAACGTAGTAAAAATTTGTTTATATAGCTTATTTAATAGTTTTTGTTTTTGTTTGTGAAGATAAAGCTATTTGTTCAATTTGGGGGTTGATTGTTGTAAAATACACGAATTCCGGTAAATAACCGCCAAAATAGACGACCCACAATGCACCACTTTACACACACTCTATCTCTGATATTGAGAACTTTATCCCATAAATACAGCACATCTTAAGACTATATTTCTTCATATATATATATATATATATATATATATATATATATATATATATATATATATATATATATATATATATATATAATTGTGTATTTGGGCAGCAATCATTCAACAAGTTTCATTAAAATGACTGAAAACGTACTGCCAATATATGTCAAGAACATCCACTGTGAACACCTCCAAAATCGTGTTTGTGAAATAAAACATTCTTATAACTCTAGATACATACATAAATCAATCCATGCCTTCAGGTAACAGTAAAAAAATAATTCATATTTGATAATGGCTAAAAGTGTAGCAGAAAGCGATCGGACTTTTAAAACATTTAGACAATTTTTGTATAATTTATGACAGAAAAGATAAAGACAATTATATGATCACATTAAAAATGAAATAATAACACTTAACCACAGTACTTTGTCAGACATTTTTAATAAAACTTGCATGCATATATATATATATATATATATATATATATATATATGTGTGTGTGTGTTATACACTGTTACATAAGATCATATAAGTGGTAGTAACTTACATGTTCTAATGTAACAGTGTATAATAAATATTTATTGCTCTACTCTTGTATTGAGCCCTGTTTTAAATTAGTGTTTTGAACGTTTAAATTTTATTCTTCGTTCTTTTACATTTGGATATATATATATATATATATATATATATATATATATATATATATATATATATATATATAGTAATAAAACCCCCACAATCCTTAAATGTGACAGAGGGAGCAGCCGTATTTCCGTCCTAATCTTGACATAAAGTACAAGATCAGTTGGGAAGAAGTGAACTTCTCTCTCCCGTAGTTATCCTTCTGACGCATCGTTCAAATCAAGACTCTCATAATATCTAGTAAGCAAAAGAACACGTAGTTTCCAGCCTTCGTCCGCGGCGATACCACATTGCTACACACAGAACTGGCCTCAGGGACAAAGAACTTTCCGCCCAGTGAACGCAGTTTGGATATTTCTCCAAGCCCACCGAACAAAGTCTTTTGCAGACCCAGAGGGCCCTGCGAATCACCCATTCAAGTTAGTGATGCCTCATCGTTATTGAGACATCTCTACCCGGGCGAGCCCTCGGCTAACTAAGACTGAGCTCGTCAATCAGATAATCACGTACGAACCCCTTAATTAACACATTACGTAATTCCTTTCGAGACAGCGCCTGGACGTTGGGGAGGCCACCCGAGGCCCGTAAGAGGTGTTTCAGAGCAATGTGATCTTCATGATAGAAGGAGCATTCGCCTCGGGGTAAACGGTGGGCCTCCTCCGCACAAGAGTGCACACTTTTCAGGGATGTGAAGTTTTTACGGGCGTCTTCCTTACAGAAGGCGCCCTCCTCGTCTGAATCTCAACACATTCGATATAGGAACGTGATGCGAAGCGTATGTTGACAAATCTCAACGCTAGGCATATCCAGACCGCCTACAGAAGGGTGGAGGTAGCAAATCTCCAGAAGTATCTTAGCGGCCCTGCCTCCCCACAAGAAGGAGAACAAGAGCCTTAATAATGTCATTAGTGTGGTAGACGGGAGAGGAAGCACGGAGAATCGGGTAGATGGGCGAGGCACATACTTCCGCCTTTAAGGAAAGATTCCTCCGTGACGACAGACGAACTGCGACCTCGTCCTTCTCTTTTATCTACAACAAATTAATTTCCAACTGAATATCGAGACTGAACCAGACGCTGAGTATCCTGACCGGCCCACCCGTTCAGAGGAATGGTCTGGGAAGAGAAACCCCCTTCCATGCATCCAACCGAAAGTCAACAGACTTGTTGCGGTTGATCTTGGCCCCTGCCACCGAATCATACCCTCTGATTTCTTTGCTGACTTCGTCAATCTCGGCTCTGCTCGACATAAGAACCGAAACGCCGTCAGCATAGGTAGAATACCTAGCTGAGGTGTTAGCCCCAGGTAGGGAAATTCCGCGTAGGACCGGATTCGTCTTTAACTTACGAACGAATGGAGCGAGACAACACGAAAGGCTCCAATCGTACCCCATTCACTGCCACCAGAGCACCGGGAGACGCATGCAGAGGTACAGAAGGATTGAAATAAAGTTCAAATGTATATATATATATATATTATTCTAGGATAATTTTCCAACTTATACAATATGATCTTCGCCCTTTCAAATCGTCTAACTTCCTGTCCTGGATTAACAAGTTGGTTCACAGTTTTCACGTACAATTACATTTTCAAGTATTTTTTCACTGCTCTTTGGACCCATAGCTGAAACTCTTCTCTTACGTGCCAAACAGCCGATGGATTGAATTTGTTCTTTTCTGATTGATCTCTTTAGCTCTAAGTTGAAATGATGATCCCTCTTGCTGTTGTGACCTGATCCAGTTTTTCTCTACTCTTTACAAAGGCGAGAAATATGTGAGAAGATACTATTAAGATAGAACTTATGGTTACATCTGGCTACTTCGATAGTAAAACGCTGACACCTAGGTGAAAATTTTGTACTAACTTTAAATACATGCGGCCGAGGTGCCAGAGATTAAAGTTCCTTAGACTTCTTCAGAACAATTGCTATGGAAATATGTATAGAAAAGACACAGGGAACGTACGTCATGGCGGTGGGAAAGAGACTGAAGTCGAGACGTTAGAAGAGTCGTGCAGTATTAGCTTAAATAGTCCCTGTCAAACGTTCTCTAAAATAATCTATCAACCAATACTTTACAAAATCCCTCAAGAAAAAATTCTTGTCGAAATCATTAGAATTCTATATAAACCGCATTATAAAAAACAAGTCACTATTAAAGAAGTCATGTTATAAAAACATTTTCTCCTACTATCAACCTCACATTTTTTATCAGTGGAAATGAAAAGTTAAAAGTTTTTTAAAATAAAAATAGAAAGACTCTCACGCAAATTCCAGCCGGGCCCATGGCATGAAGGCTCGGAATGAACGCTTCTATTCAAAAAACACAAAAATAAATTAAAACGTAACAGTAAAAACATGATGAATAAATAACAACACCAGAGACAAAACACTTTGAAAATGCCGATAGAAGTGGCCGAAAGCGATTGGGAAAATAACAATTTAGGTAAATCTTTGGACGCCTTTACCCTACAAAATAAAAAATTAATTAAATCTTCCTTGTCGGCCGTATTTAATGAAAGGTGATTGAAAGAAAGGTTACTGCCTAAATATACATTAATATAAACATACATGTATATACATATTAGTTAAATACTACACTAAATCTAGTATATCTAATTGAATCATTCGTAACAACTCTACCTCACCTATTAACGTGTTTCAGAAAACCAACATTTTCTATAAATTTAAATGTCCTCCCGGAGATTGTATCACCAACAGAAAAAATATTTATTTTGGACACACTACGACCACGTTGTCTCGCCTGCTGAGTTTTCAATTGAATGATATGTTCACAATTTCGAAACATTTACAACAGCATACCAGTCCACATTCGCAATTCAGAAAAAAATTGTTACAAATACATCTATACATTTTCATGAAATTAATAAATATAAACTAAAAATTCTCGAAGCTATCTATATTAAAAAGTTGAAACGAAAGATTAATAAAATTAATTATAAATAATGCACAAATGTTTTAAAATGTGTAAAATAAATCATTTAATACTTACGTTTTAATACTTATTTCTTAAAAACTCTTGGCAGAGCATACTTAGTTACTTCCCCGGAAGCTCTAGTCAAGCGATCACGTACTCACTCAGCGTTTTCCAATTCACAAGTAAAAAAATTAACTTTCAGATGAACACAAAAATTTTTTCTTTGAAAATGACGAACACTACAATATTGTCAACACCCAGATGATAGCATTGTGCTATGTCGAAAGTACTCTGGATAAAATAATATGTATCAACACGTCGATTGGCTCACTTCGTTTAATAATGACGGCAAAAAGCTTCTCCTAGTATATGAAAGGATATAATTAACAATATGTGGACATAACTTGTCTAAATTATTCAATGAAACATGTCTCAATGAAAAGATGCTGCCAATATATATATATATATATATATATATATATATATATATATATATATATATATATATATGTAGAGAGAGAGAGAGAGATAGAGAGATAGATAGATATATATAAATACATATACATACATAAATACAAATGCATAAATATATATACATACATAGATAAATGGGTATATATATATATGTATATATATATATATATATATATATATATATATATATATATATATATATATATATATATACCTGTGTATATATATATACATATATATCTATAAATATATATATATATATACATATATATATATATACATATATGTATATACATATATATATATATATATATATATATATATATATATATATATATATATACATATGTATAAATACATAGATATAAATATACATATATATATAGAAAAGCATATATATATATACACATGTATTTACATCTACATATATACATAAATATACAAATATATGTATACATAAATATACATATATATATACACACAAAAATATACATTTACATATATACATCAAATGTTCATATATATATATATATATATATATATATATATATATGAAGAAATATAGTTTTAAAGTGTGCTATATTTATGGGATAAAGTACTCAATATCAGATAGAACGTGTGTAAATATAAAAGTGAACATAGAAGTCAACACTTAGAGGCGACAGTCTGTTTCATGCTAGTGCAATCGACGATTGCATCGAGCATGAAACAGACTGTCGCCTCTAAGTGTTGATTTCTATGTTAACTTTTATATATATATATATATATATATAAACGCAGTTCATTGGCTATGATTATATATATATATATATATATATATATATATATAGTCTGAAAGTGGCTTAGAATTATTACACATAGCTCCAAAACTGTGCGCAAAAAGGTGAATACACGAACACACACACACACACACACACACACACACACACACACATATATATATATATATATATATATATATATATATATATATATATGTGCGTGTGTGTGTCTCTGTGTGTGTGTGTGTGTATGGAAAACGCGATATGTGTGTATGTTGTCTAACGGTGAATTCTTTATCGATTAAAAGCAATGCCCATCTTGTTTAATGAGTGAAGGACCAGTCGATGAGACATAGTTTTATTTTTTTCTAGTTTTCTCTCTTCTTATCTAACAGATTTGCTTTAAACGTTTCGCTGTTATGAAAAACAAACTGAAATCAACAATGATTCTCAAAAAATAAAAATAAAAGGAACAACAATAGGAACAATAGACCGTAAACAGTGAGGAAGATAAGATATCAACGAAAGGTTTAGACTGGGAAAAAGCTCGAATTTCAGTCAGAGCCAGGCATTTTTTTCTATCTCGACTTTTCATGTGGACATTTTTTCCTTTTTGGTCGATAAGCCAAACTTCAAGTGATCTTTCTTTGTTGGGGGAAAAAATCATGTTATGCTGAGAGGCACACCGCCCATTCTTTCGGCAAATAATTCATGAGATTTGCATTTTATTTATTTATTGAGTTATTTCTAAAAGAAAAAAAAACATTACATACTGTTCATAATTTGGAGAACAATCATTATCATTCCGAGAGTCGTACGGACGATTAAACCTATTCATTCTTTTGTGTCTTTCACACCTTCAACAATTCAGTCTATCCATTCTGGAGACTTCTACAGTTGTACAATATGTAAGAAAGATATTGGCTTTATAACATTACAAAAATTAATTCTTCGTAACACGTTCACTTCTTTAGACTAATAACGGTCTTATTGATGGAATCGTTCTTAATAAGAAGATTTTAGAGTGTAATCGGTTCACTGGAATCGGTCCTAATATGACTGATCGCCTGATAAAACCGTGATTAGTCTGAAGACGTCTGTTCTCAGAACAAAACGTCTCAAAAAGAATTCATTTTCTATTTCGTCATTCACATACACACTATTGGCCTTACACAGACGCATTCACACACACACACACACACACACACACACACACACACACACCACACAAAAATATAGATATATAAAGGGTGAAACACACACACACATACACAGACAGACGCACATATATATATATATATATATATATATATATATATATATATATATATATATATATACAAATATATATATATAAAAACTTCGTTTTAATTTATTACTCGCTGGGTTTTTTATTTTCTTTGTACCAGAGATTTAAGGTACTGGAGGATTTTTTTCGCTGTGTTCGGAGGTTTCTGGTGCTTCTTTTTACCCATTATTCCTCGGATGCCGATGTATTTGAAAATTGTGCTATCCAGGTTTTTCACCAACCAAATTTAAAAAGATTTACATATATATATATATATATATATATATATATATATATATATATATATATATATATATGTGTGGGGGTGAGAAAAAGGTTGTTCACTCTAGGGATAATTTATTAAAAGTATAATTACACATGAAAATTATATTTACTTGTTTTTAATTGGTATGTATGCTGTTCAAAATGTCCTCCTCCTTTTTCAAAACCCATTTTAGTTCACTGCCTGCAGGATTCATTAACACGTCAGAGAGTTTCCTCTGTCATTTTACTGCATTCATATTGAATTCTTTCTTAGAGTTTCTCAATATTTTTTGGTCGCGTCTGATAAACAACTGATTTCAAATGGCGCCACAGAAAAATATCCAAGGGTATGATGTTTGGAGACCTCGGTGATCACTCAACTGGACCTATTTGACCTACCCATTAACCCCTAACGTTATATATATATATATATATATATATATATATATATATATATAATATTTATTCAAAATTTGTAACATATGCATGTTATAACATCACTACAAAAGTAGCCATTTTGTTTCGACACTTTTCGTGTCTTGTCAAGGGATGCTGTTTGCAAAATAAAAGAAATCTGTTTTGCAATCAACACCATCACTTGACAAGACACCAGAAGTGTTGAAACAAAATGGCTATTTTTGTAGTGATGTTATAACATGCATATGTTACAATTTTTGAATGAGTATTATTTGCTCTACTCTATATTAAACTCTCTTTTAAGAATAGGGCTTTTGGTTATCGTAATTTTATTCCATCTGTACCAAACCTGTACATGGGTGGATATATATATATATATATATATATATATATATATATATATATATATATATATATATGTATATATTGATATATATATATATATTGATATATATATATAGAGAGAGAGGGAATGAGAAAGAGATTGATAGATAAATAGATAGAATCTTATATATATATATATATATATATATATATATATATATATATATATATATATATATATATATATGTATGTATATATATATATTGACAATTGAAAACGTTCATGAAAAAAATTGTTATAAAATATATTCGATAATGCATTTCGCCATTTAAGGCTTCCTCAGATCCGAACGAAAGAATGTAATCTGCGTATGTGTATTTGTCTGTATGTTTAAATAATGAATCTTTGTATTTCCCCCCTAATCTAGCGTTTCTCGTGACTAAGGAAGAAAGAAAATGAGCGACTTTTAAAAAAGTCGTTAATATTTATTCTAGTATCTTCTTTATATTCAGTTCGAGGCGAGATTTGTTAATGTATTTTCCCAGTTTTTTTGTAATCAAATTAAAGGTAAATCCTCTTCTCTTTATCAGAATGGCTTGAAAGTAAGAAATTCATTTAGTCTTTTCTGAAAATGGATCTAAGGTAAATCCTCATAATCATTAGGAATGGGTTGAAAGCAAAAGATTTTTTTTTTTTGCTTATCCATGCGTTTTCCGTGTCGACAGTATATGTGTTAAAATAAGGATTTATAATCCTGATAAAGTTTTAAATTTTGACTATTGGAAACGTTCTCAAAAATAGATTTGATTAGATATATATGTTCGATAATGCATTTCGCCGTTTAAGTAAATTTATTCAATAAAATCGGCATCTTCACTTCACAAGTAAAAAAAATTAACATTCAGATGATCACAGCAAATTTGTCTTTGAAAATGGTGAACACTACAATATTTGTCTTGAAATAAACAACACCGAGATGATGACATTGTGCTATGTCGAAAGTACTTGGAATAAAATAATATGCATGAACACCGCGATTTTCTCTCTCTTCCTTTAATAATGGCACCAAAAAAGCTTGTCCGTGAATATGAAAGGAACCGTTTAAAGAGAAAAAGAGAAAACTTGTCTAAATTTTTCAATGAAAAATAAACTAATGAAAATATACGCAATATATACATAAGTCTACTCGTAAAGCGAATATGTGACCATCACCAACATATCTAGCCCCTTCACTTACCTTCCCCCCAACCACAACACTGCATTCATAGGTTGGGTGAATGAAAGTGGCTCATAAAGCCAGCCATCGATCTGCATTTCCTGTCGCATATTTTGCATATCCAATCATCATCAGTTCTAATGTGCTCTTTCATATACCTTGTCAGGCCCGATCTAGACTTTCATATCCTAGTGCAGGTCGGGCATTCAAATCATGCCATTACGAAATCGTCATATGCAACAAACTGTTAGTGTTGGTGTGACCGCTGGTGACTGGACAAACATACCCGTTTACATTGGGCACATGGCCAGGTCGGCACCTCATGGCAATTCAGGGATCCCTTCCGAACTCCTCTCTTCAGTTCTGCATATTTTTATGATGCCTCGTGAAAGGTCTTTACATATCTTTACAGATATACATACATATATTCCGAAGTCGTCTAGAGGCCGTGGTTGAAATCACGGCCTCCAGACGACTACGGAATCTCCTGCAGCTCTTCTGAAAGGTCTCCTAGTTTAAGTTGGGGAAGCTGTCATAATCTTTGCCTTTCGTTCATCTTTGGTTTTACAATAAGTTTTTTGGTCTCTCGCTAAACTGCATAAAAATCAAGGGGGTCCTACTTGTATGACATGACGCAGAGTCCTGTTGCCAGTCAGCAGCCACCCTCTTGACCCAGAGCAGCACTGCACACACACACACACACACACACACACACACACACACACACACACACACACACACACACACATATATATATATATATAAATACACACACACACATACACACTCACACACACACACACACACACACACACACTATATATATATATATATATATATATATATATATATATATATATATATGTATATATATATTTAAATAAAAACAGATTACTTTAAGATTCCATATAATAAATTATTTCACCACAGTCCTTTTAAAGGACAGTGGATCATCAGATTTATTTCCAAATGTTGAAATGAAAAAATGAATATATATATATATATATATATATATATATATATATATCGTATTGCATAGGAACGACGCTGGGCATAACTTTGATTTGGCTAATGCCAACCGAATTAAAAACGAACATAATCCTTTAAGAAGAAAATAATTTGAAAGCTTAATAACATTCTGACCAACCTTAAACACACGCCTAAAACATTACCTCACGTTCTTCTTTGTATACATATTTAAAAATTCCAAAATAACTATCTAATACAAAGAGTACGGGCATAAAATACGCTCCCAGATTAAAGTGAAATGCCACCCGACTGCACCGGCTGACCGAAAAATTGAAACATTAGAACTCCTCCTACTAGACAGTCACACATACACATTTACGAATACACATTACCACCCGATACCCGCTAAGACATACTAGAATTTTTACAAACTTACATATATGTAGAATTATCTACGGTTTTAATGTCCGTGATATGTGAAAGATTTAGGATTCCATGAAACTAAGTGGAGACGACGCTCGAAAACACATCGTCCAGCCGGGCCAAGCCATAAACTTAACAATATAGATAGTTTTAATATTTAACCCAGCAAATCACAACCTACTCATCCACAACCACACGGATCTATCCACGTACACACATCACCTCATACTCACTCTTTAATGAGTCAAATGATAACACACACCCACAGCAGTATACACGCTCATACATAACCTACTGACTCCCTACCTAAGAACCAAATAACACACACACGCCCACACCTACCAGAGGCCCCCATAAAACTATCAGACTGGCCAAAGTATTCTCGAGCGGCATGTTTCCATCCAGCCCTCATCCCAAATAACAACCCAAAAGGGACCGTTTGGCCAACACAAGGAATGTTGAAAAATTCATGCTAAAAAGATAAAAGACAAATGAAAACTACAGACAAAAGTCCATTCTCTCCATCAAGACTTCCGTTTAACTATACATACATGCGTACATCTTCACCCATATACAGATATATATGTCTACATACATACCTAAATATGCACACACACATATAAATACATTTACATCTACCTACATATCCATACGTCCATATATGCAGATGTACACACACACACACACACACACACACACACACACACACACACACACACACACACATATCTATATCTATCTATATATATATTGATGATTATTAGGGATTATTCCGAGGAGCATATAAATCGAAAGAAAAGTTAATGTATGAACAGTGCAATATAATAATAATAATAATAATAATAATAATAATAATAATAATAACATTTTTAAGTTTTTAGTTAAAATGGTCCTTTACTTATCTCTTTATTAATTTAATCAAATTTTTGTTTTTATTTTTTTAATTTTTTTAATGATTTTTTAAAAATTGATTTCATTTCTTTATATTAATGGTAAATATTTTATTATTATCATTATTATTATTATTATTATTATTATTATTATTATTATTATTATTATTATTATTATTATCAGTTGGTAATAATGAAGATTGTAATGTGATGACGATGGTTTCGCTGTTTAAAATTATTAGAAAATTTCAATGTATCTATATTGAATGTGATCACTCCCTTCCCTCACCCTTTTGTTATCTTGTCTAGTTCAGTCTTGTTAAATTCATTTCGTGTTTTCATCGTATAAGATATAATTTATTTTTCTTGTTTTGAATATTACTGAGCATTTTTCTGAACCTTCGAATGTTGAGCGCGTCTGGAATTCGAGTTAGCGCCTTTCTATTTAAAAAAAAATGTCAACCCTTCCCACTGCTAAATAAGATGAGGTTTGTGGTGTGAAAGAGATGTTTAATAAACAGGGGCTGTCTTATAGCGAGATGTTTCCGGCAATCTGATTCATATAGAATTTTAGTTTTCTTGCTCGAGAATTTTTCTTAAGGCTTCTTGTAAATATAGATAGATTGATTTTTATAGCACTTTGATCTGATAAGTGACACATGAGACATCAAGGAAGTGGTAGTATGTCCGATATAGGCAACTGATTTTTGACAAGAAACAGTCTTGCACTGATTAGTGAAATAGATACACTCTATTGATCATCGCTAGTTTAGATTTACTGGGGTTATTTTGATTATTGACAACAATTTTTACCGTTTTCCATTTTCTATAATATATTATAAGTTTTAGATATTTTTCGGGAATTACGGCAGAAATATGGTGTTTAAGGATTCGGCGTATAGCGAATATATATATATATATATATATATATATATATATATATATATATATATATATATATATGTATATATGACGCTAAAAGTAATAATGTTATTTCAAGATTTATTGTAATTTAATGTACTCTGTTATATCATATGCAATGCTTACTACTGATTGACGATATCAGTTAATTCAAAATCGCACCTATTAAATAATCATAATCTCAGTTCCTATATTTACCGCCAAATAGAAAGAAGAACAAATATGGCGGACAACGCTGAATTTTAAGTAAGTTAACTTCAATCGATCGCGAATCGCGTGACCTATCATGTACTACCGCAGTAGAAGTGCTGTTTCTTGGGCAAGATCAATTGATGAAGCCCAACCGTCTCACGGCTGGATTTTAAACTCGAAGTTAGATTCTTCGAGACCGATTTTCACCAAAGTCTATAGCAACCAGTCTTTCCTCCTATTTATCCACAGCTGAGGAGATAAGAAAGGGATTTCATACCTTTTGCTTTCCCGTACGTGAATGTAATGGATCCGAGTGGAATTCGAACTCGGGTCTTCGATTCTTCAATCCGAGCCGCTTCTCCACCGTGCTTCCTAACTAAAGGTTACGGAAATGTCGATATTTAAACTCAATTCCTTGTGAACAAAGGGAACGAAAACTAAGAAAAATAGGATGCATAAAACCACATGAATAAAAATGTTTATGTTTTGACTCCATCGACAACAATTAGAAAATTAAATATTTATAGTAAACAATATGGAAACATTTTACGTTCAACGATAACATTTATTTAGCTAAATGTATGTAGCATTAACAAGCAATGTATTGAACAGGAGTCATACGTCATAGAATTGCAAAATATTTTGTAAAATTTCTCTTTGAAAGTAATGTGCCTGTTGCTTTAAAAAGGCAAACACTAAAAAAGTAAACAAGAATTCAATCAATTTTCCTTCAGAGTAACGTGAAAGTTCTTTTTGTTCAAAGTACAATAAAATATGCAAAGTTCAAAGTTATTGTTACATCTGACAAATACAATATTTTTGTTCTTTTTAAGATAAAATTTTTAAACGAAATATTTAACTAGAAGAGAGGGCCACCCACAATGGTCGACATCAACCGCTAGGAGTCGACGGGATTAACCAGGACATAAATACAAGGGCGAGTTCAAAAGGATACTGATAAATGCTTAGCGTTCACGATGGGGCGAATGATATATATAGGCGTGCGAAAGGAGTTGATGAACCCCTGTGGAATATCAAAAGGTTTGGGAGGAAAATACTTATATTCGAAGTCAAGAAATATAACAAAGGCAGACTGTAACCTTCAGGCATATATGTAGCACACAGAAAAATTAAAGAAATGCCTGAGATTACGTTATTAGGAACCTTGATAAAATACAGGTACATGAGTGGATTGTTACACCTTTTGGTTGAAAGATGCTGAATCTCACTAACAAGATAAGACGTGTATGCAACATAATTGGTCCTGATCTGGCTTCTCGTCTGCAGTCTCTCTCTCACAGACGCGCCGTCGCCCCTCTCTGTCTCTTTTACAAATACTTCCATGGTAATTGCTCCGATGAGCTGCTATCGCTGGTTCCCAGGCTCCATGAATTCGAGCGTCCTACGAGGCTGGCATCCCGTTCCAACCCTTTCACTGTTGAAACTGTTAAATGTAGACGTCTCTTCTACTCCAATCGCTTGATATCTCGCACCTCACGCCTGTGGAACTCACTTCCTTATTCCTGTTTCCCTGACAACTATAATCTCCAACTATTCAAATGTAACGTCAATCGACATCTCCAGTTTCCTTGATCTATCCACTATCCTTCTCCACATCCTTTCCTCTATCACTCCTATCTGCTCTCGCTCCAATCTTCTGTAACCCCTTGCGTGCTAGTGGCTTCCACCCTTGCCTGGGGTGAAAAGCTTAAACCTCCCCCACCAAAAAAAAAAACAAAAACGGACTCACTGATATGCGTGTAGAAGCTAAATCGTTGTTCAAAAGTAAAGGTCTCAGCTAAACCGGTAAGTTATGTGCCATTCGTGATACACGATTAGGAGATCTGTGGAGTAAAGAGGAGGCACGATGGAGTAGTGAATAGCGGCTAGGATCGAGGAGTCGGAGAGCCGTGTTCCAGTCGAATCCATTACATTCACTTACACTGTAATACCCTTGGGAAAGGTTCGAATATTCTTCTTCTCCCCCCCCCCAGGTCAGGCCAGTTTCTATAGACTTGGATGGCAACTGGTCTATGAGAAGTACAACACTGAATTCAAAAAGGTACAGTGGAGTAGTGGATAGAGGTCGGATTAAGGAATCGGAGAGCCGAGTTCCACTCGAATCGATTACATTCAGTTACGTGCTAATACCATTGGGGAAGGTATGAATCCTATTCTTCTCCCTCCAGCTATGGGTAAATAGCAGAGGGCAGATTGGGTTCTATAGCCTTGGATGGCAACTGGTCTACCGCAGAAACCTACCGCTGGGAAAAAGCTGCCTCGTCAGTCATGTATCGAAAGATACATGGTCGCCTACGCGTGTATTACGCATGGCACATAACTGACTGACTGATATCAATCTGACGAGACAGATTTTTATCCACTGTGCAATGTGTCCTTGAGGACATCTGTGTATGAATTTCTGGATAAAGGCGTTAGTTAGATCCAGTGACAGGATTCAAAGAGTGTGAGTTCAATACCCGGAAAGTGAGGAACTTTCAGAGGGAAATTAACAGGAGATAAGTGATAACTGACATCCATTAAACATGGCCCGTGGAAGTAAAACAGTCTACCCCAGTGGGCGAATAAAGGGTTCAGTTCGACATTCCAACCACCTGAAGAAGGCCAGAGCGTACAACGGCCGAAACGTTGTAATAAATATGGCGACAAAGATGATTACAATAGTCCGAATAATGTAAATAATGTACATAATACCTAATCTCAGAAATATAGACAAATATCGGGGATATTTTTAATTTCATGTATTTGTCATATTTCAAACAGACGGGATGAGGCTTCCCTCTGTCTTTTCTACAAATATTTTCATGGCAAGTGCTTTGACGAGCTACTTTCATTGGTGCTCTGAAACTGAATGAATTTAAGCGTGGTACTAGGTTGGCATCTCGGTCACTTTCACTGTCGAAACAGTTAAATGTAACCGCCTCTCCTACTCCAACAGCTTCTTCTTTCGTACTTCCCGACAGTGGAGTTTCCTTCCACTTACTTCCGTCCCTGATAACGCTAATCTTCAAATTTTCAAATGTAATGTCATGATCATGACCCCCGTCCTTCTCTATATCCTTTCCTCAAACAACCCTTTTTACTCTTGCTTTCACTCTCTGTAACCCATTGCGTGCTAGTGCCACTCCCGCCTTGCTTTGGGTGAAATGCTTAAAAAATAACTCTAACATTGTATATATGGGAAAAGTCAGGACTTGATGGAGAAAGAGAGATGTTATGGTGTCAGAAGATGGAAAGCGAACTGAAAATATGGCATTTTTGGTGAGACATTTAGGGAATCATAAACTTTTTAGACCAACGATCCCTTCAAGGAATCCTTGATCCATCATTTACCCCGGGTATGTACAGAATATATCAATAATAATAAATTTTTTACGGTTAGGAATCTATCTCATTCATGATTGTCGTAAAATAGTCTTATGAAACAATTCCGTAATTGAGCAATTTAACGTAATTTAACAGCACAGACGACAGATAATCCAATGTATACTAACGTTGATATTAGAGGATTCTTTAAAAAGTAGTGAAAAGCCACTTCATTCATTAGATCAAAATTTAAAAAAATAACCGTTCTCATTTTCAGTCTGTTGTGATAATCGAAGGAACGTCGAATTTTGTACACCAAATAATGCAAAGCAATTTGATTCAAAATTATTATTTTTGTTAATCTTTATTTTATTTCCTTTGATTTCTGATGTGTACTCGTTTCTTTCCGGGTCCCGCCCAGGGACCTAAGGTTAGAAATGGTATCATGACGTTTTCCACTGGAAAAAAAATTACATAGACAAAGCCCTTCGTAAGGTGTGGGCTGTACACGTGAGAACAACTTTTTGTATTTCTTTAAGGAATGGGCGTCCAGGGACCCCTTCAATTTGTTTACTGTAAACTTTTCAAACCAATCCGAGGGCTCCAACTACAACAGGGATTGTTGATGTTCTCATGTGCCACATGTCTGAGATTTCGATTTAAGGTCCTTGTATTTTGATCACTTTTTGAAGATCTTCAAAGATACATTGCAGTCTGCAGGTACTGCCATATCAATAAGGAGGCACCTTATTGTATGTGATCTCTAATATCATTAATAGTTGTCTGTTATGTTTCCTGCTTTGTATTCTGTAGAGTCGCGTCCAAACTATGGTCCTTCAGCCCTATAGGAGAATTGTCATTTACCTGATAGCACTTTTCTTAGTCTATGGGATGTTCTTAGTCGGGTGATTTTTGGGGCAACCTGTATGTTGATGTTACCTGGGACACTGTTAGTAAAACTGTCCATTCCTTTTCTCATGAGTCTCAGAGCCCAGATTCCTATAGGTACAGTCTCACCCTTCGTTCCCCACATCTTGTTAATCTCAAGCTCCAGGCCCTTATATTTGGAGAATTTCTCGATAATATTTATGGAGGTTTTTCACTCCGATAGTACTGCTATGTCAATAAGCATACACTTCCTGTTTTTTTTGTCTTTTATGATAATATCAGGTCTGTTGGCTTTTATTTTCCTGTCAGTTTGGATTGGCATGTCCCAGAGGATAGTTACATCGTTATTTTGAGTAACTGCATCTGGTTGGTGCTCATGCCATCTCGCAGTGGTTTCGATTTTGTGCTTCTCTCATATCTTCCAGTGCACATATGTCGCCACCTTGTTATGTCTCTGGGTATATTTTTTTTTTGCCAGTCCCGAACATACTGGTGATATTATTATTATTATTATTATTATTATTATTATTATTCCTTTGATTTCTGATATACTTATTTCTTCCCGGGTTCCAGCCAAAGACATTAGGTCAGAAATGGTATCATGATATTTTCAACTGAGCATTTGTTGAAGAGGAAAAAGAACAAAAAACACACAAGATCACAAACATTTTACAGAGATAAATCCCTTCGTAAGATTTGAGCTGGACTTGTAAGAACAATTTTTTGGTATTTCTTTAAGGTATGGGTAACCAGGAATCCCTTCAATGAGTATATCGGAACCTTTTGCCAATAAATCCGAGGACTCCAACTACAACTGGAATTATTGATGTCCTCACGTGAGATTTCCATTTCAAGATCCTTGTATCTTGATAGATTTTGAAGATCTCCAATGATACATTGCAGTTTTCAGAAAGTACCATGTAAATAAGAAAGCTTATTTTGTTTTTGTGGTCTTTGATCTCGATATCTGGGTGATTAGCCATACTTGTTCTGTCTGTGTTTATTGTAAAGGTGCATAAAATTATTTCAGCTTCTATCTCTGTAACGGGATCTGGGTGATGCTTATACCAGTTTCTTGCTGTTTCCTTCCCGTAAAAGCTGCATATTTTCCAGTGCAGATATTAACCCACTCTATAATGCCGAGTTTTATACTATGCGAGTGCTGACATTGTGCAACCTGATACAAGACGGTCAATTGTTTCTGGATATTTATCACAGAATCTTTATTTCGGAACAATTTTTTAATATATGCGCTTCGTAACTTCTAGTTAGAAAGCATTGGTCCCGTGCAGCAAAAATAAAACCTTAGGTTTCAGATTTTAACACTGCACTACGTAACAACAAATGGGTGCGGGGTTTGTCTACATCAGCTTGTATTTTACGGGCAGAGTATATAGCATAAAAAACTTAACTTGTCATCATTTTTGCATTTGGCACATTGCATTTGATTTTGCTTTCTTTGTTAAGTTCTTTGTCGCTTCAGTAGATGTATTATAGCTTATCTGACTTTCTACACTCACTTGAAATTCATTTTTGAATTTGTTTGCTTCGTTTATTATTGAATAAAATTTATTTATTTCATGTTATTTGACATCATCCAGTTTTCTGTAGCTTCCAGGTAACTTTGAAGACCGATTGTTGTGGTTTTGTGAGACAGTTCTAGTTGAACTAATCCTCTGCCTCCTTCGGATCTGGGCGCATTCAGACGGTCAGCCTGAGGATGATCCATGCGATGACAAGTGAGAAGCTTTTATCGACTTGACATCTATTCGCTTAATATCAGCTATGGTCCAGTTAAGGATCTTGAAACTGCATTGCACCACAGGGACAGCCAAAGTGCTTATGGCTGGTATTCTGTTTGGTGAATTCAACTCGGTTTTAAACGCCAGGCACATACACATGGAGTCTTCTTATTTCCCCTTCATTTTGGGGTATGCTGTATTCCTCGTTATTTATAGGCTTCTTCTTTTCCCAGTTCCTTAATCTTTATAACAAAATCGAGATCTATTGAGTATTTTCTGTAATTCTCCCTTTCTTGAATGTTATTTTTGCACATTTATCTAATCCGAAATAAATACTCATGTCGTCACTGAAACATATTGCAGTATTGAGGATACCCTTCAACTCATTGTCGTCTTTGGCAAAGAGTTTGAGATCATCCATGTAGAATAGATGATTAAACACTTTCAGTTATGTTGTAAATACAGTTCTTCAGGACAGACGTGATCAATTTATATGTGGTGGGCAGACATGTTAGTGGCCTCTAAATGTTTTGATAATTTTAAATACAATATCAATCGCCATCTTATGTCTTCTTAATACCTGTTCTTTTATCTAGTACGTCTCTCCTTAATAATATTTTTCGTTTCGTCATATTCTCTCACACTCAATGAAGTCCTTGCGTCTTAGTGGTCTTATTGCCCTGTTTGGGTTGAAATGAAAGCAGTGGTGGTGCGTACCCTGAATCAGTTATAAAATTTCACGATGTGGAATTAATAAATACTAAACACACCAAATACCTTGGTTTATGGATCAGTTATAACAAATTTCTTAGAAGAGATGAAGAAATTGAGCATAGAATAGGCTCCGCTAAGGATAACTTTCCCAACACCCCAAGGTGCTAAAAAACCAAAACCATAACGTACAAATTCCAGTCGTGTTCTTACATAGCCTCGTTAGATCGAGACTTTCATATGGATATGAAGTACTGAGGGATAATGACAAGGATACAGACGTGTTATATTTAACAAAACAAGATAAGGAATTTATTTACAAATTACCACATTTCAAGATGTCAGTAGCTTGTTTCAGGAAAAGGAATCAAATATTTAAAGTTCGTAGTTTTGATGAATTGTCAAGAAGAGAAAATGTTCATATTAAATCATCGGATTTCACATAAAAGTTATACGGTTGTATTCAACATGAATGAAAAGATATATTTTAAGGTAGTTAGTTTTAGGGTTGAATAGAGTTCTTTGAAATTGCCTTACTCTCATTAGAGGCTGATAATGTATCAATGTGCAATTGGAAACCGGCGTTATTCAGACATGTGGAACTCTGGCTTTCTGCCTCCTGATTCTTTCTGCCTTTTCTCTCTCTGAATTGATTCATCTATCTCTGCCTATTTATATGAAAAAGTGATTTTACATTGGCTATTTACTTTTTTGTCAGTTTGTGAGTCGCTCCCACTGGTCAAAATAAATTTTCGCATAGGCTGACGAATTTGAAAACAGTGGAGAAAAGAGGGTTATTTTTATTTCGTATTCACCTCAGACGCCATGCATGCCGCTAATCCCGATATGAAATATCTAAACTGTCAGCACCATGCAACTGTTTTTCTAAGATCAATGGTTAAAAATGACTTCGAGCGAATGAAGCCTGTAGGTTTTAACGAGGGCCACGCTTGTTTGAATTTCGTGTACAGTCGTTAGAGAATCCCAACAAACTATACTAGATATCAGAAACCGCATGACTTGAGGACTTTCAACAGAAGTAACAGCTAAAATGGATAGCACATGTAGTGGGAACAATGACATAATCAAGATGCTGGCGTTCTACGCTACATCAAAGAAAAGGTTATCGTCAATACTGGAAAGACCGATAACAACTATTGGACTTTGGAAAACTATTTTATATGTTTCAACTGAAAGTAACACTAACTGCTAGGTCAATGAATGCTAAATGTTTCCTTGTAAGAAACGGCTAAGATTATCATTAGCATTAACATTTAATATAATAATTTGGAAATAAATATTATGTTCTAATTTCAACGACAGCAATTCAGACATTTTAAAGAACAACAAAACACCATTTTTTTTATTTTACTGTCAGCATTTATTAAACTTAATGTATGTAGAAAGAATAATATAAAAAAAGAATAAATGAAGATCAAATTAGAGGGAAAATGTATAATTTAGTACAAAAAATATCTCTGACAGTAATGTAGCAATTGCTTTAAAAACGACAAGTATTGAAACAATGAACATTTCAATAAGGTTAATTAGTATGTAAAATACAAATTATTTTTGTTCAAAGTCAAGTGAAACATACAAAGTTCAAAGTTCTGAATGCACCTAATGAATTATAATGTTTTTCTATTTTTTTTAGGTAACATTTTATAGAGGAAATATTTAACTGGAGCGCGTGAAATAATGTATAAAAGAATTTCTTACACAGCGTCTCGAAACGTAACACCTCTCTTTCACACGTCAAAAGACAAAAGCGGGTTTTAAGTACGATTCTACCTGATGTCATGTACGCGTCGACATAGTTGCAGACAAAACCGTGGTGCGTGTCTATTAGCCATTAAGAAATAAATTTAATTTTTGTTTTCAAATTAACATCATTGGTGCAAAACAATAACCCAACCCCTAAACTCGAGCGATAAATTTTATCTGTGTAAGAATTTGAAGAATCGTAAATAGCACATTTGCTCCTTGTTACCTGGAGACCAATACTACTTGTTACCAGCGATCAAACCAGGTTTTCCTCCCACTAGATTTTTCTGTTGGTTGATTGGTTGGTTGATTTTGTTTAGTGGCATATCAACACCTCTATGGGTTATTTAATGCCGAAGTATAAATATTTTTAAAACAATTTTATAGCTTCAAGTAAATATATTTTGAAAGTAATTGTATGCTTTCAACTATAGATAAAATGCATTATTGGTCATTTTGCTATAAAATATATTGTTAGTAATTCTACTATAAAATGTATTGCTGGTCGTTTTACTGTAAATATGTATTAGGGGAAATTTTACTATAAATTGGTATTGTTGTTAATTTTAATTTAAATAGGTATTATTGATATTTTTGCTATAAATAAGTATTGTTGTTAATTTTAATATAAATAGGTATGGTAGGTCATTTTTTATATAAAAATGTATTGCTAGTATTTTTAGTATGAAACTGTATTTTTATACGTTCATAAACCTTTGATTTTGTTTGGGAGTTCACTGTTTGACCATAGCTGGGGTCCTTCTCTTCCAGTCAAACTACAACCGTAACCCTCTAACTTGTATAAAGAAATGACCAATAATACCTATTTATAGTAGAATTACCAACAATACATTTTTTGTGTAGTTGAAGTCAAACAATAGTGTTTAAAATATATTTCGTTAAAACCATAAAATTATGTTTAAAATATATTGCTTTCGGCATTAAATATCCCATTTGCCGCTAAACAAAATAATCAAACCAAACCAATCAAAATATTTAGATTTCGGCATTAAATAACCCATAGAGGTTGATATGCCACTAAACAAAATCAACCAAACCAAACCAGTCAAAATACTTAGATTTCGGCATTAAATAACCCATAGAGGTTGATATGCCACTAAACAAAATCAACCAGACCAAACCAATCAAAATATTTAGATTTCGGCATTAAATAACCCATAGAGGTTGATATGCCACTAATCAAAATCAACCAAACCAAACCAATCAAAATATTTAGATTTCGGCATTAAATAACCCATAGAGGTTGATATGCCACTAAATAAAATACTGGGGTAGACTGTTCTAGTTCCACGTGCCATGTTTAATGGATGTCAGTGAGCGAAATAAAGGGTTCAGTTTGACATTCCAACCAACTGAAGAAGGCCGGAGCGTACAACGGTTGAAACGTTGTAATAAATATGGTGACAAACATGACGACAATAGTACGAATAATGTAAATAATATGCATAATATCTCATCTCAGTAATATAGACAGAAACAGAAACATGTTGAAATAGAATCATGTTTTAATTTTTAATAGATAGCATTATACCCTCTTAAAACATATTATTAAAAATAAATATATTCATTGCTTACTTCAGGTTTTACACTGCTTACTTCCGGTTTGTTTACATATCTTTTACAATCTTGTAAATAGAAAATTGTTTGAATAATTATGTATAAAAATCTTTTTATAAAATAATGTTAATATTCAAAAATTAAAATGTATAGCCCGTTAAAAATGTTATTGTTCTTCGATCTTTCTTTTATAATAATGTAAATAAAAAATTGATGGCGTCGATAAGATCTGTCAGCATATCTGAGATAGGTATAGTACTTATTTAGAATATTTACATCATTCGGACTGCTGTCCACATCTTCATTGGCATATTCACGACATTTCAGCTGTTGTACGCTCCGGCATTCTTCAGGTGATATTCTCTGAAATTTTGAATCGAACCCGTTATTTAGTCCACGGGGGTAAAATGTTATAATTCTACGTGCCATGCCCTGTTTTTAGATATCTCAGTTTCAGTTTATTCCCTTTAGTCACACACATTCGAAGTATCTTCCCTCTGCAGTTGCCAAGTATTGAACTCACAACACTTTTGATCAAGACACTCTTTTGAATTACTCAACCAAGTCTTTTATACCATGTTTCAGTTTATTCCCTTTAGTAACTCAAACGCCCCACCAGGCTGGCATCCCGCTCCCACCCCTACACCGTGGAAACTGTTAGATGTAGACGTCTCTTCTACTCCAATAGCTTCATGTCTCGCACATCTCGCCTATGGAACTCCCTTCCCTATTACTGTTTCCCTGACAAATACAATCTCCAACGGTTTAAGTGTAGCGTCAATCGACATCTCCAGTTGCCTTGATCTATACACTTCCCTTCTCCACATCCTTTCATCTTCCATTCCTATCTGCTCTCGCTCCAAATCTTCTGTAACCCCCCTGCCTTGATCGACCCACTGTCTTTCTCTTTCTCCACATCCCCTCCCTTGGCACTCCTATCTGCTCTTCCTCCAACCCTTCTTTAACCCCTTGCGTGATAGTGGCTTCCGGCCTTGCTTGGGGTGATATGATTAAAAAAAAAAACAAAAAAAAAAAACAAAAACATTCGAAGTATTTTCCCTCTCCTGTGGCCTGGTATTGAAGTAGCAATACTTTGGGTCAAGACACTCTTTTCGAAGTTTTTTATAAACCAGGCCATGTTTCCTTGGTTTGGAGTTCCAACGCATATCGCCTGATATGAAGGCCTGAGCGTACAACGTCCGAAACGACGTGGATATCGCAAATAATATGTTCGACTGATGTAAATAGTGTAAATACGTCGATAAGAATAATGGATATCGGGGTGTAAAGTGGAAAGGGCGGTCCGTATCCAATTCTCCCACGGTTCCGTTTAGGTCATTTCGTGCTACTGCCTTTGGAAATGGCATGAATCTATTTTCCTTAGGAGTTAAGTAGTAGAGTGGACAAAGAAAAATAGAAACTCGTCTGGAATTGTTTATTCTGTTTGTGTTTAGAAATTCAACCATACACATTTCGATAAAATAATCTACGTATTCAGAAAAAAAAATGATAGCAAATTGACTGAAAGCGCTCGGACCGAAAGAACATTCAAATTATTATTCCTCATTATTAAGCCTTCTCTGTCACCCCAAAAAATCACTTGTGCGAATGCCAATATATATATATATATATATATATATATATATATATATATATATATATATGTTAATAACGTTAAACAAACACTAATCAACAACGGCTTCCCTAATCACCTTATAAACCACCAAATTAGACTATTTCTCCCTAAAGTAAGTAATAACGATAGTGGACACACAGTCAACAATCACATACACATTTATTACAAAAACCAAATGCATAGGAATTACAAACAAGATGAATCCTCACTAAGACACATTATAAAGAAATACACTACCCCAATTGACCTGAATAAAAAAAATCATATTAATTATCTACTATAAAAAATTAATGACAGCTAACCTTATCTTCAAAAATAACAACACACCAGCTAAGTCAAAATTACAAAGAAGGAACATTATCTATGAGTTCAAATGCCCCTTAAGGAATTGTGTTCCTGATCAAACAGGAGTCATGAATAATTACATCGGTTACACAACTACATGCTTATCCAGACGTCTTACGTTACACCTATCTGACCACAGCTCCATTAGAACGCATTTAAACACGCACACAAATTTACCGGACTCCATTAGAAACATACTCGTAGAAAACACAAATATATTAACTGCATCCACCTGCAAAAAAGATTAAACATAATGGAGGCTTTAATAAGAAAAAAGTAAAAGCCAACTCTTAGCAATATTAACTACAAAGCCACAATGTGCTCACCGTATTCGGAAATTAAAAACATCCCTACTACACTCTAAGAACTACACATGATACACACACTCAATTAAGCTGAAAAATCGAATCATCCTTGATAATGGCTAAAGGTATATCCGAAAGCGCCCGAAAACATAAGACATTTGGACAGTTCTTACACATCCTTTGTCCTGTAAAGAAAGGTCTTGTTCGAACTCCAGAAAAATTAAATAAAAAGCTCAATCGTAGTACCTTGCCTGTCGTTTTTAATGAAACATGCATATATATATATATATATATATATATATATATATATATATATATATATATATATATATATATATATATATGAAACCTTAATCGGTGTGCCTTGTCAGTAGTTTTCAATGAAACATGTATAAAAGAGAGATTGTTGACCAAATACACAATGCCTGAAAATTTAATTCCGGTCGAGCACTCCTGGGAGAATGCGCGAATTTATAAACAATGACTACTACTGTTAATAGTGCAAAGCTCTTCCACAAATTGTTCCCTCTCAGTCATTGGCCTGTTTATTCGAAGAATAAGTACGTAAAAATTAGCCTTCCCCTCAACGGAACGCAGATAGCTCAGGGGTAAAATCTCCGAAAGATTTGTCATCAGTCATCCGACTGATGACAAATCTTTCGGAGATTTTTCCGCTTTCGATTCTGGCTTTAATCAATCGGATATCTAGCCACACTGATGAGCTGTGATACAGCAAAACAGTCTGTCTGCGGATGACAATATATATATATATATATATATATATATATATATATATATATATATATATATATCATACTTATTATAAAACACAGGTTGTGTATGTGTGTGTGTGTGTTCGTTTATCTATGGGATCGGATTTTCTACATTTTTCAACCGATTTCAACAAAACTTCACAGGACTACATAAAATTACCCGGCGGTGGTTCTGACAGCGCCATAAATGGGAAAAACACAATTGTTTTTGCACGAATTCAATTTGAAAGCACGGGTAAGGGCCATTTATGCAGATTATTTCGCAGTCTTTGGACGATGTTTTGTTACCGAGCCACCAAAACAAAGCAAATGGTCCAGTTTCTGATAGCACTAACGCTTGGCTATCTAACAAGTACCAAACTGTTTGCAAGACTGTCAAAGCCGCTTGACCAGGGAACCAGACACGGGGGCACTAAGGGACAGGATTTAGCCCTCTGAACACCCATTCACTGGCACAGTATGTACAGTTTTGGTTTGATTCAAACTAAATTTACGAAACACCTGCGGCTTACTATCGCCTTTATGTGTGTTAAATTTCAGAATTATTCTGCCAACAAAATCCGTAGCTGCACGCATATCAATCTTTTTTGTAACTTCCTTATACACACAGCTGCGTACAATCGAGTCCTCGTGTCGATACCGAGACTGCTGCAAGCCCATTGGTCGCTTTCACAGTTTGACCTTGGGGCCTGTCCAATCATCGCGCAGGATTTCTCACACGTTATAGCGCCCGCGTGATCGCGCGTCAGCTTATGTGTCAACCACCTCTATTGCATGACTCGGGCGTGCTTTCACACTTTTGCGTTTATTGTTGCCCGCGTGCACGAACTTGGCTTACTTTATTCGCCTACTTCAGACATCGCATGTTGTTGCTTACCTGTTCTAGCTGCTTTTTTGTTTTATAGTTCCAACCCACCGCCCCACACGTTAGCCAATTGTACTACAAACCCATTTCCTTTTGGATTTACCCTTGTTTTACCTTTTTAAATTTTCACTTTTTTAGTTTCGAGTTCCCCTTTAGTAACATCTGAACTCATTTTACTGGGTGTTCCCTTTTTGTGTCTACGTTAGCAGTGCACGTTTTTTCGTTTTGCATTTATCGAAAACTCTTTTTAAGCTTTACCCTCTTTGAAGTTTTTACTGTTTGGATGCCACCTAAAAGGAGGAAACTTTTGGGACGGCGCACGGCAGCTGCCTCCGCTGCTAGAGCAGCGAGGGCGAGTGAAACCCCTGAACAGACTTCTTTGCGTCTTTAACAGATGGCCTTGAGTTCAGCTGCTCGCTTACCCACGGAAAGCGCCGCTGCGCGGACTGAAAGGTTGGCTTTAGCGGCTTCAACCATGTCCGCACGCCACGCCAGACTTTCAGTTGAAGAACGTTCACTTCAGAATTCACAGGACGCAGTCCGCGTGGCTAGGTTGAGGGCTTTACAGTCCCCAGCACAGAAAACCCTTCGTCGTTTGCGGGATGCCACCGCTAAAGCTTGCTCCAGGAGTTTAGAAAGCCCCGAACAAACAACTTCACCTCGTCTTAGGAATACTAGGGCTACAGCAGCCACTAGTGCTTCGGAACAACCCCAAGAAACCGCTCATCGTCACTTTAGAAATGCCCTGTCCACCGCGTCTGCCACAGCCTTAGAAAGCCCTGAACAGACCACTGTTCGTAGCGTTAGAAATGCCCACTCTACTGCGTCTGCCCTGAACAAACCACTGCAGGTTGCGGAAATCCCTAAAGACACAAACCTAACGGCTTTCTTTAAATTATGCTCAACAGATGCTTTTGCCAAAACATTGATATACCCCTAAGTACGGTCCTACTACGTGTGGTCATACAACCGGTGGGTTCGGTGAAAGGCTGGCGACCCTATCGAGGGTTATCCCGATGTAAGGTCTAACTCTTGCCTTGGACGCGTTTATACTGTGCTCCCAGCCAGCAGGAGTGCTTTTACCTCCGTTTTCTACTTCATGAAATTGCTGGGCCAACGAGTTTCACAGATATTCGCACTGTCAACGGCATAGAGTGCCAGTCTTATAGTTTGGGATTGCTTGAAGACGACTCCCAATGAGAAGCAGCCATGGCGGAGGGTGAACTTCTCAGAACGCCATCACGGCTTCGAACGCTGTTCGCCATTTTGCTTTTGCGATGCGAACTAAGCGATCCTCTGTCGCTCTGGCTAAAGTACAGAGAATCCATGTCAGAGGATGTGCTGTTCTCCGTTCAGCGTAACAGCCCAGGAGTTGAATGCGGTTTCACTAACTTCATATTCAACAGAGCGCTGGTGGCCCTAGAAGATGTTGTTTTCGAACTGGGAGGTGCCTCTTTACCAACTTACGGTTTACCATCGCCGCTCAGAGACGGTTTTGACACTGTACCAACTGAGTTATTGCGGGAAACATCCTACTCCATCGAGGGGATGAACGCATACATTACCGGAAATGAGCCCAAACTTCTACCTGATTAGAGGGTTGCTTTCACTACCATAACAGACAGGGCAAACAGCTCCAGTGGAGGTATATACTTTTTAGATGCGCCCGGAGGAACTTTTGTTACTAAATTAGTCCTGGCAGAGGTACGGCGTCGTGGGGAGATCGCTATTGCGGTCGCATCTTCCGGGATTGCTGCAACGTTGCTAGCGGGAGGTATAATCGCTCATTCGGCTTTTAGGTTGCCGCTTGAACTATGCCGGTCACAAACTCCTCTCTGCAACATAACAAAGAATTCGTCACAGGCTGAAGTTCTGCGGAGATGCAAACTTATAGTTTGGGATGAGTGCACGATGGCACACAAGGGCGCCCTTGAGGCACTTGACCGAAGTCTCCAAGACATCCGCGACTCCTCCGACCCCATCGGTGGAGTAACCCTTCTCCTCGCAGGCGACTTTAGGCCGACTCTACCTGCTATTCCTGTCCGCGCCTGCCTGAAGTCGTCTGCCCTTTGGCGTCACGTGGAGACTCTTAAACTGGGCACGAACATACGTGCCTACTTGAATGGGGACTCCAGATCCGCTGACTTCGCACGGGACCATCTTGCTCTTGGGGAGGGGAAAATGCCATCTGACACACAGGGTTTTGTGCAGATGGATCAGCTTGCCACCACTGTTGACTCACCGGATGAATTGATGAATACAGTCTTCTACAACCTATCCACTAATTTTGCCGATGCTGATTGGCTTGCTGGGAGGGCCATATTGGCACCGAAAAACTGTACGGTTGATTCCATCAACCTTAAACTGTTGGATTGCATTCTCGGGCAATGTCATGTTTATAAGTCCATCGACAGAACCTCCGATCCATCTGAATTAGCTGAGTAGCCCATAGAAGTTTTGAACTCCCTTCAGCCGTCCGGACTCCCACCTCATATACTTCGTTGGTGCTCCGATTACGCTAATCAGGAATTTGCTCCCACCTAAACAGTGCAACGGGACTCGCCTCATTATTAAATCCCTTTCTCCGAACCTTATTGAGGTCTGCATTTACGTGAGCAGTGCTTCTCTCACGGCCAACTTTACGTTGGGTGCTCACGAGTTGGGTCTAAGGACAGGGTTTTCATTTACTCTCCCAACAACTGTGCTAGAAACATAACCTACACGGAGGTCCTGTAGACAACTCGCCCGGTAGCGTTTAAGCGCCATGCACACATATGAAATCTGATGTGCACTACTATTTATTTTAAAACAATAATTTGAAATTTGTTAGCCATACTCCTCCTCTGTGGCTAAATTGTGTAGCACGTCGGGCCAAATGACGGTTCCGTGTAGCATATAGGTTCTTTTCTTCTCGGAGGACACATATCTTCTACGAAATTCACCAGACATTCAAAATTTCTATCTATAAAAATGTCGTAAAAACAGATTACATGTTAAAATAATTGTCGCACTTAGTTCATTTCATAATATACATATAAATAAAGATAAAAGGAAAATTCTTTTATTAATATTTTCTTTTTAAAAATATATTTTTAGTAATACTTGAATTTTTACACACACACACGCATATATATATATATATATATATATATATATATATATATATATATATATATATATATATGTGTGTGTGTGTGTACCATACAGTTTTAATTTTTTCTAATCTTTTGTACAATTAACCTAGGAGATGCGAGATTATCTTTGCAGTTAAAGTTTGATTATGAAAAGGAATTTCAATCGATTCGATTCAAGCTCTCCAAAAAGACTCTCCTTTGCTTACATTTAAAAAGACAATATTAAAATTTGAAAAAAATATCTTTAAAAGAATTCAATCAGAAACAAAGTCATATCTATATATGTAATAAAAAAAAGCTATTGAAGATTTCCTGAAGAAAATCATTTGCTTCTTCTCCGACAATGTCTTTGTTTTTAATTGTTTATTCTTTAGGCCTTTATATACTAAAACAAAATGGCGTAACAATACTCAAAGCATTTCCGTTTAGTTCTTTTATTGCCCGAGAAAGGAATGAAGATTAGACGTTTGGCTATTATTTTTCGTCTTCTGTTTTTCGAGTTTTGTTTTAATAATTCATTAGTCTCGTTACTATTCAAGTTTTACCCGTCGGTATGGAAACAAGAAAAGAGATAGAAATAGATTTTTTAAAGTAAGGTAGAGAACGAGACATTGAGAGAGCCAAAGAAATCAGCTGAAACAATGGCAAAGGAATTTAAAAAAAAATTTAAATACAGCTGTTTTCATAGCGTAGTTACGAATAAAATTTTAAATGAAATTTAATTATATTATGAAGGTTTCAAACAGCAATAAAAATAGAAAACATCCTCTCAATAAATTTAATTTGGATTCAACCACCAATAAATATGGTACCATCACAACCTTGGTTTCAACCATCTCTAGAAATCCGGGTTCAGCTATCCATAAAAAAATGGTATGCCTACAAGCTGAGTTTATCCATCCATAAAGAAGGCATGATCACATTGGGTTTTAGCCATCCATAAAAATGCTATGATCACAACTTGATGTTCAACTATGCCTAAAAATTCTATGTTCAAAAATCGCTGTTCAAAAATCCGTAAAAATGATATAACCAAAGCCGGGATTTATCTATCCATTATGGAGGGCAGGATCACAAACTGGTTTTCCACCATCCATAATGATGGTATGATCATCACATGAAGTTGAGCCATCTATAAAAATGATATGTACACAAAATTAAGTTCAACAACCTATTACACAAACTGGGGATCAGAAATCCATAAAAATTGTATGACTAAAATATCTTTGTTCAACCATCCATAAAAATAATATGCACCAAATTTGGGGTTCAACTATCGATAAAAATATGAAATTCCAACAATCCATAAAAAATAAAATGTCCACAAACTGATGTTCAATAATCCGTATAAATTGTATGATCATGAATTAGGTTTCAATAATTCATAAAAATGGTGTCACCACAAACTGTTAACCAATTCATAATTTTATGATCACAAATTAGAATTCTGCATGATGTGTGTTGTGGCGTAATCGATATCGGCTCGAAACGAAAACTCGGAGAGCCGAGTTCGAATCTCAGTCGAGTTTGTTATATTCACTTACGGGAAAAGTATGAATCCATCTTCATAAATCCATGTAAGACTGAGTTCTTTAACCTTTAGATGCTTCTCTCAACCTAATGCGTGAAATATATACTGCTTAATCGAAAGATATATGATCGCTGAAGCCTGTATCATGTGTGACACTGAATTCATAAAAATGGTATAACAACAAACTGAAGTGTTAATGATATATCAAATCATATCATATTTAATTCAGTAAAATTTTAGAATTATATCCAAAATGTTTTTCTTGTTGAAATTATTTCTCAGTGATATACTTGTTGATCTTCTTCGCTTAAAGTTCATTTCTGTAAATTTCTGAATTTAAATATGCATTAATACACTTTTTTTATTATAATTCGGACGAATTTAGCAAATTCCAATATTTGGTAGGTTGGTAAAAACTTTATTATACACATACGGAATCAGATGGAATACTATTTCATGTTATGTTTATAAGCAAACAATTTATTTTCTTTATAATGACGTAATACATTAATTCTTTGAGCTGTTGTCGTGTGACATGGGATAAAACAATTATGAGTCACTGATACCGACATTCGCTGGATGAAATATTTTCCGTCTATTTATTAATATGAATAAAATCCCTGTAAAATAAACTGTTTGAACTGCTATGTAAGTTTGGTTTATTTGGGAAGGATATCAGAATTACCTAGAAATTATATTGGGAGCCAACCGTCTGCATACGGATAAAAAAGGAAATCAGTAAATATACATAAATAGAAAGGGACGTAAGACAATGATGTGTCATCTCACCGAAGTTATTTAACCTTTACAGGGGAGCAACCCTGACAGAATTAGAAGTCCTACCAGGATTTATCATTGGCGAACACGATGTTAACAACAAAAGATATGCAGATGACAGAAAGAATGCTTGATCGCAGAACAGAAAGAAAGCTGTAGGGACATTCAGAGAAGGTCGTAATGGGAAAATGTGAAGAAAGGACTATTTATCCATGGTAAGAAAACGGAATGTATAATTGCCATCGAAAGGAACAGCCCAAGATACGAGCTACAAATTGGAAATCGCAAAATCAAGCATATACAATTAAATACAAATATCTGGGAAAAGTTTTAACAGACGACGGAAAATATGATACTGAAATCTGAAGGACTATTTGAATAACAAAAGATGCCTTTCAAAACCTAAGCAAAATACCAAAATTTATCGAAAATAATATGTATTTTTTACTGTAAATTACAGGTGGTAGTAGGATTGCGTATTATAAATAGGTTTAAACAAAAATATTTTTCGTTATTGATTTATAATAATAAATATGTACTTGTTCTAAAATAAGAAAGATATCCCAATTTTCATTTTAAATTCAAAAATAATAATTGTTTTGCCAATAAATTTATGTTGACCAGTAACCGCATTTTTTTTTTGGCGAAAAATAAAAATAATCTATAAAAAGGCCAATTTCGAAGAAAATAGAACAAGTTAACAATTTATTGAAATTTTAATTTTCATCATCATCATTAAATGTGTTTCCAGGATACATGGTTTTCATAAGTTCTTTTGCCTTCATCCTTATTTCCACACTACTTATGGAACATCCACTTGATCGTCTTTCTTTCACAAATTCAACTAAACTTTGTTCTATATCTGGATATTGAGCTTTTCTTCCTTTACCTATAGCTTTGGCAATTGACTTACACATTTTTAGTTCATTTTTATTCTTTCTCCATAAACATATGTTAGCCTCATTCAACTCATTTTCTCTAACTGGAGCTCTGTTTCCTATTCTTTCTGCTAATTCTATTACTTTTTGGTTAAAATTTGCACTATAACTCGCATATTTTGACGGCATTTTGGCGGTAAAATAAAATGTTATATTTATCAGAAAAACCGCATGGTAATTTTCAACATTATTTTAGCCGTTTAGTTTCGATTTTGATTAGTCAAGGTCGACAAAATGTCTTCGTAATTATTATTTTTTTTTTTTTTACAAAACTTATAGATGCGTATTATACGTAGGGATAGATATATTTCTTAATTTTTGTATCATTTGTTGGGTGCGTATTATTTTTGAGAAATTACGATACATCTAGCATCAAGGCCTCTGATAAAGTGATTGGAACTTTTGAGGAGTGTGGAACAACTTCTTAATTGCTGTTGTTCCCAGGTCCACCCTCACTTGGGGTGGTTGCACATGTTAGAGTCCCAGCTATGGGCAATTAGCTAACCCTCAAACTATGGTCAAAACACTATTATTTTAGCCGTTTGGTTTCGTTTTTATTCTTAATGTCAATGTCAGCAAAATGTCTTCGTAATTATTTTTTTGTTTTTTGTTTGACAAAATTGATAGATGCGTATTATACATAGGGATAAATGTATTTCTTTATTTTTGTATCATTTGTTGGGGTGCGTATTATTTATGGGTGCGCATTATATTCGAGAAATTACGGTACTAAGAAAGAAGAAAAGTTCGTTACAGACAACGAAAAGATTACTGAATGGTTGTGGCATATCGGCCCTCCCATATGGCAGAGTGTTGGAGAATAGCTAGCACCCCTTCAGCACTCTACCAGATGGCCTGGCTCATTGCCTTAAATAGTCCAAGACGAAGGACTTCAAAAGTTGATTAATAAGTTGATACTAAGCTGATTAATATTCGGACTGATCTTATTTCGTTTGGCGATACAGCATTTGACCCTCCTTTATGCCTTGTAAGTTGTCTTGTTAATTGTTTTGTAACATATTGTTCTGTGTTTTTTTGTATGTATCCATTAGCATCGGATACTGGTTCTGAATAAATATATTAAGCACTCATTCTTCTCTGTGTATCATTCACCTCGACGATACAAAAGATATCAAGAAACAGAATAATGTTGGTGGATGTTGTTGATGGAAACAAGAAAATAGCGCTGAACTATTTAGTAGATGAAGAAAACTGAAGGAAGAGAAATATTTTTTGAACATGTTCGAGTACGTTCCTTTTGAGAATGTTGAATTCATTAACTTTGAAAGCTCTCAGACACTTCTTCACAATACTTAAAAAAAACAATATGACTTACAAAGTTGCACGTCTCTGTACAAACTGGTGAACTATGGAAACATCGCTAAAAATTAGTGTAGTACTTCTCTCGCCACAGTTTAATAAATGTTCTTTATCGGACTGTGAACAGGAATCGGTCATCGATTGGTTTATAACTTCATTCTCCCTATGCTCGAAAGAGAGTAGATTTCTTTCAGTCTAGCAATGCCGTTTATATTCATAGAGTCTAGGTATCATAGAGGAAAGATCAAAGGAACACTTAAAGTGTTGTAGAGTAGCTAGCACCCCTTCATCTCTCTACCAGATGGCCTGGCTCAGAGCATTAAATAGTCCACAATTAAGGACTTCAGTTGGTTAATAAGTTGCTACTAAGCTGATTAATATTCAGACTGGTCTTACTTCGTTTTGATATACAGCATTTGACCCTCCTTTATTCCTTGTAAGTTGTCTTGTTAATTGTTTTGTAACATATCGTTCTGTGTTTTTTCTATGTATCCGTTAGCAACGGATACTGGTGCCGAATAAATATATTAAGCACTCATTCTTCTCTGGGTACGATTCCCCTCGACGATACAACACAGAGAATGCTGGGAATTTCTTCCCAGATGAAGATGAGATATTGGGCAACAGAAATGTAGTTCGATAGAATGATGCTGAAGAAGTTCGTGGACGGAACATCTGAGTAATGTGTAATTTTTATGGACGTTGGAAACAAAAAGGAAAGGTGAGCTTAGAATCAGAAACAGACATTTTCTGGCACAAAAGCTTTTAAAAAAGAAAATTTGACACTCAAATGACATATCAAGATGGCACAGAAGAAAAGAACCAATAAAGAGTGACTAGACTGGGGTAAACAGATGACAGAAAAAGGAATTGGGAAAGATAGTAAGGATATGCACTTGTGGAGAGACATGATTTTCCACAACACAAAGGGAGATATTTGTGTGTAAGTACGAGGGTAGGCTGGAAAGTTCTTCGATTGACTACGAAGGAGTGATGCTAGAACTGTGAAATCTTCCATGCATTTGTTTCAACTCTGAATAATTGTATTGTTTCTTTCCAGGTAAACTGACATCTGATTGTTCAAAGATGTTGTAGCATACCTACGGACGCTAATGGGTATGCATCCACATTCCCATGAATACAGTAGTGAATACTGTATGTTGGTCTAGAGTTGGGGATTAAAGTTGGAAATTCATCTCCAGCTGTGCTGGTAAAACTCTCTGCCTCCGGAAAGACCAGAAAGAGAGGATACCCAGTCGATGTTATGTCAAAGGGCAGTCTCGTCTCAGGAAACAGCTACTCGACCCATTTTATACGGGGTCTACAGGGAATCTTTGGCCGAGCCTACGGGTTCGGATATCTCACATTAAATTCAGCCTTGTGCCACATGTGACCGCGTGCGGCGGTTGGTAGATATCCTAGAGTTGGAGATTAGAGTTTGGAGATTCGTCTCCAGATGTGCTGGTAAAACTCTCTGCTCAGGGGCAGAAAGGATCCCTACACGAGGCTATTTCGAAGGGCAGATTTTCGTCTCGGGGAAAAAGCTACCCGACCCCGTTTTAGACGGAGACTACGGGGAATTTTCAGGTGAGCCTACGGGCTCGCATACGCCACATTAAATTCGGCCTTGTGACACGTTTGATCGCGAGGTGCGGTTGGTAGATATCCTGTTGGAGATTCATTGTGGAATTCACTTGACTCATTTCTAGCAGTTTACTACTATTTCTACGCGCCGCTGAGGAATCTTATATGTGTTGGTCTTGTCCTAAGTATTATCGTTTATTACCAACTTTCCTTTGATTATTCTATTCAGTAACCTTTCCTAGGTTACAACAGATTCTATGTTATCCTATATACTTTTCTGTTGACCATCGTATAATATACTGTATTATATATACATATTAATAATTATATATTTGAAGCATACGGTTATAAAATAATATATGTGCGTGTGTGGGTGTTTTCTAGAAACGTAGAAATACAAATGCACATTATTTTATTTTAGTTACCATGTCTCTTCAGGACGTGGGCAAAGATGGCGCTCCACAACTGGACAACAGATATGTAGTTCGATAGCAGGATGCTGAGAAAGTAGTGGACAGAACATCTGCGTAATTTGTATTTTGTTACTCTAAGTAACCTTTGACACTTTATCATTCCGGGTTGGCCCTGTGTTCTGCATCTTTTTCTTCTTTTTATGTGCTATATCCTTTCAGGGTGTAGGCGGTCATTGCTCTTCACTTCTCTCTATCCCTTGCAGTTCTTAGTAAGTTCCTTCCCTCTACTTCCTCCTCCAGACCACGTTCTGTAATCCACCTGCTCAAGCTCGTCAGGTATGTCACGGGCTGCTTTCCCTTGTCTCTCTTTCTCTTTATTCGACCCGTGAGTATCAGATTCTCCGGGCTCTCCTTTCTCATTATGTGTCACAGAAACTTCAACTACCTCTTTCTGATGTTAAGTATAAACCTTCTTCTTGTTTGCAACCTCTATTCGTCCTAAATCTGGGGTAGGTTAATTGGTGATTCACCAGTTTCATTTTCTTGTTTTCACTAATTCTCGTAGGTGTTAGATTCTCCATACCGTTAACCACTTGTTTAAGCCCTATTATTTAATCCATAAATGTGACACATGTTTGTTAATAATGATAATTATGTCATTAGCAAGTTGGCTTCAAGCGTATTGCAGTTATGTAAAGTAAGGATCAGTGAAAAGCCGCCCGGTATCGACTAATGGGAGGCACGGTGGTGTAATGGTTAGCGGCTTGGATTGTGAAATCGGAGAGCCGAGTTCAAATTCCAGTCTAATCCATTACATTCACTTACGGCTTAATACCCTTGGGAAAGGTATGAATCCTCATCTTCTCCCCCCAGCTATGGGTAAATAGCATGACAGATCAGGTTCTATAGCCTTGGATGGCAACTGGTCTACTGCGGTAAAAAATCTGCCCCGTCAGTTATGTATCAAAAGATACATGATTGCCTAAGCGTGTATCACGCATGGCACATAACTGACTGATCTATTAATTGCTGGTATGTAAAATAAAATAGGATTAATGATATTAATATATAGTTTTTGTGTCGTTCTTTATTATAGACCTTTGTGTTAAAGGCAAACATGAAAGGGAACTCTCTCGCAGCTGATCGAGCAACTCTATTCACTTACTGTTGTGGTGTCCTTCCTCTACAGAGTCTATGTTGGACACTTCCGCCTACTATAAGATTAGTAGGAGAGAAGGCCTTGGGGAAAAGTCGAATCGATTGAACGCTGGGTCAAGCGACACACACTCACTAGTCGTGTAATACTCTTCTGTTGTACTTACTGTTTAATATATGATATATCTGTAACACTTGTTTTGTTATTTCTTTGACCATTTACTTGGTCATAACACTTACACATCAATATACACCAAAAACTGGAAAAGACCCGTTACATGCACGCAAGGAAATTAAACCCTACGACGAGAAACGAGCACTGAAACAGTGTTTACAGTATATTTAGGTGTTTATTCAGGGTTTCACTTGCTCCGTCTGGGTAGGTAGGTATATGACATTTGGGACTACTTTTAGCGTGTCACTTTAACTGATCGCTTCTTCCATTCAACGTTTTCCTTCTTCCAACAATATGCCCATATCAACATCACGACAAGCGTCGAGCAACGCTAAGGTGCGGCATCGGAACTAGACGAACGGTTTCTCCTCGGTAACGTGCGACTCAAAACTGAACTTCAAAATCCACTGTGATTATTAATATAAGCCTGTTACCGGAAATCCTCAATGTCGGGTTCTGTTGTCAATTGATCCAAATAGTTTTCATTAACGTATCTATTATTTTATTCTCTGTTGGTCAAATGGGTGGTCGTTTTAAAGACCTCATTTCACAGACTTTACCGCTGTTCACAAAACGCGAAACACTTGTAACCGAAATAAAAATCAGATACGATTCCTTTCTATCTGCCAGCCATCGTCCTACAGGCATACATCATTCTCGTGCAAGACAAATAAAAAAATCTCGGGCAATAATAGAAAACCATAGCTGAAGTCACCAACAGAAAACAAGAAAAATCTATGGAAACTAGCAAAACCAGGCGTCATTTTTTGAAAAATCTTTACAGTTTTGTCGAGACGAGGAAACAGTCACATTCCGCGACATTTTTCCACTGATTTTTTTCATTTTACATTTTTTTTTCCCACAATGATGTACTTCTATAGATGAATTTTTTTTATTTGGAGTTTTGTTTGTGACAATAACAGGGAAGTAAATTATTAACGACCCTGTTGGTAACAACGAGAACTCAATAATAGAAGGAATGTAATTTTTTAGGCTTCTTCCATTGAAGCCCGTTAAAAATTAAGTGTTTGGGCTGTCAACAATGATGTCATTATCTAAACAGAACTGTGCGTAATTTGATAAGTATTTTTTATATAGTAACAGCAGAATGAAAGTGATATTTGGCAGTTATTCATCACTTTCGTTTATCAATTTAAAATTCCGTTGCATATTAGCCAATCTATCTATCTATCTATCTATCTATCTATCTATCTATCTATCTATCTATCTATCTATCTAAGGCTGTTCATATCTATCTATCTATCTATCTATCTATCTATCTATCTATCTATCTATCTATCTATCTCAGACTGTTCATATCTATCTATCTATCTATCTATCTATCTCAGACTGTTCATATCTATCTATCTATCTATCTATCTATCTATCTATCTATCTATCTATCTATCTATCTATCTAAGGCTGTTCATATCTATCTATCTATCTATCTATCTATCTATCTATCTATCTATCTAAGGCTGTTCATATCTATCTATCTATCTATCTATCTATCTAAGGCTGTTCATATCTATCTATCTATCTATCTATCTATCTATCTATCTATCTATCTATCTATCTATCTATCTAAGGCTGTTCATATCTATCTATCTATCTATCTATCTATCTATCTATCTATCTATCTATCTATCTAAGACTGTTCATATCTATCTATCTATCTATCTATCTATCTATCTATCTATCTATCTATCTATCTATCTACCTACCTACGTACCTACCTCAGACTGTTCTTTATCTCTCTCTCTCTCTCTCTCTCTCTATCTATCTATCTATCTATCTATCTATCTATCTATCTATCTCAGTCTGTTCTTTATCTATCTATCTATCTATCTATTTAGGCAAATCTGTCAGCTCATTTATATCGCATCATATTCTGGTATCTCTCGGAAATCTATCTATCTATCTGCTCAAATCTGTGTGTGTATCACTATAACTACACCCACACACACACATATATATATATAAAAAACTATACATACCTCTATATATCTGTAACTATATATATATATATATATATATATATATATATATATATATATATATATATATATATCGTAATAGCGACATACAGACATACATACACAGGGAGAACAAGAAATAAACGACCATGAGGATATATATATATATATATATATATATATATATATATATATATATATATATATATATATATATATATAGCTAGCTAGCTAGATAGGTAGATATAAACAAATATAGATGAGATAGATTTATCGTTAAATACCACTTCTACACATACACACACACACACACACACACACACACACACACACACTCATATATATATATATATATATATATATATATATATATGCCGATAAATGTGTATATAAATCTGTTTGTATGAATTTTCCTCGGGCGTAAGTAACAATCGTTTTGAATATTTTTAGTTTAATTGGCAAAGTTTGGCACCTTTCTATTCTTCCTGAGGCTCGAAATCACAACGAAACCCAACAATGGAAAATAATTGTTACCATTTCGAAAGATCTTTCATTGCTAAACAAAAGCTAAAAGTTTCTACTGGGAAGCTGTTTGCTACCATTTTGTCCTTGATGCTCTTACAGAATTTCATCATATCAACTGTATTACTTCCTGATTGAAAGTTTCAGCTTCTTTTCGTTTAAACTGTAAATTTTCAAACCTGATATTTGCAGCTCAGACCAGACGCCAGATTCGTTCTCAGGATACAGCTACTTCTAGTCAATCCCTTGCGGCTTAAAATTAACTCTTTGGCCACATCGTCAACCTGGAAATAAAACCATGAAACGATTGTAACAGGAGAGATTTTTTGCGCTTGTAACCTACAGCTATAGACGGGTGAGGCTTAGCTTAGTGAGGTAGTTGAGGTGGCCAGCAGATTTTTGCATCGCGGCGAGCGATCTCTATCTTCTCTCTGTGTCTAACTGAATTTTTGCTCAAGGAGCCACTGTCTTATAGAGAACAGGATTTCCTTGTGTTGTCTAAAAAAGTTATTCATCAAGAATTCAGAGTCTAGCTTCATTAAGTGACCTTCGTTGTCAGGAACGTTTGATCTGATATTGGGATGTCCACTCCTTTAAGCTCACCTTATTGCCAAGACAATAATTGTCGAAACAATTTCTACAACATCTTTTAGATCCTTTTTAACAAGATATGATACTGATATGGCTACATAGTGGTTGACTGGCAGTAAAATAAAATAATATTACTTGCAACGTAGTAAACTGTACATAAATCGCCACAGTCACAACTGCAATGACCAAACTGGAGAGGATATGACAGAGCAACATCAGTTTCCAGACCAAGTTCAGGCTCTGCAAATGGTCGTATCCATACTCCACTAGGGCCATGAGACGTGGACACTTCTGGTTGAGACAGGTAAAAGGATCAAGTCATTCGAAAACAAATGCTTGAGAAAGCTTTTCCACATTTCCTACTGGGGGCACAGAACCAATGACTATATACAGAATAATAAGGTCAAAAGTATCGTGGGCAGACAGAAATCTCTCCTGATCATTATTAAGTGTTGGAAGATGACATGGTTTGTCAAAGTCACATGGGGGGCTTACAGTCATATTACGTTGAAGCAGCGGTTCCCGTATGATCGCCAAAATTAAGCAACGTCGTGGTAGGTCAGTACCTAGATGAGTGACCGCTTGGGAATACTGCGTGCACTAAGCTTGGATGTGTGGCTGGTGTAACGGATACTGGCTTGGAATTGTTAATGAGTGAGCCAGGTTTCAATTCCAGTTGACGTAGATCAAAGGTTCTCAACCTATTATGCGTCACCAACCCTTTTCACACGAAAAAAATTCTCCTTTGTCCACCTGCATAGTAAATATTAAAAAGCATACCAAAATTTATTTCGTAAACGTTTGTTACTCGTTCATAAACTTATTTTATGATTTAGTAAAATATATCAAAGGGAGGTAACAACGATGAACTATGCGGATGCAGCTGTTACTGCTACCGTATTAAAGAACAAACGAAAGCAAACTTGACCTTTAATAAATTTATATATAATTTAGTTTTATCCTCATTAGTTTTATGGTTAGGGTTAGCGTTGAATGTGTTGATAAAAAAAAATAAACGATTTTTGTTCATAATTATAAAATTAAAAGAATATACACAACTAGCAATTAATAAAAATTCAGCGAATGTTTATTTGTTGGTCTTGGTTTTCCGTTGTCTGATTTATATCCAAAAAAAAAGTTTCCTCTGAAAAAATATTTGAATTCTAATGACACTTCTCAAAACTATAGAAGATACCAAAATATTCGTTGTATGCAAGGAAAATCATATCTTGACATTTAACCTACTTATTCACATGAAGCCTCTTGTTTTGTTTTTGTTTTGTTTTTGTGTTTTTATATACAAGTTTTTTTTTACATATCTTCCTTGAATATTTTTTCGTGTAGCATATGTTGAAAAAACATTTTAATACTCAAAATCGCCTACCAAAATTTCTAATCGCCCACCATTTTTTGTTCAACTGCTTATTACTGACTCAACAGTTGAAACCGGCCATCGGTGGGTGAAACCCTGCCCTACTCATTCATTTTTTTTTGGGTAGCATATATTAAAATTCTTTTATTTTATGATGTAGTAAAAATTATCAAAGGGAGGTAACAACTGTAAACATAAGCGGCTGCTGCTGCTGATGTTACTACCATAGTAAAAAACAAACGAAAGCCAACTTAATCTTTAATAAGTTTATATATAATTTATTTTTATATTCATGGTTAGTTTTATAGAAAGTGTTAATAAAAAATAAACGATTTTTGTTCATAATTAAAAAGAATATACACAACTAGCAATTAATCAAAATTCATTTTTGTTTTGTTTTTGAACTTCCCTTATCTAAAAAAGCATTTATTTCGTATCAGGTATAGGTGTAGGATTTAAGAAAGATTTATTCAGCTGAGAATAAAAGTTTCACGTAGACAAAAATAGCTCTCTCAAAGAGAGTAACAAAACAAGGGAGACTACTCTTGATTATTCATAACAACGACCATTCTGAAAACAATAGAAAATACCAAAAACAAATGTTGATCGTGTTAATATTTATATCTTATCTAGAAATGTAACCCAGTTATTTCCATTTAGCCTCCTGTTTTTTTTATATAAATTCTTCACATATCTCCTTTTAATATTTTTTTCGGGTAGCATATGTTGAAATAGGTTTGAATATTCAAAATTCTGTATCACCTACCGAAAATTCCAATTGCCCAACATTTTGTGTTCAGTTGTTCACAGTTGAAAAGGCCTACCGGTTGGCGATATCGCCTAGGTTGGGAAACCGTGGCTTCGATGAAGACGAAAATGATATTGAAAAGGCTTCCTTGTACTCATCATTTCATGCAAGATGAAAAGAATATAAAATCTATAAGACTAGAAAAATAAGTACTTTCAGCACAAAACATACTAAGATTATAATTATACCTACTAAATATTACAGACTAAAAATTATGTTACTATCCCAGACACTAAAGTTATAACTAACGAGCCCCCTGAAAATCTAAGAGTTGGCCACCAAAAAACAAAAAACAAAAACAAAACAAAACAACATAGAATCAATAGCAACACATCGGAGGCTTGGATATATATGTTACATGTTTGCCAAATCATAAGAAATATATAGGTGAGATATTTAGCTATGTAAAGACTCGTATTTCTGAATATAGAAGAGAACCTCTAGATAAACATAGAAATAAAATACGCCATACTCTTAAAGGAAGAAACCTGAAAGGTTTGATTTTTTAAAAAAATTCTGCTTTAATAACAAAGAATAAATGAACATAATCCATTATGAAGAAGTTACCTAGATGCGATACTAATAAATTACTGGCATATAATACTTGTCAAATGCATTAATATACCCAATTTGTAATACATATTTAAATTGCGCTAACATTTCATAAATTCAACCTATACATATAGACGCCATGAGGTAGGACACTTCGACGTGGAAAAATAGTGTCTCTAAACCAATTAGGACTGAATAGTGAGTTCGATCATACACTGTGTGCCCCAATGCTTAGAAAAACGACCACCATAGGCGTTAAAAGCTAAAAACTTGCTACCCCACACAGAAAAAAAATGATACACGTAGGAAAATGAAATAAAACCAATAATTAAAATAACAATAAAGACGAAAAACATTATTTTCCATAATTCAAGTTATAAAGAAACCGTAAAGGGTTTCTAGTCAATTGCGCGATATTATGACCCCATTTCCGCAGAGGACAGAATCCTTCTTTTTCTCGCTTTCCAACGACATCGTTTCAACATGTGCCGGCAGTCTTACTCATGAAGTACGTGAATTGGTCGTTCCAACTCAGCGGAAAGCTGACATGAGCTCGACCTTTTCAACCATTGTTATCGTAACTTCTGAACCAAAAAGTAACACGGGCATACCGAAGAGACATGGAGAACATTTCACTAGAGTCGTCATAAAAAATAAACGTCCGTAATAGAAACTCAAATTCTGTATGCTTCTATCTTCTTTGTTTACATACTGAACACGCACCTTCACCTAAAGTATACACATATACATACGAAGACACATTTCCATATACATACGAAGACCAGGAAATGAACAAAAATGAACACATGACGTCTACCCACCAATATAAACAAAAGACCATAGAATTTCAAACTCTAAAGAATTTTGCAATATTCTTCTCACAATTTCAGATGAAGTTAAATAAATCTCGAAAATTATTAAATTTATAAATCATCAGGCTTTATTTTCCATCAGAATCAAAAGAAATAAAGCCTGATGATGAATTGCGCAAAGCATTCGAAAGTACTAGCAGAAATAAAAAAATACACCATATCCATTTTATTTATTTATGAGGATCTCATCATTGGGAGGATTATCAGTAGTATAATGCTTATGTTTATGTCTACTAGCGAAGTGATTTCGCCAATAATCGCATTCATATTGCTGATTGATTCAAGGTATGATTGACTCTTTGTAATGTAAATATATGCTGCCTATTTTATTATGTTCATATGAATTGTATCTATACGCATACATTAAGCATTCACATACACACACACACACACACACACACACACACACACATATATATATATATATATATTTCTGCATATATATATATATATATATATATATATATATATATAATGTATATCATATAATTTTGGAAGCAATAGTTGTGGCAAACATGATTTTTTTTTAAATATGCTATTAAATTATACCTATTTTTCACATCTAAAACGGCCACATTTGTGTAAATTTATTCCCATACTGAAAAAATTATTAATACATTTAATAGGCATAAAACATCTATTATTTTTAAGGCGACATATTTGTGTCCTTTCTGACGTCTTTAATTCGTAGCTGTAGCCGACTCAAACGAGAAATTATTGAACAAAACAAGTTATTTAAATACTAGGCAGTTAACTGCTAACCATCAACCGTCGAAGATACGTGTTAAAAACAAAAACAAACCTTGCCATATAGAGAATATTTATTTACTTCTATTAAGGAAAATATGTTATCTAAATTTAAGCTGAAGCTCTATAAACGTACGCATGGTAAGAGGCAAAAATTGCTTATTTCTGCAGTCTGTGATGCATGTTCAATACAAGACTTTCTCTTTTTGCTGAGAGGGAGAAAGTGCTACCCCAGATTTTTAAGTCTCCACAGACTAGGGGTATCTCTATGCCCTAGGCCTCGGATACTTCAATGTGGTGTAATGGTTAGCAAGCTTGTCATACTAGATCAATTACGACTGAACAGTCAATTCGATCTTTTTATCCACAAATTCGGCCTTGTGCCATACCGAAGCTAGGCTTAGTAAATCACTATAGCAAGTGGTCCTAAAAGGTGTTTTGCATCTTCATGGATTGTTTAGTTCAAGATTCCACGCCGTAGGACAATACAGATAGAATCAAATCATTGGAATATTAACTACGGTTTCTTCAGCTGCCAGAACCTGTTGTAATCTATTTCATGTTACTGTTTGAAATCCTTGAAGGATAATCTGATTTTAAAGTCACGATATTCAAAGACCGGGTAGGCACGATAGAGTAATGGATAGCGGCTGAGATTAAGGAATCGGAGAGCCGAGTTCGAATTCCAGTCGGATCCATTACATTCACTTACGTGCTAATACCCTTGAGTAATGTATGAATCCTCTTCTCCCCTCACCTACGGGTAAATAGTAGGACAGATCGGGTGGCAACGGGTCTAGGAGAAGGAAAAACCGGCCTGGAGATGGTTAGACTCCTTCAGGCTATTTTGCTCAAGAAACACCACTTCTGTTGTAGCTGCTATACACATGGTGCCCCTACGACCTTACGTGTCACGGAATAAAAAAAACAAACTAAAGTCCACTCGTTCTTCTCTCTATGATGCTGGGCTTAATCCCTAGAACTTGGGCACTTCGACGGTGTCTAAAGGTTGACAAACAAGTCTCACGAGAAAAATTACAACTGAGTAGTGAGTTCGATCCTCGCATGGTGCTCCATACATTCTTTTAGCCACATTTAAGCTACGTTTAGAAAACAATTTACGACGAGGTGTAATGTTTAGCCAGCTTTTCCCCGCTAGATCAATTACGACTGAATTTTGAGTTCTATCCTCAATAGGTGCTCCGTATTATCGGCCTTATGTCACATCTAAGCTGCACTTAGAATATCATCTTAAGCCCCAAGACTTGTTTTTGCGTAGTTGATTTTCTGTCCAACCGATTTGGCATGTCTTTCTGTCTCACAGTTGTATTGACGGCTTTTTTTTTACAGTGGTGTCAACCCTATACAAGGCACTGGCGTCACTCGAGGTAAATGGTTACATAGAAAGCCGAACAGCTTATGGGGATATACGCCGAAGATAACGGTCAACCTTACACTTAACCTTACAACAGAATAAGATTGTAGGGCTTTCATTCCTTCTCAGAAATACCAGGTGAAACATCAATTTTCTCCATGTTTCACACCAGCATGTTCTGCCGCTATAGCCCACTGGAATCACTATTTCTGAGTATGCCAGCTTGACAGTTCTAATCACAACAGACGCATATTCGTGGCTACAAGTAAACGTGTCCTCGAAGGAGCTAAGTATCTGCTGAGAAAATGAGGCACAGTATTGCATCTAATAAATTTGGCTCTCGTGATTACTGGTGGCTCTGTAATAGTGTATTAAATAAGAGTACATTTTCTATTTGTTCACTCTTCAATCTATTTGAGGTGTTAATATCTTCTGATAAAGCTGAATGCTTCGCCCGTAAATTCTCTTTAAAGTCTACTCTGGGTCCATCTGGAGTATCCTTGCCTAAACTTCCAGGTTTCTTCCTTTAAGATAGCGGTTCACCAACAATTTTTATTTTATTTCAGTACGCACTTGTAGAATACCTAAAACTGTTTAAATTTTAATAAGAAACAATTAGACATGAATTTGAAAAACAGAAAAATAATCAGGAAGTCTCCTGAAACAAGCATTACATTGTTTACACTATTTACGTTATACGGACTATTTACCACAACGTTTCAGCCGTTGTACGCTGCGGCCTTCTTCAGGTGGTTGGAATGCCGAATTGAACCCTTTATTTCGCTCGCTGGGGTAGACTGTTCTAGTTCCACGTGCCATGTCTAATAGATGTCAGTTACCTCCTGTTAAATCAGGTTCTCAAATTCCTTAACCATGTATTGAACTCATAACACTTTAGTCCTGTCACTGGATTTAACCAACGCCTTTATCCACTGTGCCATGTTTCCTCTGTTTGAATTTCTGGGGCTTATAAACTTAATGTCTTCAGCAGCATTTTTTTACCAATGTTCATATTGCAATTTATGCTGTTATCATTGCATGTTTTTTTAACGTAGTGATAAATATGGCAACAAAGATGAGGATGACAGTAATGTCAATATAGACAGATATTATATTGTTATTAAGTATTTTTATGTGAAACTTGTGCTTGATGTGCTTTGGCAAAGAAGAAAATAACCATTTGATGGTTGACATTTTTGGCTTTAGCATTCCCAAAGAAATTTAGCAATGTAGTATTTAAAGAGATTTATGAAGAATCTGTTACATTTTTTTAGAGAGGCTAATACTGACTTCTTAAAGATTAAGGAATTTAGCATGCAGTTTTAAATATCAAATAACAAAACCTTTACTTAGACATAAAAGCCACGTGTTTGGCGTATCTAGCTTCTTAAAAATAATTTTTTTTTTAAGTATAAAAATAATTAATAAATTACTCTTCTGTTAACTTAGGGCGCCCCTGGTTACTTTTTAGGGCGCACTTATGTGCCCTGGCGCAACGATTGAGAAACGCTGCTTTAAGAGTATCGTAATAAAAAACTGCACGGTCTTGATAACTTATATAAAACTACTTAATTTTGACATGCGCATAACATAGTGAAGACAAGAGGAAGAGGCAAACAGTGCATGACCTACGTAACAAGGTTTTGTAAATGGATGACAGAACAAAGTTTAGGAGAGATAACAAATTCTTGCCCTTTGTGGCTCTTAGTAAATTTTGATGTTTTACTATCTCTCTTTAACCCTGTTCTACGATCCGTTTACACAAGCTCTAGGGTAGCTTATGAGCTGTTTCCCACTGTCCATCTTGCGTTCGTCTCGAAGTCCTAGTCAAAATCCAGAGACCGATATGCAAAATTATTTTTCCTGATCTGGCATCTCGTCTACAGTCACTATCTCACAGATGTGCTGTGGCTTCCCTATTCCTTTTCTACAAGTAATTTCATGGCAACTGCTCCGACGAGCTACTTTCACTGGTTCCCAAACTGCATAAATTTAAGCACGCTACTAGGTTGACATCTCGGACCCACCCTTTCACTGCCGAAACGACTGATTTTAGCCATCTCTTCTACGCCAATAGCTTCTTATTTCGCAGTTCCCATCAGTGAAACTCCCTTTCTATCACTTGCTTATCTGATAGCTATAATCTTCAAATATTCAAATGTAATGTTAATCGACATTTTCTGATGCCTTCACCACCTTGATCCCTGCCCTTCTCTGTATCCTTTTCTCAATCACTCCTCTTAATACTCTCACTCTCTGTAACCCTTTGCCTGCTAGTGGCACTTCTGCCTTGTTTGGGACGAATTGCTCAAAAAATTCAATATGCCTCAACAGTTAAAACGCAAGGCCGAAAGTGGAACATGGAAACAGTTTGAGAATTCAGTTATTCTCTTCTAAACGAAATGCGATATTCAGATAACCTTGTAATAAACAATTACAACCGTTTTTCGTGGCTGCTTTGACGAGGAAAATCTTTTCTTCTTTTATGCGCCATGTCCTTTCAGAACGTAGTCGATTATGACCCTCCACATTTCCCTCTCCCTTTTAGCTCTTAATAAGTTTTATTTTTTTTTGTTATTTCTCCCAAACTCTCTTCTACCATCCATATGTTCTTCTTCTTTTATGAGCCCTGTCCTTTCAGGACGTAGGCGATCATGTCCCTCCACATCTTCCTTTCCATTGTAGCTCTTAATAAGTTTTATCTTTTTGTTATTTCTCTTTAACCCTGTTCTACCATCCATTTACTCTAGATCATTCTTCTTTTATGTGCCATGTCTCTTCAGTACGTAGGTGATCATGTCCCTCCACATCTTCCTGTCTCTTTTAGCTCTCAGTAAGTTTTATCTTTTTGTTATTTCTCTCAAATCCTGTTCTACCATTGATATACACTAGATAATTCTTCTTCTTTTATGTGCCCTGTCTCTTCAGGACGTACGCGATCATGTCCCTCCACATCTTCATTTCCATTGTAGCTCTTAATAAGTTTTATCTTTTTGTTATTTCTCTTTAACCCTGTTCTATCATCCATTTACTCTAGATCATTCTTCTTTTATGTGCCATGTCTCTTCAGTACGTAGGTGATCATGACTCTCCACATCTTCCTGTCTCTTTTAGCTCTCAGTAAGTTTTATCTTTTCGTTATTTCTCCCAAAACTTGTTCTACCATCCATTTACTCAAGCTCGTCAAGTATGTTGCTTTCCTCTGCCTCTCTTTCCCTTCTATCTGTCATGTGAGTATCAGATTTTCCAAGCCCTCCTTCCTCATTACCTGCCCCCAAAATTTCAACTGCCTCTTCCTGAGCTTAAGTATAAGTTTCCGTTTTGTTTCCATTTTCTCTAAAACATAGTCGTTACTCACATATTCGGATCATGTTATCCTCAGTACCTTTCTGTAGAAGCATCCTATTGGAATTCGGTTCCACAAATGTTGTAGAGTTACTTTCCGCAGTGGAAACTGTATTTGGACTAGATTCGGTCCTAAATAGGTTCAACGTACAAAAACGTTAGGAACTTGTTATAATAAGTATTACGCAGAGTAATCTAGTTGTGGTAGCTGACTACTTTCGTATTCGACTCCCCCGTCGGCCCTCACTGACTCCTACTTATATTAGGTGGGAGAGTCTATTATCTATAGACTAGGTGTGTTTCACCATAACAACAAAGCAGCGGCGGTTCGTGGAAAAAAGCTCCTCGAGTGGAGCTTACATCTCACCAATGTGATACGGAGCGAATGAGGGTGGTTTGCTATAATGGGCGTGGCATGTCGGGTTTTAGTCTTGATGGTTAGAACCGGTGGGACTGAGGAATGTAGTTCGTCTGAACACTTACCATGGAAATACCGATAAAGCAGTGACAGACTTGCAATGTTTCGTCTGTGGGAAAGGGATTTCAGGGTGGAAAATTTTTCATCACCCACAAGGAGGCTGAAATGTTTTTAGACTCCATCTAGACTGGAAATGGCAGTGTAGAACCTAACTTTTACATTTCAGTTGATCACGCATAAGTTTCCTTAATTCTGTCATTTAACAACGTCTTGATTGCACAATAAATATTAAAACTGTATTTTGTGTATTTTTACGTGCAAAGTTCTAAAATCTTGTACAAGCTAAACACTTGTAGGCTCCAGGCTAGGTTTGTAGTAGCTGATGTTTTGATTGGTCCGATAATACTAATATCATGTTTCCGCCTACGTCCGCACGGTTGACCTCGAGTTGACTTGTTGAAACTTAATTTTCCGCCTAAATCTGGTTATGTCTTCACGAGCCTATCAAGTGATTCACATTACTTATAAATACTTAGCAACATCTTGATTCTTTCTCGTTCCTGTTTTCTCAGACACACATCAATGTAGCTCTGTAGAGAGATCGCGTTTGTCCCTTAGAAGAAAACGTTATGGAATGTCATGACACACACGCACGCAGAGACAGGCACACACGTACATACGAACGGGCAGCTATGAACATCTATGAACATTCACTCCTTCAACATCAAGGACAGAGAAAATTATCAACTTCTAACAGTGAGATTTTCATCAGGAGAAAAAAGAATCTTTTCTTTGAAAGCCTTAAGTGATCCAAACCTAACAGTTAAAGGTACATAACTCTTGCTATATTTAAACATCGAACTTTCAAATATAGTTTTAATTGTTTAATTAATTTAAACAGATTTATTAATTACAGATTTTATATTCCTTCCACACAAAAAAAAGCAACATTCTTCATAGGAACACATTTCACCTGTAAAAAGAACATTGCCAAGTAACAAATACATACTCTTCAACTAAATTCACTGAATTACTGTCTGTACATATGTTGTTATGCATATATAAAATCAGTTTACTTAAGGCATTTCTCTTGTTGAATATTTCTTCTTGTTTCATATTTTGTGGTATTTTGCGTAAATATAAATTAGTTAGGGCTCACCCCCCCTACAAACTCTTTTAATGTTAAACCATGGCAGGATGGTTTCGGCGCGCGGGCCTTCTTCAGACTGTTGATCATGCGAGATAACGCGCTCCCAGAAACCGTAACTAAGGTACACTCAGCATTCTGTGGGTGTTGAACAAACGCAAATGTTCTTGAGCAGGCGTCTGGAATAGAGGTTGCCTAGCCGCCCTAGTAAAGAGTCAACTTCGGAACGAGTGGCCAGCCATACATACATATATATATATATATATATATGGACAATATTAGTGGTAAATATACACATACATATGCAATTATATATACACATACATATATGTATAAAAATAATTCAAAGAAGATATGATCCAGGTAGAACTCAATGTCCAGGACAGAGTAAGGATATAATAAATACATTGTGTATATATATATATATATATATATATATATATATATATATATATGAATGTATATATATATATGTATATGTATATATATATACATATATATATATATATATATATATATATATATATATATATATATGTGTGTGTGTGTGTGTGTGTGTGTGTGTGTGTTTGTGTGTGTGTGTAGAAAGATATCCAAATGAGGGAAAGAACAGATCAATTAAATTTCCACTGATCGTAGCATTTAATTTTAAAAAAAGTCCTCAATACAAAGTAGTGCAATATTTGAACTCATCTTACACCAAATCTCTCAATCTACAGTGTCTTCTTATCGAAGAACATTCCTTTCATTGAAATTGACTATTATTTCATGATCTGGAATCTTTTCCGTGAGATCAGTTAAAAACTATTTTCCTTGAAAACCTTGACTAATTCAAACTTGCGGTTAAAGTTATATAACTCTTCCTATATTTAAACATTGAAAGTTTTAACTATAGATATTGTTACAAATTGTTTTATTCATCTTAAGCAGATTTATTAACTACAGATTCTATATCACTTTCACGCAATTTGAACATTTTTTTACAGGACCACATTTCACCTGTCAAAAGATCATTTCCAAGTAACAAATGCATACTTCAACTAAATTCTCTAAGTTCACTGAATTATTCTCTGTACAATTGTTGTTATGCATATATAATTTCCATTTACTTATGCCATTTCTCTTCTTGAATTCTTATTATTATTGTTTCATATTTTGTGGCATTTTGCGTTAATATAAATACGAGATACCCTAGTTACGTATACAGCAGTAATTCCGGGAGAAGCAAAGAACTTATTTTCAATGTACTTCACTGGGAATCGTAATCCTCATTGGATTCTCCATACTTTAGGCCTCGTGCCACAGCTACACTACGCTTGGAAAATCACTATAACAGTATTAGATACGCTTAGAAAACGTTCATGAAAAAAAAACTCTCTCAAGATGGTTGATAGAATATGGGTGAACTACCAGCGACATTGGGTGATCGAAAAGAAAGCGTTATTATATCAAGCACATTGGAGCATGTTCGATAAGATGATAGTGAGGGTGATAAACTAAAATTTGAAATGACAAACAACTGCTCGCTTCATTAATCCTCTGGTTCTACAGTAGGCTCGTTAAAAAAGGCTTCAAGTGCAGACGAAAAGTGATGGCCGTTGCCCACTCTTCTATAGGGACATTCAGCAGCCGGAGTTCGAGTCATCGGAGATACTTTATAATCGTAAAAACAAGGAAAATTAACATTTTGAAAAGATTAGCTCTGCAGCGTTTGATGCATGGTTTGGTAAATAAATACTCACGTCTGTTTTAATTTTATTTATTTTCCTGTAGTAACATCTTGAAAGTTTTTCAAAAATTGCATAATCGAATTCTTTGAAAATTTAAGTCACGTTACGGTCAAACCTCGCAGTTTCCATCACAACTGTTACTTCCACCGCCGCCATAACAACAACATTAAAAATAACCGAATTACTTTTTAACAAACCTCTTCACTCTGTTCTTCTCCTTCTTCTTTGACAGACTACGAACAATTCTTCTTTCTCTCTTTATTCTTCTTCTTTGATGGACTCCCAATAATTGTTCTCTTTCTTTTTCTTCTTCTTTGACAGACTACGAACAATTCTTCTTTCTCTCTTTATTCTTCTTCTTTGATGGACTTCCAATAATTGTTCTCTTTCTTTTTCTTCTTCTTTGACAGACTACGAACAATTCTTCTTTCTCTCTTTATTCTTCTTCTTTGATGGACTTCCAATAATTGTTCTCTTTCTTTTTCTTCTTCTTTGACAGACTACGAACAATTCTTCTTTCTCTCTTTATTCTTCTTCTTTGATGGACTTCCAATAATTGTTCTCTTTCTTTTTCTTCTTCTTTGACAGACTACGAACAATTCTTCTTTCTCTCTTTATTCTTCTTCTTTGATGGACTTCCAATAATTGTTCTCTTTCTTTTTCTTCTTCTTTGACAGACTTCGAACAATTCTTCTTTCTCTCTTTATTCTTCTTCTTTGATGGACTTCCAATAATTGTTCTCTTTCTTTTTCTTCTTCTTTGACAGACTTCGAACAATTCTTCTTTCTCTCTTTATTCTTCTTCTTTGATGGACTCCCAATAATTGTTCTCTTTCTTTTTCTTCTTCTTTGACAGACTTCGAACAATTCTTCTTTCTCTCTTTATTCTTCTTCTTTGATGGACTCCCAATAATTGTTCTCTTTCTTTTTCTTCTTCTTTGACAGACTACGAACAATTCTTCTTTCTCTCTTTATTCTTCTTCTTTGATGGACTTCCAATAATTGTTCTCTTTCTTTTTCTTCTTCTTTGACAAACTTAGAACAATTCTTCTTTCTCTCTTTATTCTTCTTCTTTGATGGACTTCCAATAATTGTTCTCTTTCTTTTTCTTCTTCTTTGACAGACTTCGAACAATTCTTCTTTCTCTCTTTATTCTTCTTCTTTGATGGACTTCCAATAATTGTTCTCTTTCTTTTTCTTCTTCTTTGACAGACTTCGAACAATTCTTCTTTCTCTCTTTATTCTTCTTCTTTGATGGACTCCCAATAATTGTTCTCTTTCTTTTTCTTCTTCTTTGACAGACTTCGAACAATTCTTCTTTCTCTCTTTATTCTTCTTCTTTGATGGACTCCCAATAATTGTTCTCTTTCTTTTTCTTCTTCTTTGACAGACTACGAACAATTCTTCTTTCTCTCTTTATTCTTCTTCTTTGATGGACTTCCAATAATTGTTCTCTTTCTTTTTCTTCTTCTTTGACAGACTACGAACAATTCTTCTTTCTCTCTTTATTCTTCTTCTTTGATGGACTTCCAATAATTGTTCTCTTTCTTTTTCTTCTTCTTTGACAGACTACGAACAATTCTTCTTTCTCTCTTTATTCTTCTTCTTTGATGGACTCCCAATAATTGTTCTCTTTCTTTTTCTTCTTCTTTGACAGACTACGAACAATTCTTCTTTCTCTCTTTATTCTTCTTCTTTGATGGACTTCCAATAATTGTTCTCTTTCTTTTTCTTCTTCTTTGACAGACTACGAACAATTCTTCTTTCTCTCTTTATTCTTCTTCTTTGATGGACTCCCAATAATTGTTCTCTTTCTTTTTCTTCTTCTTTGACAGACTACGAACAATTCTTCTTTCTCTCTTTATTCTTCTTCTTTGATGGACTCCCAATAATTGTTCTCTTTCTTTTTCTTCTTCTTTGACAGACTACGAACAATTCTTCTTTCTCTCTTTATTCTTCTTCTTTGATGGACTTCCAATAATTGTTCTCTTTCTTTTTCTTCTTCTTTGACAGACTACGAACAATTCTTCTTTCTCTCTTTATTCTTCTTCTTTGATGGACTCCCAATAATTGTTCTCTTTCTTTTTCTTCTTCTTTGACAGACTACGAACAATTCTTCTTTCTCTCTTTATTCTTCTTCTTTGATGGACTTCCAATAATTGTTCTCTTTCTTTTTCTTCTTCTTTGACAGACTACGAACAATTCTTCTTTCTCTCTTTATTCTTCTTCTTTGATGGACTTCCAATAATTGTTCTCTTTCTTTTTCTTCTTCTTTGACAGACTTCGAACAATTCTTCTTTCTCTCTTTATTCTTCTTCTTTGATGGACTTCCAATAATTGTTCTCTTTCTTTTTCTTCTTCTTTGACAGACTTCGAACAATTCTTCTTTCTCTCTTTATTCTTCTTCTTTGATGGACTCCCAATAATTGTTCTCTTTCTTTTTCTTCTTCTTTGACAGACTTCGAACAATTCTTCTTTCTCTCTTTATTCTTCTTCTTTGATGGACTCCCAATAATTGTTCTCTTTCTTTTTCTTCTTCTTTGACAGACTACGAACAATTCTTCTTTCTCTCTTTATTCTTCTTCTTTGATGGACTTCCAATAATTGTTCTCTTTCTTTTTCTTCTTCTTTGACAGACTACGAACAATTCTTCTTTCTCTCTTTATTCTTCTTCTTTGATGGACTTCCAATAATTGTTCTCTTTCTTTTTCTTCTTCTTTGACAGACTACGAACAATTCTTCTTTCTCTCTTTATTCTTCTTCTTTGATGGACTCCCAATAATTGTTCTCTTTCATTTTCTTCTTCTTTGACAGACTACGAACAATTCTTCTTTCTCTCTTTATTCTTCTTCTTTGATGGACTTCCAATAATTGTTCTCTTTCTTTTTCTTCTTCTTTGACAGACTACGAACAATTCTTCTTTCTCTCTTTATTCTTCTTCTTTGATGGACTCCCAATAATTGTTCTCTTTCTTTTTCTTCTTCTTTGACAGACTACGAACAATTCTTCTTTCTCTCTTTATTCTTCTTCTTTGATGGACTCCCAATAATTGTTCTCTTTCTTTTTCTTCTTCTTTGACAGACTTCGAACAATTCTTCTTTCTCTCTTTATTCTTCTTCTTTGATGGACTCCCAATAATTGTTCTCTTTCTTTTTCTTCTTCTTTGACAGACTACGAACAATTCTTCTTTCTCTCTTTATTCTTCTTCTTTGATGGACTTCCAATAATTGTTCTCTTTCTTTTTCTTCTTCTTTGACAGACTTCGAACAATTCTTCTTTCTCTCTTTATTCTTTTTCTTTGATGGACTCCCTATAATTGTTCTCTTTCTTTTTCTTCTTCTTTGACAGACTTCGAACAATTCTTCTTTCTCTCTTTATTCTTCTTCTTTGATGGACTCCCAATAATTGTTCTCTTTCTTTTTCTTCTTCTTTGACAGACTACGAACAATTCTTCTTTCTCTCTTTATTCTTCTTCTTTGATGGACTTCCAATAATTGTTCTCTTTCTTTTTCTTCTTCTTTGACAGACTTCGAACAATTCTTCTTTCTCTCTTTATTCTTCTTCTTTGATGGACTCCCAATAATTGTTCTCTTTCTTTTTCTTCTTCTTTGACAGACTACGAACAATTCTTCTTTCTCTCTTTATTCTTCTTCTTTGATGGACTTCCAATAATTGTTCTCTTTCTTTTTCTTCTTCTTTGACAGACTTCGAACAATTCTTCTTTCTCTCTTTATTCTTCTTCTTTGATGGACTCCCAATAATTGTTCTCTTTCTTTTTCTTCTTCTTTGACAGACTTCGAACAATTCTTCTTTCTCTCTTTATTCTTCTTCTTTGATGGACTTCCAATAATTGTTCTCTTTCTTTTTCTTCTTCTTTGACAGACTGCGAACAATTCTTCTTTCTCTCTTTATTCTTCTTCTTTGATGGACTTCCAATAATTGTTCTCTTTCTTTTTCTTCTTCTTTGACAGACTGTGAACAATTCTTCTTTCTCTCTTTATTCTTCTTCTTTGATGGACTTCCAATAATGGTTCTCTTTCTTTTTCTTCTTCTTTGACAGACTTCGAACAATTCTTCTTTCTCTCTTTATTCTTCTTCTTTGATGGACTTCCAATAATTGTTCTCTTTCTTTTTCTTCTTCTTTGACAGACTACGAACAATTCTTCTTTCTCTCTTTATTCTTCTTCTTTGATGGACTTCCAATAATTGTTCTCTTTCTTTTTCTTCTTCTTTGACAGACTGTGAACAATTCTTCTTTCTCTCTTTATTCTTCTTCTTTGATGGACTTCCAATAATTGTTCTCTTTCTTTTTCTTCTTCTTTGACAGACTACGAACAATTCTTCTTTCTCTCTTTATTCTTCTTCTTTGATGGACTTCCAATAATTGTTCTCTTTCTTTTTCTTCTTCTTTGACAGACTACGAACAATTCTTCTTTCTCTCTTTATTCTTCTTCTTTGATGGACTTCCAATAATTGTTCTCTTTCTTTTTCTTCTTCTTTGACAGACTACGAACAATTCTTCTTTCTCTCTTTATTCTTCTTCTTTGATGGACTTCCAATAATTGTTCTCTTTCTTTTTCTTCTTCTTTGACAGACTACGAACAATTCTTCTTTCTCTCTTTATTCTTCTTCTTTGATGGACTTCCAATAATTGTTCTCTTTCTTTTTCTTCTTCTTTGACAGACTACGAACAATTCTTCTTTCTCTCTTTATTCTTCTTCTTTGATGGACTTCCAATAATTGTTCTCTTTCTTTTTCTTCTTCTTTGACAGACTACGAACAATTCTTCTTTCTCTCTTTATTCTTCTTCTTTGATGGACTTCCAATAATTGTTCTCTTTCTTTTTCTTCTTCTTTGACAGACTACGAACAATTCTTCTTTCTCTCTTTATTCTTCTTCTTTGATGGACTTCCAATAATTGTTCTCTTTCTTTTTCTTCTTCTTTGACAGACTACGAACAATTCTTCTTTCTCTCTTTATTCTTCTTCTTTGATGGACTCCCAATAATTGTTCTCTTTCTTTTTCTTCTTCTTTGACAGACTACGAACAATTCTTCTTTCTCTCTTTATTCTTCTTCTTTGATGGACTCCCAATAATTGTTCTCTTTCTTTTTCTTCTTCTTTGACAGACTACGAACAATTCTTCTTTCTCTCTTTATTCTTCTTCTTTGATGGACTTCCAATAATTGTTCTCTTTCTTTTTCTTCTTCTTTGACAGACTACGAACAATTCTTCTTTCTCTCTTTATTCTTCTTCTTTGATGGACTTCCAATAATTGTTCTCTTTCTTTTTCTTCTTCTTTGACAGACTACGAACAATTCTTCTTTCTCTCTTTATTCTTCTTCTTTGATGGACTTCCAATAATTGTTCTCTTTCTTTTTCTTCTTCTTTGACAGACTTCGAACAATTCTTCTTTCTCTCTTTATTCTTCTTCTTTGATGGACTTCCAATAATTGTTCTCTTTCTTTTTCTTCTTCTTTGACAGACTACGAACAATTCTTCTTTCTCTCTTTATTCTTCTTCTTTGATGGACTTCCAATAATTGTTCTCTTTCTTTTTCTTCTTCTTTGACAGACTACGAACAATTCTTCTTTCTCTCTTTATTCTTCTTCTTTGATGGACTTCCAATAATTGTTCTCTTTCTTTTTCTTCTTCTTTGACAGACTACGAACAATTCTTCTTTCTCTCTTTATTCTTCTTCTTTGATGGACTCCCAATAATTGTTCTCTTTCTTTTTCTTCTTCTTTGACAGACTACGAACAATTCTTCTTTCTCTCTTTATTCTTCTTCTTTGATGGACTTCCAATAATTGTTCTCTTTCTTTTTCTTCTTCTTTGACAGACTTCGAACAATTCCTTCCTCTCTTTCTTCTTCTTCTTCTTTGACGGACTTCGAAGAATTCTTTTTTGAAGGACTTTGAACAATTCTTCTTCTCTTTCTATTTCTTGTCTTTCTTCTTCTTGAACGGACTTGGAACAATTCTTTCTTCTTCTTTTAAGAATTTCGAACAATTCTTCCTCTTTGACTGACTCCGAATGATTCTTTTTCTTCTTTTTTGACGGACTTTTAAAGATTTCTTCTTTTTTCTCTTCTTCTTTGACAGGCAATTTTTCCTCTTCTCTTTCTTCCTCTCTTTCTTCTTCTTTTCTTCGACGGACTTCGAACAATTTTTTCTTCTCTTTCTTCTTCTTCTTTGATGGACTTCAAGCAATTCCTCTTCTCTTCCTTTTTTTCTTCTTTGACGGTCTTCAAACAATACTTCTTTTTCTCTTTCTTCTCCCCTTTCTTCTTCTTCTTCTTCTTCTTCTTCTTCTTCTTCTTCTTCTTCTTCTTCTTCTTCTTCTTCTTCTTCTTCTTCTTCTTCTTCTTCCACCATTACTGTTTTTAACGTCTATCTTTTCTTCTCTTTCTGTCTTTTTACCTTTCATTTCTCTCTCGTATTTCTCTGCTTTTAACTCTCTTCCCTATCCCCTCTCTAATGTCTTCTTCTCCTCCTTTTCTCCTCCTTCCCATCCTTATCTTATTTCTGAAATAAATTCACTATACCTCGCCTCAGATGAAATCAAGCCAATAACCTTTTAATGCATATTTTTTTTATTAATTCATTTATCGTCGCGGTACCCGACTCTTGTTTTGTTTGCTTTCCTTCTTGCTTTTAATCGAAGACTTTCCAGATATTTCCTCCAGGAACCAAGACGCAATAGAAGAACGAAAGCAAACCGAGAACTCTAAATACACACGCATTGAAAACTATAAACCAACCTACTTTAAAAAACACGTGCATTCATCCGCCATTCTTCATTCACACATATATAAACCCCTCATATTTTAATGGCAAGTATATTTTTTAAAATTAAAAAAAAACTGTAATCCCTGTATATTATAAGACTGCGCCAACATTGTGGTAACCAGATATTTTTTATTGAAATTTAAATTACGAAACTGTCAGTATATAGTCTGCAACTGAAGATTGCGTTGAACATGAAACTTCGAGTCGTGCTACCGGTGAGGGATAAATGTATATTTCTTAATATACAGAATGTCCATAAAGTCCGCGTTCACCTTTAAAAAATTATAACTTTATTTGTATTTTCAAAAGAAATAATTTGTAAAAAGGATTAGAAAGAACTAAATCTATGTCTTTTAAGCTTTTATTAAAATTTTATTTAAGTTTCCACATGTCCTCCATCATTAGCAATACAAAGGGGAATACGATTTTGCTGTTTACGGAAAACATTTGCCAACTGACGTACAGTAATGCCTGAAATCATATTAGCTATTTTAGCTATACTTAAAACTAGGTACATTAATCTGTAAAAAATGTTATCAAGTTTAATGTACCTAGTCTTAAGTATAGCTAAAATAACTAATATGATTTCAGGCATTAAATCCGTTGGCAAATGTTTTCCGTGAACTGCAAAATCGTAAATAACCCTTTGCATTGCTAATGATGGAGGACATGTGGAAACTTAAATAAAATTTCAATAAATTCCTTTTTACAAATTATTTCTATCGCAAATACAAATAAAGTTATAATTTTTTTAAAGTTCACACGAAATTTATGGACACCTTGTATATATATATATATATATATATATATATATATATATATATATATATATATATATATATATATATATATGTATTGGTATATTTCGAGATCAAATTCTCTTTTAGGCATGTCTGATTAAATAAATTACAAACAGTATTTGTTTATTTTTAGCATAATCCGTTCATATTCACGCATATTTTTCCATGTATTACATTCAAATGATGCAAGAAATGCACTGTAACAGTGAAAATCACATTTATTTCCCAAGTAGTTTCCATCTCTTTCTGAGATTATCATCAGGGGTGCAACTGGTAAGGCAAACACTATGAGTAGCTATGCTTTACTGATTTTTTTCTTTTTGCGTTTAAATGCAACGGTTGACAGTTTTACTTCAGCGTTCATTAGAACGTGAAAAATTATCCACTATGGAATTTTTTCTTTTATGTTGGAATGTCATATTCGAGCGCGCATTAAATTGAGAAAACTAATCTTTTTATAGGCATTTTAGAACATTACAGTATTCGTAGCTGATTCTATTCAGTGCCGGCTTCAATTTTCTTTTAATAATGTCGATTGCTTCCAGGATGTGTAGTTTTAATTTGTTATTTTCTTGGTGTAGGATATTTGTCTTATCAATCAGTATATTTTCTATATTGTGAATGTAGAGAGGAATGTTGGTATAAATGTCGCGCAATGGACGAATGGTCAGACATGTGAAGACTTCTTGATGATGTAGTTGTCGTATATCTAAAACACACACACACACACACACACACACACACACACACATATATATATATATATATTTGTTTTTCTGTCGGAGATACATTCTTTTAAGGGACATTTGAATTGATATATAATGTTGGTTTTACGTAATACCTCAGTATGCCAATATATCTCCCATGGATCCTAATAAAAAAATTAAATTAATCATATATTATACAAAATACAACACGACAGCGGAGATCTGTATAACTACTTTCATATAATAATAATAATAATAATAATAATGATAATAATAATAATAGAATATTGAAGTATAAAGACCTGGAAATCGAAATAGAAAAAATATGGAAACTGAAAACATGAATAATACCAGTCATAGTAGGTGCACTTGGAATGATAAAAAAGGAACACAACAACATATTGAAAAAAACGTTGGAAATCCCAGCTTAAGTGAAATGCAAAAAATTATCTTGATAATGTACAGCCCACACGCTAAGAAGAATTT